>JAOXJK010000051.1:23461348-23508565 GCA_025774025.1 Xenus cinereus | reverse complement strand
GAACAGGTTGCCCAGAGAAGCTGTGGATGCCCCATCCCTAGAAGTGTTCAAGGCCAGGCTGGATGGGGCTTTGAGCAACCTGCTCTAGTGGAAGGTGTCCCTGCCCATGGCAGGGAGGTTGGAACTAGATGATCTTTAAGGTCCCTCCAACTCTAACCATTCTATGATTCTATGATCTAACACAGCTGCATCAATGACCATGCAGTTGTCTGTGCCAGGAGCAGGCAAAGCTTCAGTACTGTAGGGTGGGACATCAGAGCATTCTCTTGGACATTTCCAGCACGACTGGGGTTACCCTCTGGGGTATTTCCACAGAGTTGCTTCTGATTAATGGGCTAGCTTATTCTATGGTTCCCCATTTACCTTGGGGAAATTTATCTTGGTGAAGTCCTTGGGTGCACATGCTGGTCCTGCTCCATCTTCCTGATAAGCCTAGAGTGCTCTTGCGTAAGTGGGACAGGAAGCTGGCAGTCTCGTTTTTAATCACTGGTGGTTTTAATTTCATCGGTGTTTTTTCCAGTTTCGTATTCATCCCATGTAAAATTTTCCAAAAAGCAAAAAGCCTAGTCAGACAGGTCAGATTGTGGTGGATATGCCAGTTTGTCCCTTCACAAGTCATCAGGACATATTGCCTTTGTCCCATCCTGCTCTGCCAAGAGGAACCTAAAAATCTCTCTTGCATAAAGTACCATGCTATAAGAATTTAAAAAGTCTCCTCCCATCTTTATCATCCAAGTGAAAAAGATGGGACACTGTAGGTAATGGAGGGCATATACTGTGAGACTCCTTAAAAACACACATCCAACTGTTATATAGTAATCAAAAAATAAAATCAGTTGTCTGATGAGCTGATGTGCCACCCAGCTCTTGTGACTTCTGAATCATCTCTCAAAGGTCTCAGTGAGATACAGCAAACATGCTGGTGTCTGAATTCACGAAAATCTCTTACCCAGCAGCATATAAGGTTGCATCCCTGAATGAATGTACTATGCTGTTAATGAGCTGAAAGCACCTCATGTATTACAATCACTTCTTTTCTAGGTCAATAAAGAGAAGTTACAGCATCCCACAATCTACCACAAGCCATACACAGAATATCCATGTTCCAGATATGACCCTGGAACAGCACAGGGCTGCAGTTGGCATGATGGAACAAGTATATAAAAAAATCCATGTGGCTGCCTGAAGTTGTATACTGAGTTGGCTCAAATTCCTCTGGATACAAGTCAAATTAACAGCTTCCCTAGTGAGGGACAGTCCTAAGAAGCAAGAGTTCAGAAGGCAATAAGCAATAGCATTACACTTCTGAAAAAAAATCTCTACCCTAAGTTCAATGCTTGGGCATAAGTATCAGATTTTTTCCAGGACACATTTCCAAGAAAAAAATGGGGAATAAAACCTCTACTTAAGAGTCTCATTTCACAATTCCTGTAAATATTTTAAAAGGGCAGCAGACAGTCCCAGGGGACACAAGATACAAACACCTTAAAACATTCCCGTTTGTTAAAATTCATATTTGATGAGTAATACAGCCTCCAGGTTACCATAGCAGCAAGATCCATCACCTAGGTGACCAAGTACTAATATTGTCAACGTTAATCTAGCCCCACACACACGCTCACACTGTGCACATGATCAGACTTTCATTTATTGCAAGATGTTTATCTTCATACCAACAGACGGATAGTAACAGACCATATGGACACTCTCGGTGAGGAGTGAGCTTTCCCGACAGCGTCAGCCTGCCTCGTTAAGGAGGACTCTTTGGGAGGGCATCACCTGTGTAAGAGCTGGGCACCACAGGCAGCCAATACGTGCAGCCTACCAGAGTAATAAGTAGCAATAGAACTTGCATAAAAGCTATTAGGAAAAGCTTCTGATAGACAAAGGGGTCACAGCATACTAGAGGCTCTGAAGCACAAATCTCTGTGAAACAGCAGGAATCTTTCGGAAAATGCACTGACAAGGTCTTCCCCCAAGTAAGTGGTGCTTCTGGGAAGTCAAACTTTCACTAAGCAACACCAAATCCAATAAAATAAATTCCCAAGCCAATACATTATCTATTATATGGGGATGACCTATTCCAAATGAATCTGTGCTTTCTATCCATTTAAAGCCTTGCAAGCAAGTCTTCACAACACAGCAGAGCAGCTCGTGAGCTTGCCCTGAACCACCCGCTGAGTGACAGACCAGCAGAGCTGCACCAGGAGAGGTAACTCAGAGACCGCCTGGGTGTCCTCAGACGGCCCCTCAGCTACGTGGTTTCCCTCATGCTGTTTAACTCGGAGTACATGAGAAACACTCAGGAGTAAAGATGTGTTTGTTTACAACCAAGCAACCTCTCCCTTTGCTTACAAAGAAAGATTAAACCGAAGATTCCTGAAAAATACACATTTTTTGGTACCATCATTACATAATTGGTAACTTCCATAGTCTAAAGGGACTTTGGTTGGTTGAGTTAAAGGGAATGAAATGGAATTGGGATTTTTTTCCCCCCCTTTTGTTAAAGGCTGCCTTTATGTCCCATAGACAAATTAACTGAGGCAGAAATCTCTTTCCCTCCACTTTAACAAATGGGGATGACTCATTATTTCCCCATTTTGCTTTAAATATACTGTCATCATTGTGGTTTGCTTTGTTCAGCTATTCTCTCAACGTCATACAGCACCTGCTGTAATGACAAAGGAAGTCCTCTGTGGTTCTTTTGCCCTTTCAGTACATCTTTCTTATCAACAGAGTGCTCTAACCTTTAAACATCACTTACTTTACTTGCCCAGCAGATACTTGCAACCCTCAAAGACAGTGTTTCTTTGATCACGCTTTCCTAGATAGTACATTACATTTTCTTGACAGAACCAACAAAATTTTGTTTTGCACTCTAAATTTTCACAAGTAGAGTGAGCTGTTACAGCTTCACTGACAGGTAGGTAGGGAAACCTCTTGAATTAAATTTATTTGTTTGAAACCTAGGTGGTGTTTGCTTCCTTATCTTTTCACCACCTTTCACTGCCTATTGCCCCATGATCCTATGCCGAGTGAAGACTATGGTGTCTTTTACCTGTTTATCCATGCAAAGGTTGAGCAAAGACTACTAGAAGCCAAGCCCTTCACGATTCCAGAGAACAAAAGAATAACTGCTCCTGATAAAGCCAGTTTTCTTATCTGTCTCTCTCACTGGCTGACGATGGGATAAGACCAGCAGAGGAAAACAAGACCAAACTAGTGCCGGATCTGAGAAGATAAAAGAAAAGACAAAATTCAGAGAGAAAGCAACCTTAGGCAGATGAGAGAAATAAGAAACACGTTTCTACAACAAAGGATATTTTACACTGAGGCTAGACAAGGGCAAAAGATGCTAGGAGAAAACAGGGCCTTTCTGTTTCAGGAAAGAAGACATCTGCTGGCAGAGGGCTACTGGGCCCTGAGAGATTCAACCTCAACACAGAGAACACTTGAGCAGTAGAAAACGAAAAATAAGAGCATGAAAATGAATAAATGTTTTATTGTTTGCTGAGAACTGTATACTCTTTGTTGTGGATAAATGCTGCTTGAATATTGCAAAGCTTTTGTATGTGCTTGCTTCCATCATGAAAAAGACCCTTCAGAGGTGAGCCACTAACAAGGAACGCCCAAGGGCTCCCACCCCGGTGAAAGGAGAGGCTGGAGCTGCCTGAGGGACTGAGGCACAGCCCAGCCAAGTAACGGCAGCAAAGTCCACATTCTAGGAGAGAGAAACTGAAGGACACGCATGCCCCAATTTGCTGATATTAGACAGTCAGCACTGTCACTTTGAAATTTTCAGACGAACTAGTCGAGGCGAACAGTATAAACCTATGTAGTTAACTGGCCAAGAAACTCAATGTTTTTTTGTGCATGAATTATATGAAATAATGTTTTTCTAATTCAAATCCCTAACAGTTCTCTTCAGAGGATTGTACATCCAAGGTCAGCATGTCTTTTTGGACAAGTATGTACCTTTAATGAATAACTGAACTTTAAACAGTAAATTTAATTAAAATGCATCACTTCACTAGAGAAAATATTCAGCACTTGTGACATTATGCAATACTGCACTCAGTGCAAATACACAAGATAAACAAGGAACGTCTGGGGTTTGCATATCACGCTGCATGACTTGACTTCCTATTACTTTTTAACTTTTTCTTTTAAAATACATATTTATATACTTAGAAGAGATAACAGGCTAACTGAACATTTCAAAACTGCCAACAGCTGCTCAGGTAGAAACATTGCCATTATGAGATTGCAACCGTGCTCAGTTCTTCAGAAACAAGACCTCCTTCATTAGGCATTTGGTTGGTCTTTCCTGCAGGAGCAGTGAAATGCTGAGTGCTTCTAACTCCCTAACCATGAGAAACAAAACGGGTCCTAAAGGCTCTCATCCCATTTTGACTTTCATTTTTGTCACTCTCAAAAACACACTGAAACAACAGGAAAAGCCAGTAAGAATTCACCTGTTGTTTCAAAGTGCAAAAGCAGCTCATGACGGCACCTGAAAGGCCATAGTGTAAAGCTTCATATTTTATATAATGACAAACAAGAGAAATGTTTTTTCTTTGTGGGGAAGACTCACACTAGAGAAAACCCAAAAAACGGGATACAAGTGCTTGAACAAAATCATCAAAAGAGATCTACAAAGGAAGGGAGCACAGAACCTTTAGACTACTTTCTTTTTATTTTTTTCCCCTTTTTATCATGCATAGAGGACATGAAAGGGTTTTTTCAGTAGTTCTTTCTTATTCTAAAAAGAATTTTTTGCTCCTGATTCTCTTTTACATTAAAAATTGAAGTCTTGCCTAGAATTGAAGGCTCTGAGGCAAACAGCATCAAAGACATCTACAAGTCAGGATCAAGCACATTGGTAAGGACATTTGCTTAGTGCCCATCTTGCAATGGGTTCTCAAGGCTACAGATGTAAGTGAACAAAGCTGAGAATTCAAAAACCAAACTAAACCAAATCTAGTTCAGCTGCAACAAATATTTTTAAAAGGGCAAAAAATTAACATCTTTAATTTGCTAATGGCTTAGCTTTAAATAAAAAAAAAAAAAGTCCTCCAAAAATTCACAGCTATCCCCGCACAGAGGAAACTTGTCTTTGATACCTGGGATGAAATTAGTGATAAATAAAATGCCTTTTCATTTCCTTTGACAATAATTTATATTGATAGGTCTGTGGCTGGATATTTATTGCAATTTGGTCTGTACATGGTCTCTCTATGCATCTGGAAGGAGTCCCTCTTAAGGAAAAGGAGTAATCAATTTGTTCACCCAGTCAGAGCTCCTGTGGTATCAGGACTACCACATCTTGAAGCACTTCACCTGCCTTTCTCCCTCCTTTGCCCTTCCCAACATGATACTGTCTTGCACTGCCAAGCCATGTTTCCTATCCAGAAGCCTGCTTTTGTCCCAGGATGTGCGCTAAATTGGACAATGCTTCCATGGATAGGCTTTAAGTTACCCTCTGAGACAGGCTTGAATCCCAAATGAAGGGAACGTCATTTTCTCAGTTGGCTGGTCTCTTTTCTGAGTAGAAAAGCAGGAGCAGAGCTGTGGGAAGACTGGAGACTGTTATTTCTTCTGCATCAATAGAACCAACTTCAACATTTAAGTCTGTTGTGCCTGCAAACATGCTGGATAATTTTCTCCCCTGCATAATTCTTACAGGAGGAGGAAACCTTATTCTCTCTCAGACCGGTTGATGATGAAACAATGTGCTTTAAAAAAAAAAAAAACTAAAAAAAAAACCCCAACCATCTTCTTATTTGTAAAGTGAACACTTTGGTTTTGGAAATCAGTAAGAGGAAGCAAATGTGCATCTGATGACATTTTGCCATTTTCTTTCTCATGGTGGAACTGAGATTTCAGAACTGAAAGATGATTATAACTCTTTTTCCCTGTTCTGCATGTGTGGTTTTGGTGGATTGCCTACTGCACGTTGAGTTAGGGATGCTGAGCAACTGCTTGTGTTCTCAAATTCATGTGGCTATGTTGCCCTAGTTAGGATTAAATGATACATTACAACCCGAGTCATCTTCTGCTAATGCCTGCTAGATGTTCTCTGGCATCAAGTTTTAGAATCAGAACTGGTTGGGAATTTTCCACAGGGGAGATATTCTGAAAGAGAATTCTGTTTCTGAGAAAACAGAAATTTTCCATGAGGGGAAAAAGGTTGTTTCTGTCAAAGAAAAATTTAAAAGGTTGGTTTGTAAAAAGGATCGAAACACAGTATTTCATTTTGAATGGACTTGGACTAACTGAACTGCGCAATGCTCCAGAGGATCCACATCAATTTTGGGTACTTTCAGATGGACACAGTCCAGAGCCCAGCCTCAGACAAAGCGAAGGCTGCGACTACAATTTTACCACCTGCAAGACACAGGCCCAGACACAAGCTTCCCAGTGAGGGAGATTGCCAGTAATCCCCAGACGCCTTCTGAACTAGCATTTCCATCTCCACGTCCTTTCCTCCCTGCTGGAACCACCTCCTCCTCCAGCCCCCTTCAGCCGCGAGCCATCCTGCAGGAGAGCATTCTCATCTCTCCCGTCCCCTTCCTCTCCTGGCTCCCATCCCTGTTCCCTCACCCCTTGTACCACGACTCCCACTCCAGAAGAACGTACCTGCTGGCTGCTGCCACTCAGCACCTCCACATTGTCTCCTCCTCCCCATCCCACTTCCTTTGCTGGCTGCAAAAGGTGCTGCTGCACCTTCACCGAGGCACACGCTTCATCTGGCACCAGTGAACTGGGCAATGCAGACACGTAGAGCCACAGTGGCCCCCTCCATGCTGCCTCCCGCCTGTAGGCCTCTCACAGGGAATACGAACAGGAGACAGGTCCATTGCAAAGCAGATTCCTTCCAGTCCTTTGCTCATAGAGCAACAGTTTCTCCTACAGCTGGGAATGCTCCCAAGACTCAGTTTTCATGCTTTGATTTTTTGCGTTATAAACAAAAAACACCTCACTTCTTGTACTTGGCTAAAAGGAGGCCCTCCTCTCCCCACTGAGTACTCATCAGGAATGCCTTGAGACCTGGACTGTCCTAGAGGCCAGCTCTAAAGCCCTCCAAGCCACCAGGAACAACCTTTTATGTTTCAGTCGGCTCAAGATGAGGCCACAATATGTAGAGAAACATTAAGGAAGCCAGATCCAAAACCTGAAACTAATGTTACTATGAACAACCAGTATCTCACCAGGATCTGCTTCTGTACCCCCTGCTGCTGTGGAGGCAAAAAGGAACCAAAAACTACCCGCTTTGGCACAGGAATTTTCTTTGAGGTGTGGAGAACCTCAGATAAGAATTACCAGTACTTGGTCTAGGTAGATACCTTCTCATTTACCTTCTGCCTCCTGAAATTAAATGCCACGCTGTAAGATAAGGACAATCAAATTAAAACTATCTCCTGGCTGTCACAGGACTCTTGACTCTTCATCTGTGGACTTCTTTTTTTTCCCCCTCCCAAATAACACAAAACCTCCCTGTACAGTGAATGTAAACCTGCAGACATCTCAGAAGCAGACCACATATGTCCAGAAGTTCAGCAGCTTCAGGCCGAAGAACCTCACTCCAGTGGAGTGCCCCAGATAGCATTATTTCCAGCACCCTTAAAAAAGCTCTAAACTGTGCCAGAGGATAAGGCTGGAGAGGTGTGGAAACGTCGGCACAAAATGCAGATTCACTCAAAGCACCAATTAACAGCGATATAGGTATCATCACCCAGTGCTCTCCAGGACAGTCCTGAGAAGAGCCTTCACGTCAGGCCACGAAGCTGTTCTCTGGGCAATGTTTTGAGCTCATCTGTCCCTTTGGTGGGCCAATTCAAATGCTGTTGGATTTGCAATTGCCTTTTCTTATCCCAGAAGTGCTAATGAGTAGGACAGCCAGCCAGCAGTGGTCTGGTTGAGGTATTAATGCTGCAGGCAAATTGCAAGGGCCAGTTGGAACCTGGTCACTGGGGGCAGAGATTAGTCCTTAAACCTGTCACTTCTGGTGGCAGCACAGCAAATCAAACTGCTGCAGCAGAAACAGTCTTTTTAGGGCTAATGGACCAAGTGAATAGGAAATCTAAGATCCAATCTCCTCTGCTGAGTTCAGAAGATTCAGCGCAGGCTGCTGTCTAGTCGCAGGATGACACAGATATCATTTGACTGTTTGGAGAGCAAGATTCACCTGTAATAACACCCTGCCAGCTTGCTCGAGATCAGCAGGAAACTGTCCCAGCCACTTACCTACAGCACAGAAGTGACAGGAAAGACTGCACAAGCTCACTCTCCGACAGAGCCCATCACTGACACCAGAAACCCAAATGTAAGGATTTATACAAAACAGGGCAGCATTTTGAAAGCAGAGGTAAAACACAAGCCGCTTTACAAATCAGCTCCAGGCCTCCAGTGCTTCACACAGCAGTGTGTGGATGGCTTCCTAACATTATCTGGTCAGCCAACCCCCACGCCAAACCTGTGGCACCTCAACTATCAGTAACGTTCACCCTGGTGAAACTCCGCTAGTGCTGCTCCCATCCCTCTCCAACATCACCATCAAAATTCTCCTGTGCCTGGCACAGTGCTGTGACCCCACGTGTGCTGCACTCAATCTACTCGCGCTTTAGCCATTTGCTATTTTCTAATGATACACAAACAGTGGCCTATAGGAAGCCACATGTTGCCTGCAGCAATGATAGTAGACGACAAACTCTTTACAACTGGAGGAAAAATGATTAGACATAAGTAACTGCGCTTCTTACATGAGATTCAGCAATGACAGAACGTTTCCCAAAATATCCAAAAGAGACCCTTGGAAAAAGGACTGAAAAGACAAATGGCAGAAATTGGAATGGAAAGCCAAGGGTGGAAAGAAATTATTTGCCAAGACGATTGGGATTTTCTAAGTGAGGAATCAGACTCGGCAAGAGAGGGATTAACTAACAGAAAACAGAGCTTTAGAAAATATCCTTTCTGGACTTGGAAGTTCAGAGGCAAGGAGGGGGAGCTCCACAGAGATAAAGATTTATAGACCATCATATCCCCAGACCAGAGACAGTTCAGCTCGTGTGGCTGGCTAAACACAGTTACTGGAATCGAAGCCAGGTAACACAAAACTGCTGTTCACACTGCAGTGCCGTGTTACCAGAATGCTGACAGCTCGGCTGCAAAACTGGGTCTTTTTTGACTCTTTGTTTCACCACCTCATCTTGCTCCATGTTCTTTTTCCTGGAGGTTTTTATCAAATGTGGAAGAAGTCTGTGGGACGAGGCACAGCCAGGTCTGCCAGGAGACTGCAGAAAGCTGATCCACGGCAAGGGGTAGCTGTACCCACGGCTAGCGGTACCAGCTCTCTCCTGCCCAGGAGCTGGCAGCAGAGCCTCCACAGCTGGTGGAAACGAGCTGAAACCACAAGCCACACAGTAATATTTCACCTTGGGTGTCACCTTCCCAGCAGATGTTTTTCAAAACTAGATTGCAGTTTAGTGCTCGTTCTGGAGAGCCATCAGCCAACATAAATATCAAGACAATTATTAACAATTGCCTAGGTTTTGCACATCTTTATTAGCAAAGTAAGAAAAATTTTCTTTTTGGAAGTGGAATGTCTAGAACTGTCAATAACTCACCATCCCCACAAACTGAACCTACTTCATTTTTTCGCATATAAACCTTATACTAGAGCACACTACAAACTATAAAACTACCTGTGCATAGCTGTCACTGTCACCAATTACCAAAAGTGCAATGTGCAGCCACAGGAAATTTAATTTACACCAGTCAAGGCTAAAAGAAAAAAAAAAAAAAAAGATAGCTCACAGAAAGCATTCAGCTAACAGAAATTAACTTACAACCTAATATTCATTTAAAAGGTTCTGTACAAAAGTTTAGATTACCCCATGGTAGCTTTCAGTTTATTTTTGTATCGAAGATATAAATGGGAAACAGTGTGAGACTGTAAAGTAGCAGTAAGGAGAGAGACATGTACTTTTTCCCTGATATTTTAGTAATTTCCGTTTCGTCACCAGCCCTCTCCCCTCTTCCACCTGCAGGTTTTACCCAAATTGTGTGAAATCCCAGAAGGGAAGACTGGCATTAGAAAATTGAGAGCTAGGCCCCAGCTTCCCAAATAACACCAAGAAGCAAGAATATTCTCAGCCACTGTCCATCGTAGCTCTTTCGCTCTTTGTTCTTCCTAGAATATCTGTTTCTTAAATTAGATAAACTGAAGCCAAAATTCCAATCCTGTCTGTATAGTGTGTACAATTTCACATATATCGCACCCTGATGGCCTACAACCTAGTATGGCAAACCATTTCATCTTTTAAATTAAATAACAGATATTGACAAGCTATTCACAACCTCCAATGAACTCATCTTACGCTCACTGTAGGTTTGGAACTGCTCCTCCTACCTTAGCTTTATCTGTGCTTTTTTCTTTCCCAGAACATTGCTCTGATATGACTTCCAACTGAGATTCAGCCCTAATGTCTGTGTTTTGTAAGATCCCCTCAAACATTAAGCACGTGCAGCAATGCAAAGTTCAGCCTCAAGGACTTCCCTGCTGTTCTAATACCCTCAGGAAACATTACAAAAACCTTGCCCTGCCAATATACTGGGTTTGTTTGTGAGAGCCTTCTCCTACTTCTTCAGGAAACAATATGCTAAGGCAAAAATGTTTTATGTAAAAATGTAGTGTTATTGTAAATTTTTAAATATTGTTTTCTTGGATTTGGATATTAGCTGGCATGGCCCAGCACTCTGTAATTCCAGAGAGGAACCAAGATGAAGAAATGGAGCTGCTGCAAGCTAAGTTTTACAGCCAGGTGAACCTTTGCACCTTTTAATCTCTCCAGACTCTATTTCTCAACAGTCTAGATGCCTAGAAGCCTGCAATACAGTCTGATTTCTCTCAGTGACACATTTTCTTTTAATTCCATATAATCTGTAGAGGCTGTTAAAAAGCCAAGGCCAAAAACTTGGTTGCTCACACTTCAGTTGTTTAAACACTGTACGACACGTACTGCATGCCTTATTTAAGTGCCCCGAATTATAGTATAAAAGGCTTACTTATTAATGCTAGAATATACAGAATTCTTAAGCTTGCTGAAATAGCCCTAAAAATCTATTCTTGCTTTTTTCACAAATTAAATGCATACCTAATCCTCCTGCAAGTCTCTAAATAACACTAAGCAATGTTAAATTCAGTTCAACATCTGTTTTACCAGCAGAACCCCTATTAAGCAACACTCACATTTTTATCACTCCGTTTCTTGATGGTAGGACGTGAGGCATTCCCAAAGGCTGTCACAAGAGGAAGAAACAAAAACTGTAAGGGGATCCTCCACAACAGCTCAGTACGAGGCACCTGCTGGGGAAGAAATGGAAAAACACTTAGTGTTGATTTCATTTTAGGCAAGGAGAGCAGACAACTCGTCATAATTATTTATCTTAAATAGTCCATACATAGCTGTTCCAATAGATGTAAAAAGTAGCATATATATTTATCACTTGTTTTTTCCAAACAGATATCCCCAAAACCTGTATCTTTATATTACAGCATATTCTTTATCTTCCTTCCCTCTGCACACACCCTCTCAATCAATCCCTTATTAGGAACACATAAGGCAATTCGGGTAGTGTCACCTCCAGCTTGGCAGATGTACTCCCGAGTACCACGGTTACGCTCAGCCCCCTCACCCCCAACACAGCTGGAAAAGTCTCCTGTGATAGATGGGGAGGAAACCTTTGGCATAAAGGGACCATTTATGACAACTGACAGAAACCCAATTCTTGTCAGGACATTTCTGAGCAAGAAAACAAAATATCCATACTTTTATTGTATGAGAATCGCCAGTATGAGCCCTCTAAAAAAAAGACCTTGTCTTTATATTTTATTGTGAACACAACACACAAAAATCTAATTATCTCTTGGTTGTATAACTCAGAGTTTTGTGATGATTTTTTTTTAAATAGAGATGAGTCAGCAGATGTCTTTAAGTGGGAAGCAGAACAGGTCTTTTCTCATGAAACAGCACATTTCCTTCAAAGGATCCAATATACTGAAGTGTCTTTCTGTATTTTTTCAATATTTTGACCTGCCTCCAGTCACATGGGACTTAGACCGAATGTACCCAGGTACACTGTTAAATACAGATTACGTACACTGGAAACAACTCTTCACAAGTTCAATGTGCTCAAATTAAGCCGAACATGCATTTAAAGACATAACATGCAAAAAAACAGGGTTATTTTTTGCTCATTATGATACTAACCGTCAAATTGAATTACAATACGCTGAAAACCTGTAAGAAACAGCACTAAAACCAGCCTTACAATGGCCAAAGACTTTGGCGAAAGGAACACAGACAAATCTTGAGAAATAACCAAAATGATGACAGAAGGTAACGGTACCGCACCCAATGAGATGGCACCAGCTCAAGTGAACAGCCAGGTAAGGGAAAGCAATACGGACAGGAAAATTACTCAATAAAGCAGTCAGCAAAGGTCTCGGAATAAAGCAGAGGGTTGTGTAGGGGAGGGGAAGGGCAGCAGCAAAAGGAAAAGCCATGGAGTTGCCCACTAGGAATGACTTAGCAAGGCCACAAACAGAAGCAAACTTACGGAAAGCAGCCTTTCTTCATGTCCTGCTTCTACAGGCTCCAAGAGCAACTTTTCCTGTGGTTTGGAGATGGCAGCTCAAAAGGCAGGTCCTGCTGATCCACTCTGTAGGGAAAACAATTTTTAAGAAGTCAGTGCAACATCTTCTTGCTTTTCCCATGCCTCCTCCTGCCAGGGCCATTTAATCCAAACACCCAGTCAAGTACCTAACTTGACCATTCTTTTACTTAAAATATGCGATTTGGTTGACTATAAATTACTCCTTCCCCTTGTAACCTGTGATCTTACTGTCAGCGAGGGAGAAAAAACCTAACACTTTATATAAAGGCCTAACAGGTGTAGCCTCTAGTGGGGGCTATAGAAGATCAAATATTTTTGTCTGCAAGGCAAGCATGTTGCTGGCAGGAAACCAGATTTTTCAGCGATTTTGCTAAACGAAACCATCTGAAGAATCTGCATCAAAAGCTCCTGAATGTTTTGCTCTGGTTTTGTTAAATGTAATGCACTTAACATTTGCCACCCTGCCTAACTTGGGGTGTTACCTGTGAAAAACAGAGGCAGATACCTTCAAAGGCAAAGAAGCCACAGGGTTTCCTGAAATTTAGAGAGAAGGGAAGGGACAAAAATTATGGAGAATCCACTTCCACTAATCCTAATAGGTCCTGTCTCCAGCCGTGACGCAGGAAACAGCATCTCCTCTCTTTGCCCTTGGTTGTGCAAAAAAGGAACAGAATCAGGAAATAATTCTACAAATAGGCTAGAGAGGCTACCAACAATTAATTAAAATTGATTACATCTC
The DNA here is from genome assembly GCA_025774025.1 of Xenus cinereus. NCBI lineage: Eukaryota > Metazoa > Chordata > Aves > Charadriiformes > Scolopacidae > Xenus > Xenus cinereus. Next base: position 23,495,148 of record JAOXJK010000051.1, on the reverse strand, counting down.
TAATAAAGCACTTTGTTTTAATTCTTTAAAAATGGTTTTGCAAGCCAGATTTTTTCATTATTTAAAATTATTTCACTTTTAAAAGGGAGAAAGTTGAACCCCTCTAAAGCAGCAGAGATCAGACACACATCCACAAGAAACCCATGCTTTTCCGTAACACAGTAAAGAACACATGTTTTTCTTCAAAATTTTATTGCAATTTAAATTATGGGGCCAGCCAGATTTTTTGGATAAGAAACGCATTTTCCTCAGGAGAAATGAAATGCTACCACGGAAGTAGAATTACAATTGTATACATCTCTTATTTAAAAAAAAAAAAAAAAAAAAGCTCACATTTAAATAACTTTTAGTAATACCCTTAAGCCTTCAAGCAGATAAGAAACCACTTCCAGAACAACAGATTTTTAATACGAAGAGCACGTCAAATGAGCTTTAATTTAAATACAACTTCTTTTCGAAAGCCAACATTCAAATGTTTCCACATATTAAAAAAGTCACCATAGTCATTGTTTCCAAGGCCTAATATATAGTAACCTCTATCCCAGTCCAAATGTTTTCACTTCTTTACATATATAAATCTTTAGCACATCTACATTTTTCTAAAGAGGAAGCCTTATATGTTATGGTGAGTAACTTGGCGAATAATGTTTTCCTCCACTCAGCTATGATAAACCAAAATATAATAGACTGTTAGTACTGAACTATAATACCACCTCATGGCCACGTCCGCCCGCCTGTGTGAGTGATATTGGTAAGAGTAAGCTATTTTCTTTCCTGTAGGCAAAATGAATCGGTTTGCAAAGAACCTTTAAAAGACCAATTATAATATTAAGAGCAACTTTAAACAACTGAGTGAAAACACTCAATTTTCTGGAACTAACTTCCCTCATGAAGGCTTCCAAATCAGCTTAAACACCACATAGGAGTTTCATTTGCTGATTGCGCAGTATTTTAATTAGGAAGAGGACAGGAAGCAACAAACATTTTCTATAGAATTCTCAATCAGATTCAGCCATGCAGAATTTGAACTTTCAGACTCCAATCTGTAAGTTTGCTTGGTTGATCTTAGCATTACTATATGATGGATAGATACAATTTCAGTAACATCATTTAGCTATACTTAGTAGATTTCCTTTTGTATGGTCACAGTAACAAAAACATGGTGCAAAATCAGTTGGTTTTTTTGTTTTTATAAATACTGATAGTTTGCAGCATTAAAGAACAAAATCAACAAAATTAAATCATTTTGTTACCCTAGGACACCTATGAAATTGTTTCTTGAAGTTGGAGGGAATTAAATCATTCACTTTCACAACTACTGTACTGAGTTATTTACTGTAAGAAGGAAATGATGCACTGCAGGCTCTCCAGGAGTAAGAAGAATCGATATTAATTTAGCATGATCTTTGCCATTTGCAGAGCTGGTGAGCACAATGCTAGTTTAATTGAATAAGGCCAATATTATCCAGTAAGAATGTAGTATAAAGGGTTCCAGTTCTCTATTTCAGCCTACCCTAATTGATGGCACCCCATTAGATAAGTGAATACAAAGAATTTGCGTGGGGTTTTTTTTTTTTCCTTTTAATGCTGCAGTACTTAAGATTGTTAAATCAGCATTTCCATGTGATCTGAAGTATTCAATTACATATGAGCATTCATTTTGCAAAACTCAATATTAGGTAATAGTTACAGACTAATACAATAACATTCCTCTGCTGTACAAATTAAATCATATTTTAAAGAAATGAGCAGCCTAGGAGTTATATACAAAAGAAACCAGCAAGCATTGTTGAAATGAAATGCAAAATGTCACTGCTAGGTCTACTGTCTGAAATACTTTTAAAGTAAAATTAACAAAACCCCTTAGAACATATTTCCAAGTTTACAAGTCAATTCTCAGAAAAATCAAATCATGTCAAAAAAAAAAATTCTATAAAGCAGTGAAAGGCATATATACATTTTCCTTACGAACCTTGAGATTTCACTCTTTTAAAAGTTGCTAAGTTTCAATATCAGTTTATTTGCAAGACAACTGTTTATCCCAATAAGCTCACATCTTAGATACATTTCCCCTTTGATTACAAATAAAGCACTGCACTTTTTTTTTTTTTTAATCAAGGCATATAATCTTATAGTATGGTGCCAGGTATGCACAGGTCACATTGTGCTCATATCTCAAACAAGGTAAGTGCAAACATACAGATTTATTCAGATTTGCAAGCATGCAACCTGTTACTTAACTACATTAATACCTTCTCTCCTAAACCAGACTAGTATCTATATGTTTGCTTTCACGAACCTAGAATCTTTCTTTTCAGGACTCCTAAAACAAGCAGTGTCTTTGAATTCTGAAATGACACAAATATCAAGAAAGTCCACATTGTGCAAGAAAGCAGCAGCTATGTTTTTCAACTTGGACTAAAAAAGAAAAGAGAAAAACAAAAACCGTTCACTGAACAGCAGATTAGCAGTAATGTTCCTCATGAATCGATAAGAGTGCCTGATGCTGAATATCTAACAGCAAATGCTGAATTTGGGTTTAATATTTTAAGGGTTTATTGGAGATTAAGCTTCTTGCTGTGCTGGTCTCTTCAAATCCCTGATCTGTTTAACTAAATAGGTCTTCTCATCATTAAATTGTTCATCCTCGGTCCTGTCATTCTGAAACTTGCTGAGGAACTCAATAAGTTTGGTCTGGTTCTTTAGGAGGATGTCTAATATAGGCTGTGTCTTGTTAGGATTGGCTACAAACACCTGCAAGAAAACAAAAGGCATTTAGAATAATAGTAGGAAACAGAAGGCTAAGTTAAAAAACAAACCTAGGCAACAAGACAGTGGTGACAGTAACTTAAAACGATGTTTTAATTAATCTGTATTCCAGTGTCTCTACAGACAAATCAACAGAATAAATACAAGTTTTAAAATAAAATCACTCCACTTTTTTTATTAGAATAGAAGCTGAACACCACTACCAAAGTAAATTCAATTTGGGGGAGGTGATCAGCCACAACACCTTCTGCCGAAACCTCTGAAGACACCTCATGGGTAAATTCTGCAGCAAATGCATGGTTTCATATTATATACTGCATCAGGTGGGTATCTTAAGGTTCACTGGAAACTTTTATACCTCAAATTATATCTCCAAGCTCGTAGCTATTTGCTTGTCTGCTGCAAAGTCAGAAGGCATCTGTTACAACGGCCAAACTACAATTTAGGCTTTGAAATTTAGGTGAAGACTAAAATACTGCTAACTTTAATAGATCATGCAGTTTGATGGAAACACTTTTGAACTCCAGGATGCTTCATGATCTCACATGATATCATACATTCCTCCTTATCTTACTGCACTTAATCTTTCTTAATTCTAGAATTTTCTAAGAGAGATTACACTGACAATCATATAAAAGTCCCTAAGTGGTTTCTAAACGATTTTCAAAAGATACAAAGATAGCTATTTGTAAATACCAATCATAATAAAGACAAACATTAGCTCTCTCTCTATTTAACCACTTAGCAGACATTAAGATAAGCTTCATTTAGGCTCAGTTAATTACTTTACTCAGCCAAACAATTTCTGTGGGTGTTCTTTTGTTGTTTGATTTATTGTTTTTTTTAAACATACCTTAAACACATGAAAGGCCTCAAACTGAATGTTACGACTCTTGTCTCGTAGAAGGTTCATCATTAGTTTGAGATTTTCAGGTTTACTGATGTATTTTGTCATAATTGTGAAGTTGTGTCTGTCCAATAACAATTCACCAAGAAGCTAAAAGTGGAAAATAAGCCCAAATGAAAAAATGACTGACACTGGACATAAGAAACATCTTCTTCAGAAGTGCTTTCAAATACAATGAGTAGTTGAAAGAGACCAGTCTGTAAATATAGTAACAAAAGAAATTCAGGACATTTGAGTTCTAACTGCAGGGCGCACTTTCCTCCTATTTCTGTGATGTGATTTCTCCTTTTTCTCAACAAGCGACAAAATCGTCTACTCTTTCCCCCCCCCCCTCATTATGAACTGGAATTGAAAGAAAAATAATTTTTATTCTTTTTTCCCTATTATGTCATTTTTTCCCTCCTCATTTATGCAGAAGCTATACAATACCAGTAAGAATGTGGTTTTAAAAAACAAAACACCCCCAAAAAACAACAACAGCAAAAAAAGAGAGTTAGAATCTCAAATGAGAAATATTTACACTTCTTTTGATACCATCTTTGTCCAGAAGGGAGTAAAAGGATATTCCCCACAAGTACTACCCTTGCTACAAGTCATCTATTATATTTACATTCAAGTACATTAGAAATAGTGAACTTAAGACTAGTATGACTCTAGTTGCACCAAGTGAATCTTTCTTAAATTACTTAAATGTGTTTGTTGAAGGAAAAACCTCAACAAAAATAAAGATACCTGCATAAAACCATTTCTGCAGAGGGAGGGAAATGACTTGGTGTGTGCTGGACACTAAATAATGACATGACTGGACTAAAGAAAACTAGTTGATCCCAAGAATTAAAACGTATGAAAAATTAAAATAAACACTGTAGCTACTGAAGCCATTTCAACTAAAGCCAACGCACCTTGAAATTGAAGGAATTCTTTTACTTTGCATTTAAGAAAATAAAATTGCCTTACCTTAAGTGACTGTCTCTTTGTCACGTAATTTTCCGAATGAAGTAACTTCTCATATTCACTGAAGAACTAAACACAGAATATAGAGAAGGTTAGGAGCTTTCCAAGTGTCATATGCACTCTTCTTCCAAATGTTTACAATAAACTGGAGGAGATGCAAATGCGTAACAAAAATGTAAACAAAATCTGAAACCTCAGCTGGTTCCTGTAAGTCACTAATGTATAAACATTGTATCTGATTTAAAAAAAATTCATTTACTCTTCCAGGAACCTTTAATATTTAGATAACAATGTGTTGAAAGTAGTTATCTCATTATTTCTTGAACTGTAACAGTTCCCAGTACTGAATGCTGTTAATTCACTCCAGGAGTTCCCAGCAGGTGAAGGAGGGCTATCTTGTATTCTTTGGTTGCCATGGGTTAATAGATACAAAAAAAAAAAGACAAGGAAAGGGTTCCCTCTAGTGGAAAACCCAGATCTGGTTTTCACAGAACTAGATTTCTGCCGCCTTCTCTTGGTTTTACATCTTTCTACATTCAACCATAAGGTTTTGATCTTAATTTTACTCCTTGGCTGAAATTACTGTAAGTTCAATTGGTTTAGTATTGTACGTAAGTTTCCAAAACCAGATCTAAAGAAGGAATGAAAATACTGATTTCTTCAAATAAGATACATAGCACTAGAAAATTCTGAATATTAAAACATATCTGCTCACCCTATCATAATGTTGTTCCAAAAATTCTGCACTTAGCAACTTGTGTCTTGTAAGCAAATCCTGTAAAAGAGCACAAAACCAGTATTTTCACAAAAGTATTTAAAAAGCACATATATGTTCTTATTAAACAGTGAGTATACATAAGACATCCAAGAGAAAATTTTGCTATTTAATTAAAGAGATTTAGGACATGAATGCATTTATGTGGACATTGCTAAGGATCTTGGCATCACTTAGGAAAGGTCTGCTATGATTGTTATGTTAATTCACATAGGCAAATAGCCTGTGGAATTATCACTGAAGAATGCCATTTATGGATCAAGGCTACACTCTGCACAGAGCTATACACAACCCACTATTTAATGCTGACCAAATATTATTTTGTAGTCCATAACTGATTGTTTTAGGGCAAAAAAATTTCCCCAGACAAAGCACCAGCATAAAATACACTATGGTTCATAACGGAATGAAAAGGAGTTTGTTCACTTGAGGAGCTGGAGACACAGATTTAAAAAGCCCCTCGCATGGAAGTGCACATATATTCAGCTAACACATAATAGTTTAAATCTTGCTTTCTGGAATAAAAGTTATCGGGAACATAGTACATATATTTAAAGGAATGTCTTGTATTCTGAGAAATAAAGAACAACAATCTCCAGCTTACCCATTTGCGTCACACTTTTTTTTTTTTTTTCTCTCCTTCTCCCTAGGCTTGTTTTGCCCAAGAACGTAACATACAACATCTGGGTTCACACAGAAGAGAACTACAGAAATAATAATTCAAATGCTGTTACGTAAATTACCTTGAATGTGGCAAATGCATCTGAAGCAATGTCAAATGTTGACATTTCCACATATCTGAAGAAATCATAGAATTGTTCTGACCACAAGATTATTTTAGCAAGTGGTTCATGCCTGATGCATTCTCTAAGCATTATTCCACAATTTAGAGCAATTTCTGGAGATTCGTACCTATTTAAAAAACAAAACCAAAGATTCTTCATAAATACCGTCACAAGTTAGTATTGCAGCACACACTGACAATTAGTTTTCAGTGCTATCAAGTAACCAAAAATTCAGAAGTTAGAGGTACTTATTTCTGCATTAAACTACACTTTTAAATACTTCTATGAAATATTACTGGAACCATTGCCAGCTAAATGCCAAATTATAGCCCGTACATATGACTTTCACAAATCCATAAACAAGACTAAATAAAAATATTTTCTTCATACTCAAAATCAGTTTTCTTTTTTCATATTTGTGGGATTGCAGACATCTGGAAAAGGAGTGAATGATTTCTGTCTTGAAAGTGGTTTCCTTAAACATGACTGCAATTTACATAAAATTATCTATAATATGAGCATGAAGGGTTAATTATACTGAACATAAATTCAGGTCTCCTCTTTCATCAAACCCTTTTTCAGCATCACTGGCTACTTTACACATCACAGACTTCAAGGCTGAACTGCTGGCAACAGCGTCCTCCGATTGTAAGGACAATATCGAACACCTTCTCTGTGCCTGAGTCATTATTGTCACTACACTTCCTTGGCAGACTTTCTTGCTCAAATAGTACAGGGTTCTCTCAGCTGATTTTAGCAGATGCCAACAGCAGCTGTCAAAAATCTCACAACAGTATGTTTAAGACACATTTGATAGAAACACACCTTTGTACTTGCCTTCCCAGGCAAGCTAATTGTAGAATCCTGGGAGAAGATGGGACTGCCATTCCAAACCAAGAACTCATCTCAGCATGTTGCAATATAAGATATCCCAGTCTACAGAAAAGTTATGTCTGTTGCTCCTACCTGGTTCTAGAGCAGTCAAAGCTTCTTATATACCTTCCTGCCTCCCACCTAAAGAATCTTTTGTCCAATGCCACTGGAAGCTCATTCAAATTCACCAGAATAATTCAGGAGCAAAGTATCATTGTGCATACTAAGCACTAACTATATTGCCATACAAAAACCATTTGCTTACAAACTAATTTTCATGTTAAATCCTGCAATACTCTCCTATTTAACCTGTCATGGAGATTTGAAACGTACTGAACTTCTTGCAATTCACCCCACATATTGAATTTACATAAATCTGCCTCAGTTGGATAGCAGATGTAACATTTAAGTGATTAAAGCTAACTAAATGCCCATTCAAACATCCTGACTTATGAATATGTGTTCCAACAATCTCTGTCAGAATAATGCTCTCTGAAGAGTGACAACACGGACTAAAAATTGGGATGAGTGTGTTACAGCCCCCATTCAGTCACATATCAATGAGAGCATGTTGAGAATGTAGTTTCATCTCTCTGCACCTCAAACGCCTTTGCCCTCTTTTGTAAATTATTTTGAAGTACTGAATCAGTATTTTCTTCTGTGTTACGCCACAATTAATAATCCTTTTGTCCCCCTAATATTTAAATATCGATTCCCCCCAAAATCAGGGCTGTAATGCGGGGGGAGGGGGGGAAATCAACACACACAACAAAGCTCTTCTGGTAGACGAGTGTACATCTTACATTCTTACATTCATATGAATTGAATATGCTGCTTCTGGCACAAAACCTTGGGAGCCAGCATGAAACTAAAAGATGTAAAACTCCACTTTCTCCACAGAGAAAGTTTCTTGTACCATCCATTTTCCAGTAGCTTACATAAACGGCCAAGGTTAGGTACACGTAGAAATGTTACAACAAAATAGCCTAATATGCCATGTATGTGGCAGGTTAGTCAGCATCTCTGATTACTACTATGAACTAGGAGGAGGGAAAAGGAAAAACACAATAAAGCTTCCTGTTAAAACATTAAAATTATACTTGATTATTCCCACATCTCAGTGCTACCAGCATAAAACAGGCAAGTATGTCACTGAGAAGCATGGCCTTCTCATACATGCTCTAGTTACCCAGTCAGTGGAATAAGTACTCATCAAGTGCAGTAAGCTTACCCAGCAGCTTTAACACAAATTATAAAACTAGTACTTGAAATAGCAGCAATTTTTAAATGGTTTATTAGTATTTAATGAACCTTTCTATCTCAAAACAACACATTGGAATTGCAATTTTCAGAACTTTAATTAATGTTACTAGAAAGGTAAGCAATTCTTTTTAAATGGAGAGAGCACATGCTCATTATTTTTTTTTAAATCTTATTTCAACATGAAAACGTTAATAACACCTTTCTGCTTTCATGTTTGAGATCCACAGCTCTACACATGCAACCACATATTCAGTACGCCATGATTCTCCAACATCCAGCACAACAATACAAGAACAGAGGAAGAGACAGCCATCTGGCATGCACCATATGCCCCAAATCATTCTTTGTTTGGTTGAGTTGGTGCCTTTGTGTCACAGGAGCATAAATCACTATGAATAAAAAGTCTAAGAGCTAACTAAGACCAGTGGACAGGACAGAGAAATGGAAATGACAATAGCTAAAGGAAAAAACCAGCCTTTAACTCTTGATGAAGGAGTAAGTTCACAAGTAAATAGTTTAAATAAGATCAAATAGCATTCTGAAAGGAAAATGTCTGTACTACCCCAGTAATAATATTCTAGGTTACTAACAGTTCTCAATTTTCAGTTATATTTCATGCAAAAGTGTTATTTTTGGTGTTTTATTACTCAAGTTTGCCTTTACTTTGGGGAATTACAGGCCCCAAGACAAAAAAGAAAAGCATACTGCAAAGGAAGAAAAAATACTTCAGAATTCACTGTTTCTCTATGAATTTAAAAAATTCTTACGTCATGTAAAAGCATATTTACACTTCACAGTGTACATACCCTTTTAATAGCATGAACAATATATTCTGTTGAGTGCAGATGTATTCAACTGTGGGAGTTCTTGTACCAATTTGCCTTCTGAGAATGTTGTTGAAAATTTGCGCAACATCTTTTTTGCCCTGTCAAAAACATTAGCAGTTAAACACATAATATTCGAGTCCACTAAGGCAAGTAACAATTAAACATTATCATCATCTCATGCATTCATACTGTGCGAGTTCTGTAATACAGTCAGCCTCTATACTCTGATCTTAAACAGATCAAATATTCTGTTTCTTTATACCCACTTCAAATATGCCAAAGCACTGAAAACATTAAATCACGTTGCAGCCAAATCATGGATAATTTACATTAAGAAGTAAAGCCAGTTGATGTTTCATTAGATACTTCTATGCAGCATCAATCTGCTGGGCTTGTTTTATACTTCTTTTTGCTAAAAATACACCAGTTTTTAACTCTACTCTAGCCTAAAAGTGTGTTTCTTCAATATTCCATTCTCCCCTCCCCAGCCTAGGAACACGTAATGCCACCGTTAAGAGTGGGCAGAGCATTTCCGATTGCAGTGTTAACATGCAACTTAAAACTGTAACTTATGTGAGCTAAATAAATAAATAAAAACTACAAAGAGAAATCATCCACTAACCTAAAATGCAAGTCTTACATTTTCCAATGAACAACAGAAGTACAAGACAGACCAGGATGCTGGAATTCAGCACAGATTATACACAAGAAAATGCACAAGGATAGCACCAGCCAGTATAAAAGCTGCTGGGAATGTTCTCTTTGTTGAATATATACACATTTCCTATTTATTTCTTCTGTCAGACCATAGCTAAAGATGACAAAATGGTACAGACGTCTAACAAAAAGCTGATTATAGAGCTAAGAACTTTTCATTGTCATTCACACGCACCATTTAAAACCCAGATTTCTGCAATTAACTTTCCGTTTTGGATTGCCATGAAGGCAACTTCAGGAGCATGTATTATCAGATCTAATCCAGAAAAAGCCTAGGAAAACTTGTACTAAGCCTAGACTTGCAAATAAAGGCACCTGAAGGTTCCCTGAATGTTATACACAAAACCCACATGTAGATAATGTTTTTTGACAGTCTCTAGCTGTAGTGTACATGCCCTCAGTAACATCAACAAGATTTTGAGTAAAATGCAAGGCATATTTAAGTAGGAAGAATTTTAAAAACAAAAATATTTCTGTTTTCAAATCAACATCAAGAAGACTGCAGAAGAAAAAAAACCCAAATGTTTATAAAAATGTAGGAGGACTGTAGTTTTACAAATGGCATGTTTGTGAATTACCAGGGACAGTTTTGTTAGAGTGTTGTTTTCAGGATATAAGAGTTTGTTTGTAAACGCTTGTTTTCTCAATTACAATTCCATTGAAAGCCAGCCCAAAGCAACACCAGAACTCTTTGTTCTGAAATGAGTAGAGCAGTGTTTCCAGAAATTGCTTTACTCAAACTCCACATAATATAGTCATCAACTCTCATTCAGTAACATTGCCAATTTTGCGCTGGATCTCACAATTTGCTTTGGATTCACCAGCAAGAACAGCATTTCCTCGTTATGCACATGATTGAAGTGATAGTGGTACACAGTAATACCAAGGCTAGTTATTGTTAGGAGGATGTATTACTAAGTGATCTCATGGCCTAACAAGGGCAAACAGACACCGAACCCTGTGCCAATAGTCACGACTGCGAGAGGTGAGAGGGAGACTGTGCTGGTATTGTCTTCCCAGCAGAAGGATTCTGGCTCCCTTATGCAAAAGGCTTTTTTGTTTTTTTGGTGGTTTGTTTTTTTTTTTTTTTTCTAATTCCTTTAAAAAAACCAAGAACAACAACAAAAAAAACCCCAACACAGTTCCATAAGGGATACCATCCCACCTACAGACACACTAGCAAAAATCAACAGAGAGAACTGGTAAGTTTATAAGATGGGCAGGTAGATGGTTGCATTGACTGCTTTACTTGGAAGGAAAGCTTCCAGATAAAGAAAGCTTCCATTTTAAACAGGCCTTTACATACAGCAAGGTCTGGACAGTTAGGCAGTTTCGCAATGAAAACATTAAATTTCTTACCTTTCTGTTTGTTTTTTTTACCCATACTACTCACATTCGAGGACATTTGAGACAGTTTAAGAGTTGGAGTGAACAGTCCCTGTGTACTAGATAGCTGTCTATTCCTGTTCTACAGGGAAACCCTCTTCAGGAAGGAGAGTGAAGTTCTTGACAAAAAAAAAAGATGATGGCTACTTCATCACTGAATGATCTCAAGCTGTGGTGGGGCACCAGAAGGAATAAATGCTATACCTACTCTTCAATTTTAAGAGCCAACAGGCTCATATCTCCACGAGTAATGGAGAAATCCTTTCCAATGCAGTAACCCCCAACCATAGGGACCCGGGATATCAAAGCCAACATCTGATTGACTTTGTAGCAGCTGGGAAGCCAGTGTAGGTTTGGAGCACAGGTGTGTTGACATCAGTTCTACGTAACAATAGCTGGATAGTCTGCCAGATCCTAGCCTTAAAAAGCAGACGTAGTCCAGCCGAGAAAGCGGCGTGAATGACTTGGTCTGTCTCAAGGGGGAACCGTCACATCCTCGTGTAACAAAGCAGCAGAAAGTCCACAAGCAGGAAACTACTTGAAATCTTTTCAAGTCCCCTTAGAATAAAATGAATAGTTCTCCTTAATGAGAGCAAGCCTGTACAAATTGTTATCATTCTTCATTACCAGGAGATAATGAAGGCTTCCTTTGCTAATAACTGGACTGAGTAAACACCAAGCTGATAAGAATCTAGAGGTCAGCAGAATCCAGATGACGTTTTGTGATTTCCTTTCTTCAGCAATTAAAGGCCATCACATTTCAGCATTCCCTCTCAGCTTTCCCAGGTCTCCTTGCTTATTAAACAACTTGAATGTTTTATGTTTGGTATAAACAGTTGTGTGGGTAGGGAAAAAATACCACTGTATTATAATTAAACACAAATCAGAGGGAGTTCTGGGTGGGGTGGAGGGGAGAGAAGAAAGAACAGGGAAGAAAGCCATTGTTTTTGGAATGTCATACTACAATAGGACTTTAAACTGTTGTGCTTGCATTGTGAACAACTTGTTTATGAACAATACAATTTTTAAGCAACCTCAAGTGGGATGGTCTTTATGGTCAAGGCTGTGGAGTGAGATACATGGGTTTTGGCTCCTTTCCTAGACAACCACACGCTTCTTGCAGGACCTCAGAAAAAATAGGAAAATCCCACTGTACTGCAACTTCTTATAACTAAATAGGGTGATTTTCCACTATGGTACTGCGAAGCTAAATTATTCTACGTGATGTGGTGACAAATGCCAGGTGGAGGTTTGTATAGAGATACATTTAAAAACAAGTAAGTATTGCTATTTTGAAGTAATCAACAGAAACTTGGGTTTGTTTTTTTTTTAATAAACAGAAAAAACCATGAGGAAAACATAAAGGTTGAATCACTTGTTTCTAAAGAGAGAGAGAAATACTGGACTGTTACTAAAAATAACAGCTTTACCTTAAATATATAAAGTTCTTCATAAATGTTGCAATAATGCTCTTACCTTTCCAAGTAATTTCATATAACAAGATGAGAACATAGACACATCTTGTGTATTATAGTTTGTGTTCACTATGGTATTACTCCTAAGAGATTAACCCTCCTGTGTACACAACAATTAAGAATTATTCCATAATTTCAACAGAAGTATATTATCAGGATTAGAGGTTTATCTACTTCAATTTTGTGTGGTTTATGTGCCTAAAGTCACAGCTTTCATATTCTATATTCGCTTAACTTTCCAGGTAGTTTGGAACAATGAGTTCTCTTTCTAATGGTTTTGTTCTAGCCAGAAAAAAAAGAAGCTGAAAATCAAAAGATGTCTTAACCAATTCTAGTGGCAGGAATTCAGACATGTTTATTTTAACATATGCAATATAAGAAATGTCAAACTTCTTTTCTTACCTCAAAATCAATTAGTTGCAAGTCGGCTACTAGGGTACTAAGAAGACCACTGTTGTAGAGCTCTTGAGCAAGCTGTGCCACAGCTTCCGTCTGTGGTTCTTTTTCATTTGTGCCATACAAGATTTCTTTCATGGCAACAAGGTTTTTTGAGACCTCCTCAGTGGCCTAAAGAAAATGGGGAAAAAATACAGTTAGAGCACAATGTAATTTGTCTTTGTAACTGCACACTCTATTATTCTTAGAATCTGCAAGCTTCCATTAAGGGAAAAAATCAGGAAATTACAACCTGTTAAAAAAAAAAAAAAAACAATAGATAATCTTTCTGCAAAAAATGTTACTAAAAAAAAAAAAAAGAGCAGAGGCAAGACATACGCAATTTATTTGACAAGTTACCAAAAGTAAAAATCTCTTCCTTTTTACTGCATTTAAACTTCCCATTCAAAAACCGCCTGAAGAACAGTACTGGGATGAAAAGAACCCAACAAAATTTCCGTTCTGTAAAACAGAGGTATGCAGGATCAGGTTGGAAAACATGACACGGAGGCACATGCCTGTCCTACTGAACTGCAGATGTGCCCCTCCTACAGATTTTGCACTCATCAGATTTTGTCAAGTACTAAGCTCCCATTCCAGGCAGTAGGGATGAAATTTTTCCTCTCCAGCTAATAAAACCTCAGAGTACCTCCTGCATTTTTCAGGTTATCTCAACAAGAACAAACTGGCAAACAGACCTAGAAAGAGGTGCGCTTAAAAGAACACAGCAATACAGGAGACAATTAAAAGTCTAAGATGCTTCCCATTTGAAGTACATCTGACAGAAGACAGAGAGGTCTGATGTCTCACTTCGGGAAGTCCAATGGGCTGGAGCAGCATTTAAATTTAGCAGTGGAAGCAGAGTTATCTCATGAGTAAAACTAATAAAGTCAACAAAAACACTTCTGAAGACCCACTTCTGAATTGTAAAACACAAGTTATCTTGGAGAAAAAAAGAACAACTACTCCTTTCAATATATCTGTTTACATAGGTTGGGGACAAAATGCTGAGAATGATCATCATAAATAGCTGGTGTAATTATATTGTATTAGTTCTTAATGTACCTAAAAAGTATGAACGGTTCGTAAGTGCACCAACTTTTAGTAATAAGATGAACCTGCTGACAAAGTATGCATACACTTTAACGTATTTATGATCGGTAGCACATGGGAAACTAACGAAGAGAAAAAATTATCACTTCCTGGATATTTTTTTCTTATAAGGGGTATGTAAAAAGACTTCTCATTTGTGCATTATATCTAGAGAGGCTTAAGATCAGCGTGACCCATGCACTATTCGAGCCAAAGCCATTCCAGCTTTGCTAGGTATGCAAGTAAGGATTCCATGACCTTTAAGGAGGCTCCATATAATTTTTAGCTCCTCCTCAACTTTCCACTCCCCACTGCCTCCCTCTTCTTACTAATTGCAGTTCCTAGTCCCAGTTGGCTCCTCCTTAATTGAAATTCCAAAGGATTTTCTGTACACTGTTAGTAAGACAGCAATAAGCAGGTGCTCGATATGACTGATTAGATTCATGACAGCTCCTGAAGACGTAAAATGAGAAAGCCAGCTCACCATATTGTGGTGGTATTACGCCACACGACTGCTCTATTTCTATAAAATTCAGAAGAAGTATCTATTTACTAGGAAAAGAACAGGAACATCTGTCAAATGTAGAGATGTGAAGAGATGCCTCTGATGCACGGCTACCAAGAAAAGAGGAAGCAGCAATAAAAATTATCTCCCAGTTTGTCCCTGCACACTAATTTAGAAAGCAAGATGAAAGAGGAAGAAAGGCAGAGGCTCAAGGAACTACCTATTTTAAGAAAGACGGTAGCAATATTGAGGACATGCCTGAAATTAAGAATGCCAGTGGAGAATTTTTCATACCAAAACCCCAGAAAACAGAACAACCCTCCCAAAACTTTAATAATCACACTTAAAGGCTCTCCCTCACCACCACTAGAAGAAAGATGCTACTAATGGAAATGCTTCAAAACAGCCAGAAAAAAATAGTGTTTCCAAACACCAAGTGCAAAAAAAAGCCTTCTGGCCTAACATCAACATACAACTCAGTAACTTCAAGAAGAGACACCAGGACTCAGATTTATTTCTTATGCTCTTCTACATCTGTCTAGATCATCTGAATGTGCTTCACTTGAAGTTGGAATGATGTAGGGCTTTAGTGGGAAGTAACGGTTAGAGACACAGAAACATAGAACAGCTTAGGTTGGGAGATACCTCAGGAAGTCATCAGGGTCCAACCACCTGCTCAAGGCAGGGCCAACCTCAAAGTCCTATCAGACTGATGAGGCTCACGGTCAGCCATGTTCTGCACAGCTCCACGAAGGAACACTCCACAACCTCTCCAGGCAACCTGTACCCATGTCTGACCACCTTCATCACGGAAAGAGACTTGCTTGTATCACTTCAACTTAGTCTGAACTATCACTTCTGGATACATATGACAAATACAAAAATATGAGGTTTTCTGAAAGTACTATATCAATAACCAAGGTCTTTTTATACACTACACTTCCATAAAATATGACATTTCTATATTCTTTCCTCTTCTACTCTAAAACTTAACGCTAAAAGGACTAGAAATAAACTCTTACAAACTTGTTCTAGAACCCCTCTACTCTCCTATATTCCATGAACTCTCAAACATATTCCAAATATGTGGAGAGCTAATTTTGCCATTTCAGATGCAGAATGGAAATTAGATAGCTACACTGAAAAATATAATGCTACGTTAAATATCAATGTTAAGAGCTAAGTGAAAAACTAGTAAAAAAAATTGAGAAAGACAAGAGAAGGCCAGCTAGCATTACTTGCAAGATTTCCTAAGATATTGAGATCTAAACAATTTTAGAGAAAAATGTCTGTGACAAGTCACATTTGAAATTCAGTGGTGTCAGACAATCAATACCATTTGAGGACAAGTCAAACTATAAAAGTTAAAGTAAGGAAAACAAAGAAAGTATTTACTTCTCTATTTGTATCAAAGACAGGAAAATACTATTTAAAATATAAACAGACATCATGAAGTCACAGGTGTGATTGCCACACTAGAATCAGCTGCATTTCTTTATAGCAATAAACCATTATGGTTTATTCCAGTCTCTAGGGTATTTCACTGATATTTCCAAAATTTACTATTTCCTTAAATGCTAAGTAGTGCAAATACCAAATACTTCCTTTTAGACTTGTACAGCTGGAGCATTTGAGTTTTATGAAGCAATACTTGCCTTTACTTAGAGGAACAGTAGCAAAAGATAAGAACACGTGGTCAGCCCTGAAGTATTTACTCCAGGTCTATGGCTGAGCGTTCTATCCACATTGATAATGCAATTATATAAATTGCACTATAAACGAAAACATCTATCAAAAAGGTAAACGTGCTATAGTTTTTAGCCTGCCTTGGTGAATACTTTTACTAGTCTACAGCAGTATCTATTATAAGTAACACCACCATATTAATAATTCTATTTAAATTTATTTGATTTCAAAACACAAAACCATACAATTCTGTAAATATATGATTATCTATATCACTGCCACCAGTTTATTTTAAAATAAGTCAAAAATTATTACATTATTTTTTAGCAGACATCTAACATGAAGGAATCATGAAAGAGTTAAGTTCAATTAGAAGAGAAGCGTGTCTTCTCACCCGTTCCTTCCAGAAGCAGCCTCATCTTTACCCTTTGAGTAACAGCCCCTGCAGTAGGCAAGGCACATACATCACTTAACTTTTTGCCATCTTTCAGCCAAGAATTAATTGTATGCATGTGAGTAACAAATTTAAAATTTTACTGCTCTGAAAATGACAGTGTTAACTCACTGAATTAAATCTTGACCTATGCCTACAGCAACATGACGCAATACTACATTTGGACAGCTGAATCAAAACACTGCATTGCATTATCCCATACATACAGTATATTCTCCATCATATAGAACGGGTAACTTAAAAAACAGAGACCAACCGTGCCTGCAATAGTCAACCCGCAGGGGTTAACAACATGGCTGAAACAATTATCCCAAAACCCAAACCGGAGCTGCTACCAGCAGGTTAACCCAAGGTCAGAGGGTAGGGAAGAACAAGTTTATTACATGAGTAAATATTTACCTTCACAACAGTAAATGTGTGCCACAAACCAAATGAACTGGTGGTATAAAAATAAATGCTGATGTCAGCCGAAGAGGAGGAAGAGATGCGAATAAAAGACTAACTAATGAGCTAGATCTAGGGTAGGTCCCGTTTATATGAAAGGAGTTTTCCTTCCCCTTCCTCTTAGCCCCCCCTTTCTGAAAAAACACAAGTAATGGAAAACTAACAACAAAAGTGATGAACACATTTTCAGTTATAAAGCGCTTGTTATTTCAAGTTTGCCTTCCAAAATACTAACGGACAGCAAGCTATCAAGTCCGAGACTGTAGCCACCAAGCAGCCGGAGCCGGGGTACACGAGGCAGACTGTCAGCAACGAGACACAGCCCAGCTTTTACAGTCTTCAGATCTCTGCCCCTACGTCGCTACCACAAAATTAAACAGCATTTCAAAATGACCTGGAGAATTAACTGGTTAATTTTTCTCCAGTATTCCCGGAGCTTAAAAAAAGGTAGATTAACATGCAACTAGTATTCACTTTTTGAATCCGTCTGGATTATAAAGAACATACAAGAACACACACTGTGTGTTAAAAATCTTTCTTGCTTACTTTGCTTTTTCTTCCTCTCACAAAACATTAAAGTCTAAGCACTGAAAAAGACTGAGGTATTCTGTTCAAACATAATTAATCACACTTTTAGTTTCTAGGGAAAATTATTTGTCTAATTTTCTTACAAATCTGTATTTCCAAGTGTATTAGGAAACTGTCAAAGAGCATCCTCTACATCACAAACTAAATATTGTCCTAACAGCACTGTGCTGCTACTGCATGGTTGGAACTACCGTGAACTACATATTAAAAACACTGCAGTAGAAAAGTTCTAGTTTGTCTTTGGAACCTCAGCCAGCCATAAGGTATAAAACAAAAGGGCATTTACAATTCATTTCATTTTGTGGAAGAAATATTTAAAACTATGACTAAATATTGAAATGTTCAGTTCACTCCACCATGTGCTGATATTTTTTTAGTCTAATCTACATACACATTTCAAATTCCATATGTTCAAGAGTAAGGAAAATATGCAACTGCATGTACTTAATTTTAAGAAACAAAGTAGTGCAGGAAAAGTAAGTACCCCCTGCACCCAAAAGGCTGCCTTTACCACAAACGGTAATCAACACTGAATATGCTGCTTAGCCTTGAAAGTTCATTGTTGTTACTTGGCAGGCCACAAAAGCACATCCCTAGATGAAACAGCAACAATGAAGCAGAGAGGAGAGAGAGAATTTTATAAAAGCCTAATCACTAATAAAACCGACTTATAAGAAAAGAAAAACTCTGCCATTCCTCTACCCTTTTCCTAAAGGGCAATAATTTTTCTGCTTTATGTGCAGTGAGTTTTCTATTTTTGTTCCACTACTACCCACAGAACTCACCCTTTCATCATCACAGTATTCTTCTCCAAAGGAGGCTGGAAAGTTACATCATGGAAAGGATCATAAGGATAAAAGGGGTAGTGAAAGATAAAAAGATGCCTAAATATTTAGATATGGGCATGCAGAAATTTTTCTTCTGCATTAATAATGGCTACTGCTCAGACCCTTGCAATCTTTTAACTTCAAAGTTACCTCAAGTCATTTTGATAGACTGGATAGGAAGAGGACAAGAATTCAGGGTGTTTTATCAGACCTGTAGCCTCAAAGATGTGATGACTGGTCTGTAAGATATCAAAGAACTTTTTCTCTCAAAGCAGCAAACAATCTGAGAATCTGAGAAAAACCGCCAGAGTCACAGTCACCTTCATGGAAGTCTTGGCTTGTCAGTGAACAACTATTTCCTGAAGAATCTCTGTACGGAGACGTGGACACTGGTGTTGTGAATGTTCAGATTCACCAACTGGCTTCCTCCAAATAACAAGGATGACAGAGGCCAGCACTACCACACCGAGCTCAGTCTTGTGAACGTCACTATTTAACCCTTCTCACGTTTAACCTAGTGAGCATGGGTGCTGCCTTTTCTCCTCAAAGCAGAATGTGTCGCTTTCTATGACACTGGAGAAACAGCTCTACAGGATTAGCGTACTATTTCTTGTCAAAGCAGCTGCCTCACCTAAACGAGGTCTTTAAAGAAAATGGAGGTATGGGATTAAAGGCCAGCTAGAAGCAAATGGTACATAATAATCTTCAGCTACAGCATCAAGAACACAGGCACGTGATACAGTGCTCAGCTATGCACAATGGAATGAAGCTGGTCTGTTCCCCATTAGAGGTCTAAGCAAAAAGATGACACAAAAGAGCACAGATTTTAAGATCAAGCCACATCTCCAGGAATTAGTAGCGAGGCCGAGAAGAAGGAGGCAGTGCCATGTCTCATCACAGACTCTTCAGAATGTACCTACCCCTCCTCTCCTGACAGATGTCTTTTATTAGAGAAAGAAGAAAAGCAGCGGCAGTGAAAATCCTCCCAGCCTCCACACAGGCCTGCATAACAGGCTATAACATTCTTCTTTCCAGCAAGAGAGAAAAAGCGTCAGGGTAAAATACTATGGTACACTGTGAGAGACCTGGAATGCACCACGTGCTGGCACTGGGGCAGAAGATGCTGACCATATAGAATATCGGGATAAAGACTGCAATTCAGTTAAGATCCAGATTCTCCTGCCCTTAAAGTAGTAGTGCCAAACCTAGGTGAAACAGGATGCAGAGAAACTGACCACACTCTGCTTAAAAATACTGGTGAACATGGAAAAGATCGTGACTATCTCCTACACGTGACTCTGTCAGTTTGCCAAGAATGGCACAGAACAGCTAAATAATGCTGGGAGAGGATCCAAGGAGGGTATCACAGCCTGCTGCAAAAGCTCATAGATTGGAGGGGGAGATGTTTTGTTTGGTTGCTTTTTTGAGTTAGCTTTGGGGTTTTTTTTTTGAAGTATTGAAATCTGTGCCCTTGTGCTGAGTTTATTATGAAAAGCTTCATCTAAAAAGTAAATATCCCCACAATACAAGTCACTAGATGGGATGAAGCGGCACACAGGCTGAACTTTTAGTAAAGCCATCAAGACTACCAGTTGAGAAGTAAATGGTTGTGGAGAGGTACAGACCCTGAAGCAGCAAAGCATCCTATCTAAAGGAAACTGCACCAGCATAGGAACTTTTCACCCCATCTTCCTGTGTGCTGAAGAAAAGGCAAGGAAAAGTGAAAGTATATCCTCTGCTGACATCCATGGAGACACAAAGTTCCTCAGTTTCAGTAACAGAGATGCTCTGCTCTGTGAACATTTGCGTGGACAAGCACAGATAGAACTACTGTACAGCAGTAAAGCCACCATGGTGGATGCAAGCAGCAGAACGCTGTGGGGCTGTGAGCTCCTCATTAGAGAATGCAACGTCCAACAGTTCCAAACTGTATTATGTACCATATCACGTGTCAGTGGCATAAAAATGCAAATCCAACCAATGTGAAACAAACTTGGTAAGTTATTATGTACCTTTGAACCTTTATCAGAGTATAAAACCCAAAAATCATTCCTAATCGATTCAGTTTCAGTAACTGTAAATTTCTTTTTTTTCCTTTTTCAATTACTGTTAAGCAATTGGAAAGTCCCATTTGTACCTTTTCTGCCTTCTTGTCAGAGATGTCTTGCTTTTCTAGAACTGCCATGCTTTCCTTCAGGTTCTTCACTATGTCTGCAGGAGACTTGTGGGACTTGCCAAAAGGGAATGGCATGATTGCGAGCCACAAGGTCTTCCTTCTATAGCTCCTGCTTCACCTGGAAAAGGAGGAGAAAAAAAAAAAATCATGTCAAAAATAGAAACATAAGGTCAGTATAACAACACGCATGAAGACAGAGAGAGTAGCAAAGCTATTCCCCTTTGTGGAATAACCATCCTTGACAGTTGAACAAGAGCCTGTCATAGCGAAGTTAAATGCTTCTGTTTGTAATTCTTTTAAAACACAAGATACAGAATCTTAGAACTCACATTAAGATTGTTATCTTATGCTACAGGAACATACCCTGTATGGGAACGTACCTATACAGGAACAAATTAAACAAATACAACACATATATCCAAAGCCATATACTGCATGAATACCACATATGGTCAAGACTAACAAGGATAAGTTATTCCAATTAATGCCGTCAGGCAAAATGCCTTCTTATATTAGGAGTTTTGACACACAAGTCATCGTGTCTCAGTGGTGCTGCAATGACTGCCCAGCTACATGCTTTTACCCACGTTCATTCCGTAACAAATGCAAAGCAGACGCCAAAGCCCGCACCTCAGTGCAGGAGCTGAGCAGGATGCAGACGAGGCTACGGACGGCAGCTTATTCCTGTATCAAAGCTCTTGGTATGTCCTGGCTTTTTCCTATCAGTATCACTGTAACGTCATACTGAAATACAGCCTCACCCTCGCTCATTTTATGGGAAACAAAATTTGTCACCAAAACCAAATGTGAATAAGGCACTTGAAAAGATTAAAACCAAACACCTGATACGTATCTTTTTCAAAAAGATAACACTTCTCCTACAGGAGCAATTCTCCTACCCTAGAAGTTTTTGGCTCTTGAATACTAATACATTCACTCCTCTGTATATTTACATATATCTGCTTTTACGCACAAATACATTCACTTCTGTGTACAAAACAGAAAAGTGTTACTACTATAAATGAGTATACAAAAGCTTTTGTTACTAAACACATACACCCCCATTTAAATAATAAAAACTTCTTACAAGTGAATTCCATAAAGCATACTTCGAGAACTCTAATCTAGACAGAAAAGAACAGGAAATCCTGCATTAAAAATGCTGACAGTGCTACTTCTGCTAGACACAAAAGACAGCCGAAGCTGACAGAGCAGAGATTACACCGGCATTACAAAGAAGGGATACTACCCTGAAAGTCAGTAATTTCTATCTCCATACAATGTCCATGAAGTTAGTAACCAGTCAACTATAACCAGCACGTTAAAGTTTCTAATCTCATACCATGCACTTTGATCCTTGATTAAAATACCAGCTCATTCACCATGAACTCCAAAATGTTAATCCTGATCTTATTCAATCATCTTTTGATCAAGGATTAAAAATACCAATTTGAGGCTATTTTTGAGTTATTTTAACACGAACAAGTTGGGCTGTCCCAAGGGCAACAATTTAAAGGTGAAGAACAGAGGCACTCAGATCTTTAGCCAAGAACATTTCCATAAATAGGTATTTCAAGTAACCAGCTACAAGGATCACGCCTTCACTGTTCCACGCTTGCAACCAACAAAAAGCATAAGGTAGACAGTTTTTAATCGGATTATTTTCAGATAAAAGTACTGGCACGAAGGTTCAAACAAGACCTAGCACCAGCCCTTTCCATTCTTTAACAGATCCCTTTCTGTTGTTCCTGTCTTTAACAAGGACTTTCTGTTATTTTCTAGTATAATAATTATCTCATTACAGTAATCTCTCCTTCACAATCTGCACAAAGAAGGGGTCTGTAACATTAAAATTGCAAACGCAAGACTCATACCCTAAAAGATAAAAACGTACCCACAGGTCATTCTTTAGACAAGAGAAATTTATGCCTCAACTTTGTCGTATGTAGTAGAACAGAAAGATACCTTTAAGAAAAGCATGTCTACTCATTGTTATTTAATGGAAATGTAATGGCATTTAAAACAATGTTTAATGAAAATTACGGTATTTTCACTCAGGATTTTTTTTCTAGAAAGCGATAGGTGTGAAAATAAGTAGAATTTCCCCACGACATAGATGACATACCTTGAGCATCACAGCAGTATTTGAAATGTTCCCTTTATCTCTCCCTTTGATTACTACTCCTGCCAAATTAAAAAGAGCCCTGAAAACTAAGCTGGATTCTTTCAGGCTTGCATATCATCACTGGTAATAATAGTGTTTAACAACTACACAGCATATTCATTCTGGAAGATGGCTATGTCCGTGTAACAGAGCAGGGTTGGCTCCAAGAATTGCCAGTCTTAAT
Source organism: Xenus cinereus (assembly GCA_025774025.1). NCBI lineage: Eukaryota > Metazoa > Chordata > Aves > Charadriiformes > Scolopacidae > Xenus > Xenus cinereus. The sequence goes on along the minus strand of JAOXJK010000051.1, from coordinate 23,471,862 downwards.
TCCTTGGATTATGTGTTAAAACAGAGTAAAATCCAGTAGGAATCAAAACAGTTCTTTGAGAGAATAAAAATATTATATGGAATCACAAAATCTGGTATTACGGCAACATAAAAAGAAAAGAAATCAAAACCAAGAGGATGTCTCATTTTCTGAACCACAATTACATTACTTCTAAACCAGAAGACTACATGGATAACACATATAACCAAGAAATATAGAATAATGACAAACTGTCCTCACGCTGTGCCCAATGTCAAGGCTTGCAAAACCTGATTTCCCTCCAGATAGTGCTCAATTTCTTCTTTAAATTAAAAATAGTCTACTACTTTGACATACTCATAAAACCTTCCAGGTTCTATGTAAATCTTATACACCTACATGCATACACAAGTCATACACAAGTTTTATTGTATGTACTAGCATATCTAATAGAAAATAATAAATTAGTAACAGCTCACTAGCATATATTTATACTAAACATTTTTCCCAGTTCAGGTAAGTTCCTGTATTAATTTCTCACAAGCAATTTAGAAAAATCAGGAAAGACTGCCAGCACCAACAAGAAGGAAATCCACATTCTTGATTACTGAAGGTGACATTTTCCTTCAAGGTATTTCATTTATTATATAAAATGGAATAAACACATGGTTTCTGCTATTTCAATTTTATTGGAATGCAGTGGCACTGCCAGGAACATCATCTGGACCCTCAAGACTGAAGACCCCACCAACCCTGAAGCAAAACTAATCCTGAAGAACCTGTGCCACATCCTGTCAAAAAAAAAAAAAAAGCAGGAACATTCTTTTGTCTCTCCGTGCTGTACTTTGTGCAGTGAGGAGAACACAGACAGGCTGTTCCCTTCTCAGCCCAGCAAAACTACCCCAAGCAGCGCTCTCTGCACAATAGACAATGACAACATCTGTGTGAGATCGGAAAGAACTGCAACCACCCACATCTGCAACCCGAGAAAAAAAGGAAACAACATCAAATGACATTCTCTGTAAATAAGAACGGACCTTACATCACGTCAAATGATAACTGTTTCACATTACTAGCACCAGGCTGCCTTGCAAGTTCAGGATAAGGTTTTGATTGTGGCTTAAGGAAGGGATCACAGGACTCTTCAAGAGTTAAACTGCAACAAGTATACAGACAGCTCTGTGCTCTGCTTTGCTTTATCTTACCGTCCCAGAAACCTCGCTGCTTTTATCCATTTGTTAAAAGAGACCCTGAATGTTATTAAACAAAACTCGGGCTTTCTTAGGCACGCATTTTCTTTCACCGATATTTAAGCATCCCAAACCTATCAAAATTTAAGGTCCTCAAAGTTCCTGTGTCTCGGCTATGTTTAAAAATCTTAAATGACATTATAAAATGGACCATCAAACAACAATATGGCACACAGCCAAATACCCAGAGATTTAAGCACAACTGACACAGACCGACTGACACACACTCAGGCACACTGGGACATTTGGGCTTTTGTGATAACAAGAGATAGTACTCCCACTGTTTCAGATAGTATATAATTTCCAGCTCTGCCAATGGAGCATGCACCCGTGCACAGTGTACTTTATGTATAAGGCTTTATATTTTTTATTCGCTGCGTTGACCACACAATCAATTAATGTCCAATTTAAAACTAATGCATTCCATATACAAGATTTTTTTTTAAATAAGCAGACAGCACTTAAAAGCATTTCTCTGGAGCAAAAAAATGCTGCAAGAACAAATACAGAAGCATAACAAACAATTCCCTCTGTTTTAATAGATTTTAATTCTCTGAAGAATAAGATTCACTAGCCTGGAGTATGCTCTCGCTTGTAACGGTTAACTTTTTCTTATTTGAAGGGTAAGAAAATGTGCTGTCTATATAATAGAAATATGTGCTACAGTTTAAAACTTGATTACTTAACGATAGAAGGAGGGTTTTTTTGTTATAGGCAGTGTGGTTTGTTTTGTTTTAAATAAAGCACATTGTAAGATGCCTTCATGACTATTTTCAAGAAAAATACTGGTACAAGAAATCACCCAATAACACTCATGACTACAGCAACATGGGTAAAGTTACTCCACAGACAAATAAATTCCTGACACTGAAGTCTCAGTGATGCAGGCTTTCAAAGCTGTAAAGGTGGTAAAGAATTACTAGCTGTATAAGCAAAGACAGAAAAGCAAACTCAGCCTTTCTGTGTATGACATACCATGAACTACCACGACATAAAGAAGTTGTAAGGTTTTTTTTCTCTGCATAGAAGTATAATCCATAAATAAAGCATCAAAAGAATTCAAGTATTCACGCTATTCCAGCTCAGGAGAGCAGAAGTCTGCCTTTCCCCCATGCAAAACACTACTTAAATAATGTACAAAACCCCTTCAGTTCCCAATTTTGTAAAATAACCAGGTAGTATTCTATTGTAGGCCGCACAGTTTAATCGCACTACATTAACTCTTCAGCTAGACCTTGTTGCTAGTTTACACACCAAGAGTTTAAGGTGATTGCTTTTAGTAAGATCCTAATGAGGAGAAGAGGAGAAAAAAAAATACTGTAGCCAGCCACCTCCTGACTACAATCATACCTTAAAAAAATCCAAGCCTAGTAAAAAAATTCCAAGCCTAGCCATGTGTAACATCCAGTTAACGTGCACATAAGAAGAAAAGTGCTGAAAATCAAACAAAATCAACATAATTTTAACAAGACCAAATAATTAACGGTAAGGTTCCCTAAGAGCCAACAGCCGTCTGCTGCCAATGGGGAGGTCCCATTCTGCTCCCAGCACCTCAGTCCTTCCCTTGCTTCTACGCCAGGGCCAGCTGACCCCTCCATGCGCTGATTCAAGTCACTAAGCTATCAGAAAACTAACACGTGAAAGGAAAGTAAGCCAAAAAAATAGTGTATGGAATGTAGAAAAAACGTCCAGCAGGTAGCTGTGAATCAGCTCCCTCGTCTCATGATCTCACCATAGGGGCAGTTCAGGGTAAGGCTGGAGCTGAATCCACAGCAGGAGCGAAGGGGGAAGGTCACACACCATCAGTTATTTGGAGGGCTCCGATATCGGTCTGAATGCCCAGCGTGCTGACTGAGCTCACCAAAAGTGCAGAAGACAAACCCAACAAAAATGAGGTGTGTGTGTGTGTAGGGAAAATAATATATTTCTGAAAGGTTCTAAAGACAAAGCAGTACCAGGCAGTCTCGGCCCAAGAGAGGAAGGGGAAGCGGAGGCGGCTGGGGCAGGAGGAGGGAAGGGCACCGCACCACCTCCGCCAGGCAGAGGGAGGCTGCCAGCCCCTCTCCCGAAACCCTTATCGTGTGTCAATTACATTCAACAGTGTTAATAACACATGGGAGACTGACTTAAGCAAATACAATTAACTAAGTTAATGAGACTACAAAGTCTACCTAGATTCACAACAAACGGTTGGGTCTACTCTGTATACGGAATTTTAATTGACAATATATCAATCTATTACTGAAAAAACATGCTGCATTTTGCTAGAGAGGCAGGTTTGTATTAAAAATATAACGCAGTGAGCATGTGTTTATCCTGATAGAACTGATTTCCCCTCAGAACCTGCTCTTTGCCTCTTGGATTAACAAGGATCATTAAGGCAATATTGAAGACACTCATGTAAATCAGTTTTCATCAGGCCTTATTGTTACAAGCGGCTGTTAGTTCAGCCAGAATTCACCGCTGCGAAGGCAGGCTGGAGTGATAAAACCCAAAATAGATCAAGGAATTATGCATTTTTAAAAGCACTGCCTTACTCTCAGACATGCCCAGCATCCGGAAGGAAGAGACTGACAGCCAGTCCTTTGATCCATGAACCATTTTTTATGCAAGCTACCATGCTCCTTGGGAAAAGAATATTCAAGTACTTCAAAGACAAAAGTAGACACCGCATTCACTATTCTGCCCTTTTGTACAAGATTACAGAATTTTGCTGGTTATCCTGAGTATTTAGCCGTACTGGAGTTTCTGACTGTACTTTCCATGAGTGCCACGAGGGAGAGGAGCAGCGGGTGCCCTGCGCGGCAGCGGGGCACGTGTGGCAGCTGGCACGGCAGGACGGTGGCCAGGGGCCACCCTGAAGCATCCGAAATACCACTGCCAGCTCGTCACTGCAAATTGCAGGCTACAGCACGTCTTCCTCAAAGGCCTCACCACTCCTCGTTGCAAAAGCATAGTTGACCAAAGGCAGCATCCATCATTTCCTTCTGTGTATTAGTTGAGTACTCACATTCATCGTTGAAATATTCTTCCACATTTTTCAAGTGCTGTTGACTACTACTTCGTTCAATATGCTGGTTCTGGATATGTGGTCTCCCATTAGATTAAACAATTTTCTAGAGCCGCAGCACTGTACCAAAATAATTTTTCCATTTTCTTTTTGATATGCTAAACAAATTGAAACATGGCAGTCTCTCATCCAAAATACATTTGAATAGCATAGCTTATTAATACAACCTCACATGCAAAACCTTCCTATCACGGAGGAAATGAGGCTGATAAAGAGTAGAAGCCACACCTCAATCTATTTCAGGGCTCCAGCACGAGCTATTTAGTATAACCATGGATTTACCTGCATAAGCACGCCATTAACAGAACAGCTATGGTTGTAAACGGTAATTACTGACACTACCAGCTGGTAAAATTTAAGAGTATACTCCAGCTCTGAGGCATTTTTGTTATCCTCTCAATACTTCTGCACATCTTCTCAGCACCTCTTTCCAGATAACTTGAAAACATGGATAGAGGGACTGCATCAACTGTGTTATATGTACAAAGTAAAACACCAGACATACTAAATGGCTAAAGCAATCAATGATCTGTTTGGATCTGCTGCGGTACTTTGTGAGGAACATAACTTACACATGTTAAGTCTCCTTGCAAGACAGGCATGTCCATCTCATAGCTGACATGTCCCACCCACCACTGACCGCTCGCATCTTCCTTAAAACTCACTATTAGCTTATTCTATCAAGTTTGCAGCACACAAAAGCTTTAATCCTATTCAAAAGGAGTTTCACAACTCTGCATCACAGAATTATTTGTGGTGTGACCCACTTCAAGATTAAAATGGAAAAAAAAATACAAATCCCCTATCTAAGAATGGTAACTTAATTCAGAGAAAAATCAAAATCATGAAGAAAAAAATCTCTGCTGTAACACAGATGAATAAGTGAACAACAACAAAAAATCAATTCAATGGATTCAGAAAAAAGAGAAAATTGGAAAATAAATTCCTATGTGAAAATGAAATACACAATATGAGATAGCTTCTTGCTTTCTGAAAATTTCAAAGCAATTAAGTCCCCAGCAGTTCACAGCCCTGCTTGTTTCTTTAGCACCAAATGCCAGCTGATTCCTTTCATTAAGCAGGCTTCTCTCTTGCCATTCAATTACTTTACTGAGCCTTCTGCCTCTTCAAGAGCCTCCTTCTCCAGCAGACACCTGCACCACACTGGGGGAAGAGAAGGGCAGCTACTGCCATTAGGCTCGACTAGCTCACCGCAGCCTCCTAACACTACGTTATATTTTATGACTTGTACATTATTTTATTCATCACAGTTTAACACACAGCTACAGAGCTTTTGCAGAACTTAAGTAGAAACTCATTTTAAACAAGGCTGCTGCTTTTTAAGGGGCTTCAGAGATCCAACATAAGCACACAAGCTTGTCAACACTAATGCTTAGTATCTGAAATCCCACCTCCTTCTCCATATTCAAGGAAACCTTATGACTCAGCTCCTTTCCCTGGTGTACTGTTCAGCGTTACCCCACCCGGTCATTTCCCCACAAACCTTACTGCTATATTGCAATATGGCATACAGACAAGCATGTAAATGCCTCACACATTCCTTGGTAGATACATATTTTTGAAAAACAATAATCACAAGTTTCACCACAAAAAGTGACTACAACCTCTAAGACACTGCGCACGAAAAATAACTTACTTCAAGCTTCAAGAAAAGTTGTCAGATGATATGCCCACTTCTGGCCAGGTTGGAGCTCAAATTATTTTCTCATAACCTGGCATTACAGCCAATTCCCTCTTGGCTCAGATGCCTTTACTGCATCATCACAAAACCCAGAATATTTGTTACATGACAAAAAACACTGCAATTACGTACCTGCCATTCTACCCACCCTTGGAAGCAAAAATGCAAAGCAAAAGAGTCCCCTCTGTAACTATTTCTATTCCTTGTTATATATTATTCCCATTTCTTTCCATAGGTTCTCTCTTTGCATTAGATTTCTGATACACAACTAAGGGTTAATTTTGAGAGTGAAGAAGTGGCAAAAGGGGAGGCAGAAAGTACATTGCAGTTTAATCTCTGACTTCATTTCACATAGTGTAATATGGTCTACAGTTAACATGTCCCAATAACTAAAGACAGCTGTATGAATATCAGAAACCGCACAGGCAAAGGACAGGAAACCTCATTAGCACCACAACATCAGCAATTTGTTTTGACCAATGCAATGGACAGAGGAAAAACAGATTATCTAAAACATGAATTAGTTACTTAAGGAAGGAGGATGAGAGCCGTAATTACTAGCACGAGATAGGAAGGGAAACGCATGTGCGCTTTTGGGGCGTTTTGTTTTGAAGCAAAGTTGAGAACAATTAAACTGCGAGAATGGTCCTGGGATTGCTCCAGGTGCAATCCTCCAAGGTACAATTTTCTTTAGAGAGTATTCTCTCAAGAAATAAAAAACTACACTCATTAAAGCCATTCTCTGGAAGCATAAATAATAAAAAATTAAAAATGGATATTTACCCAAATGTAGTTTCAGTAAGAATCATGTCATAGTATTACTTTTTAAAATAATGTTTAAGAAAACCAGCATTTTCCCCATGGTTTCTTTTCTTCCTTTGTAGTCCAAATTCTGTGGCCTGCTAGAAACTTCTAATGTTCAACCTAAGTTTATCCAAGTTCAACACATCATAGTTCTTCATCTAATTTATCCAAAGAACAACAGATCTTTAATAAACATAACCTATAAAAGAACAAGATCATTTAAGGAATGACAATATTAAAGCATGAAGCTAACGGGCTGTTAAACAATGATCCCAACGTAGCTCAGGAACACCCTAAAAACAGTGACTTAAGAACTGAAAGATGTATCAAGGAGTATCCATCTTCCCTAACTGATTACTAGTGGCCCTGCCATAAACAGAATATAATAAACTACATCAGTGCTTTGGCACATTACATCTGTCAAGACTTCCCTTCGAAAATAATCAATTTGGGACTTCACAATTAAAGACTATTTATGTTAGACTACCGTCCAATTCACCTCAGTCTCAACAGCCCTTTGGAAGCTATCTGAGATGACACACATCCAAGCACAGCTTAGTGTCTCTGGGCTTACTTTTGTGCATTGGTTTGACATTACTAGGGCAGAAACCCAAAAACAACAGACACAGCAAGCTGCGCTGCAGAAAGATGTCGTCAATTGGTCAAAGTCCTGAGAGGTGACTCTGAGACCACGTATGACACCTCAGTTCTGCCATTTTTACCTCTATTGAGAGATCTCATTGGCGTGACACGAAGATTAAAATGTAGATTACTCTGAGATCAACTCTCATGAATCCAAGCTGATTCTTGCTACGTGAAACCAAGAGAACTTGGCACATTATTCAATGATTACATATCTCCTCTGCAAGAGGGAGTTCCTGACAAATAACCTATGGGAGTTATGTACTGAGTCACAGAGAAATCAGGAGGGCAATCAATAAACGACTCAGAATCATGACCCTAACATTACTGTGCAACCCTTCCTTCTAGTTCATTACATCCTCATTCAGTAAAGGGAAAACATTGTTCAGTTGCTGGTTGTTTTCTTTTTTTTTTTTCTTAAATTATCTCTTTCCTGGTGCCAGGAGCTGATGTACAGGCAATATCTGAGCTGATCCATAAAGTCATTATCCATTTGATGAATTTGCTCCCTGTAGAACTATTTTTTTGCCATGGTCCCTAGCACTTAAAACACAGTTTGGATGACAATACAAAGAGTTTACTGACACAGCTCTGTTGGTAAATCCTACCAGTGCAGATACAGTTTAGATTAGTAAAAACCACAATCCCTGACCACGGTAACTGCAACTGTGCTAGGGCTTTCCCGGTTAGGTACCTTTATAAACAGTCTTATTTCGTTCACACTGCTAATCAGCATCGGTACCACCATAAATCACGTGGCTGATTTTCCCAAGCCAGACTGTGTGGAGGTATCTTTCAGTATGGAACTTTCACCCAGCTTATCCTCAGATGAAAATCCCTGCTTCCTCTTGGGCACACCGTACCAAGGACAATGTGGCAGACGGGAAAACAGCACCAAGATCAGCAAAATCAGAGGGTAGCCAAGAGGAACTGCTCTTTTTCCCTAAATACTCAGGATCAAGCATTAGATTCACGGGCATCACTTGAAACAGCAGAATAATCAAGACAGATTACAGGCTAGAACACATCTGTGATACTCAGGTGTGCATTTCATTGCCACCAAGATGTCAGTGTGTTTGTAAGAAATGAACTTTACAAGAAGCAGTTGGCTGAAGTTTAGCCCGAACAGAACAGCCATGGGTTCAGGGAAGAGAAAATACATTGATAATATTATCTCTGTTTCCAACTAAATCTAGAATTCATTGCTGAATTGATGATCAAACTGTGCGCCATGACAATAAAAAACAACCAAGCAAACAAAACCAAACCTTAAAGGATAATTTGCTCCATTCTCCCAAGAAAAGAACTGGCCACTGTGATACAAAATTCCGCATAAAAAATTTCAAGATCACAAGATACCTAAAGCGGCTATAAAGACTATTTACACAGTTCCCTCAAACCAGCTCTGTTTCTCCTGCCAATTCACGTGTTTGGTCTAAATCTTCAAAGTCACTAATGGATTCGATTTCTAATACATAAACCACATCGTATCTCAACTGCCAAGACAGGTGTGTTCCTTTGGGGCAAGGCAGATCACAGAACACAGAAAGATATATTTAAAGGCAGAGATGATGCATACCAGGGTTAGGAGAACTATCCATGGCACAAACCTTCGAGAGAGACGAGGTGAGAGCCAGAACTTTTAACACCATGCCATTGTATTTTCTAAGGCAGAGGGAAGGAAGTTCCAGCCTAACCCTGAGCTCCGCTTCACACTTTATGCTCTGCAGCATAAGAATCAAAAAGGGGGAATGATGTAGGTTTCCCCCCAAAATGTGTCCAACCTCTTGCCAACCTAACTAAGAGTCATTCTGATGACTCACAAGACATCAGTTCAAAGATCTAAGATACAGCAGGATGTGTCAGCATGCACACTCTGAAAAGCCAGATATTCCTGAAAAACCCACATGAAAGTTCTTTTCCCTCCTGGCAAGAGCTCAGAGTTCCAGTTACTTGTACATTAAATGGAAATAGAATAGATACAATGTGCCAGATGCCCACGGTGACCCATTAGATGGACATACATGCTACATTTCATCTGGCTTTCCCTTTTGGGGACACTTGAGCTATCTTTCCAGGTAGACCACACCATGGCAAGCGAACTTCTCTGCTTCAATCAGAATAACAAGTAGAAGAAAATAACCTTGGGACAGATGGGTAGAAGGTCCTCACAAAAAGTTTAACATTTAAATTTATTCCAGCCAAAACTCAGAGCAAAATACCTTACATTTCCTGCTTGCTAGAACTAAGACAAGTTGCCCTGAGGTTTCAAAAAGCATTTTTGCATTAAAAAAAAAAAAAGGTGGGGGGGGGGCAGTGTGGAGGGGGAGGGAGGAGGAATACCACAGCAGAAGGTACCTTTCCAAAAGGAAGACCTTCCACCTGATTTTACTTCAAAGCAGCTAGCAATAGCTGTTGTAGATGTGATTCTCCACGGCAGAACAGTCCAGAGGGTTCACAAAACGTAACTAAAACCAGCATTGTTGATACTGTCTATATAGGAGTCAGCATCTCTCCTGCAACACATCTAAAGGTCTACAAACCCAAAATGTTTCAGAGCTACCTGTCTAGAGACAGCAAGTAAAAAATGAAGGTTGGAACAAGAAATGGCTAATATTAAGCCAACTAACAGTGGAAGAACTGAAGCATCTCTGAGAGTTCCCTTATCCGATCTGCTAAGAAGAGTTGGACTGGAAAAAGGAACTATCAAATTGTTTCGTAATACTAAAATAAGAGCTCCCAACTTTCCTCTAATGCAATTACTGTCTAAGACTACCAAAAGAAACTTGAACACTACCAGAAGAAGTTATCACCTCTACAAGATCACAAGCCATCTCTGTAACTACTGAAAAAAATAATTTTGAAGGACAGCAGATCTTCCAAAAGGGCAACACCAAGCTAAGGTGGAAAGATATCGAGGTGCTGGAGCAAGTGCAGAGGAGGGCAACAAAGCTGGTGAAGGGCCTAGAAAACAAATCATATGAAGAGCAGTTGAAGGAGCTGGGACTGTTTAGTATGAGAAAGAGGAGGCTGAGGGGAGACCTCATCACTCTCTACAACTACTTGA
>JAOXJK010000051.1:23403904-23443992 GCA_025774025.1 Xenus cinereus | reverse complement strand
CACTTCCAGGGATGGGGCATCCACAGCTTCTCTGGGCAACCTGTTCCAGTGCCTCACCACCCTCACAGTAAAGAATTACTTCCCGATATCTAATCTAAATTTCCCCTCTTTCAGTTTAAAACCATTACCCCTTGTCCTATCGCTCCTCTCCCTCATAAAGAGTCCCTCTCAACCTTTCCTGTAGGCCTCCTTTAGGTACTGAAAGGCCACTATAAGGTCTCCCCGGAGCCTTCTCTTCTCCAGGCTGAAAAACCCCAACTCTCTCAGCCTGCCAACTCACTGCATTATAAATGAGGCTTGTTATCAGGGAACATCTGGTAACATTACACACACAGCAAGTGTGAGAAAGCCCAGAGCTTTCCCCTGAATGAAACAACTCCTGGAATGCCCCATGAGGAAAGTTCAAGAACCCCCTTGAACACTCTCTCAAAGCCCCTGACACCCTCTCCACCAAGCCTGGACCTTTCCACCCCCTTGTACCACCACTTTGACACAGGCAAGGGGCTAACCCCTATCAGCCTGTCAGCACCCACATGGCTTATCAGATTTTCTTCTTCCTATAAGGCACCCTTGGCCTAGGAGCTGTGTTGCAAGCAGCAGCATTCCAGCTGTGAGGCAGCAGATAAGACTTCCTCCCAGGGCCAGGAGCACTGCTAACCAGCCAGACAGGAGACGTCTTGAGCAATGGCGGGAGCATCAGCTGATCCTTAACAGGAAGGCTGGATGGGGGTGTGCAAAAGAAAAGCTGAGAATTACTCAGCTGGTACCAGCCTTGTAATTATTTCCCATCCTAGGAGTCCACTCCCTAAGATGGTAGAGCCAGCTGGTACCGAGGAAGTTGAGCTGGGGCTAGTGAGGTTTGGTGCACTCAATAAAGGAGTTTCCAGATGTCCAATGCTATTTCTGGAGCTGGACTAACCCTATGATGAAAATACTGCATGTAGCACTGTCCAATGCCATGTATGTCCTCTCTCTCTCTACCTCTAAAAGTCTTTGGAGCAGGTGAACCTCAAGCTGTGCTCCTACCCCTGTCTACACCATAGTGAACTGCATAGGACATCACCTTGACAGGCCACCACTCGACCACGTACATCAAGACTCATCTCCCAGATCTCCTCTGCCTCTTCCCTGCTTGCCACACAACTCTCACCCAGCCACAAACCCCATCGCCTCCCAGCCCTCTGCCAAAAACGGTTTCCTGGTACAAACAGTGTTGCCCTAGCCCCGAAGATTTAACCGATACACCCTTCCAACACAAAGGGTGTCTGGAGCAGCCTTCCCAGCACAGCCACAGCTCCCCTGGCTGCAAGCTCTGATGGTGCCTTCAATCCCGTGTCCCACCATGGATGGCGTCTGCTGCATCAGGGCTGTGCTCTCAGCCAACTCTCCTTATGATAGCACGTGACTGCAAACACTCTTCTCCACACCCCACGCACAGATTAAACATCCTTTGCTTTTCTGCCCCAGCTTATCTCCAGCGCTCTCCTGTCCTGGCCGGGCTGTGGGACACGCGGTCCCCTTGTGGCCCTTTCTGCACCAGCCTGAGATGGGACATGGCTGGTACAACATCCCAAACTGAGGCCAGTCTGGAGATGTAGCCCTGGTCCCCCCCGGGGCAATCCAACCCTGAGTAATCTCCGAGCGGCTGCGGTTTCCGTGCCTGCGTGCCGGGAGCCAGCCTGCCTGCCCAGGCACCGCCTGCGCCCTCCGGACCCAGAGCATCCAGTCACCGCGCTGGCACGTCCTGCTGCTCCTCTCCTCACATTCCTCTCTTGCTGTGACATTTTGGGAGCGAACCACCCCTGGGCGACACAGGGTTTCGGGACGGGCTGCTGGGGGTTTACAGCTATTGAGAACCCTCCAGATTTAAAGCTTCTAAAGGAGAGCTTTACCCCTCGTTTTTAAACCTCAACCTTGAACCACAACTGACCTTCTGAGAAACCCAGACAAACCCCTCTTTATTCATAATGACTAAAGCCCCTGTAAAAACAGCCTCTCCTTGGGGAGTGTTTGCTTATGGCAAGGCGGGTCTGGAGCCCATCCCCGAGGGAGGGAAGGAGGCTGCGCTGAGGTTGCACGTTGGGTCTGACCCGCTCCCTGTGCCTCCACCTTACCCTGCCCTCTCCTGCGGCCCCCCAGCCCGCACTCTGCTCCTGGCCACACAAACCCCGCGGTACTGCGTGTGCCGAACGCGAAGCTGCTATAATAAAACCAGACCCAGCAAACCCACGCACGGCTGGGCAGTGCTGGATGGGGCAGGACACCTCAAGCACTCCTGCCCACCAGCACCTCCTGCGGGCCAGGGACCCCCGTTCCCATGCCCAGCCAGCAGAGACGCCTCAGGAGAGGGACAAGCAGTCACTTAACTGGGGACAAACCCAGTCCAGATGCATCCTCAGCCTGGAAAGGAGAGGGGATGGAGTGGTCCTGCTGTGAACTGCACGTGCAGGAGAGCGGGCAGCATCTCTCCTCCCAGTCTCCCATGGTAAATCCATCCCTGCAAAAGGCTAGGCCATGTTAACGAGGCTGTTTCATTAACCAGCCAGGGGCCTGAGTTGGACCCCAGCGCTGCACAGCCCTCCTGGTGAGTCCTGCCAGCTTGTGAGCATCGCTCTGAGTCGCAGGAGGCAGGATGGACCAGCCTGGGCAGGCTCACGGGACTCTGGTGACACGCAGCATCCTTCCTGCAGCGTGGGGCTCCTCAGCCTGGCTGAGATGGCTCCTGTTTCCCAGCCAGCATCCAAGGAGGGGGCTCTGCTGATAGGAAAAACACGGGGGACACCCACAGCAAGGGTTTGGGCTGCTCGTCCCAGCCGTTGACCTCCAACGAGGCAACACAGCTCCACCTCACCAGGCTGTCCCCTCCAGCACAAGGCTGGCCTTGCTGACAGGAGCAGCTCTGCCCTGCCCACAGCCCGGACAAAAAGGACTGGGACAGAGATAAGGCAGAACAAAACTTGGAAGAATTAGAGGAATAATCACAGAGCTCCTCAGCTTTAAGGGCTAACCAGAATTAGTTACTTTCTTATGGGAATTTTCGTAGCTCTGCTCCCTTTTCTCTGGGCTTCTCACTTTTTTCCTATGAAGTGCCTAAGCAGAAATATTACCAGCTTTCGTGGCAAAAACTTATTTTTAATCATTTTATTTTACCAGCCAGAGAGAAGGGGAAAGCATGAATAAAAAGTTCGCAGAAAATACTTTTTTCTCTCAGTATTTTTGCTTACCATTAAAAAAGTCTTCTTTCCTCAATACCAGCTTCACAAGGATCTTTCAACTGATCCTAATCGATAGGGTTGGTGGGGTTTTTTTATCATTACCTTGGCAGAAACTCTTATTTAAAAGCTTAATTAAAGACATCGCTGCTGAGCCGTAGCTGGTCCTCTCCCACTGCCTTGGCTGGTAGGGGGCTCAAGGTGCCTTGGCCGGTGGGTGTGGGACGGGGTGTGGAACCTGCCCTCCATCTCCTCTGCTGCCGCCGTGGGGCAGCCACCTCCCAGGCAGCTGGGGCTGCAGGCCAGCTGAGACCATTTAGCACCTCCAGAAGGACGGTCCTCAGCCAAAGCCCCGCGTTGGATGCCTCAGAGGGAGCAGGCAGAGGGCAAGGAGGGGACACCCCTGCTCGCAGCCTCGGGGACGCAGCGAAGTTCCCTGGTCCCGTGGCCCCTGGCTGCCCCGAACCCCTCCCCAGCGGGGCTGGGGGCCGCTGACCATTTCTCTGCTGGTTATTAGATTGTTCACGGCTCTCAGGTTTGTTTGAATAAGCCCTTTTGTTCCCCGGCGCTTTCCCACGTCCCTTCGTTCGCTAGGCAGTCGCGTGTCCCAAGTCAAAGAGGAGCCCTGGCCGCCAATCCCCAAAGAAAGTTTTCTTCGGAGCAAGACATCTGCGTCGGAGGGAACCTGCCAACATCTGCCACACTTTCCTCCTTTTCAAGAGCCTTTCTTTCCCTCTTAAAAAGTGCAGGAACAGATGTTAAAAGTTGTTTTCTTTCTCCGGGGTGTGAAATGTAGACAAATAGCAAAAAAGAAAACTCCAAGCAGCGCTGACCCCTTTCTCTTTCCATTTTTTTTTCTTTTTTTTTTTTTTTGGAAAGCCCAGGAAAAAAGGGAGGCTTTGTTTATGAATGAGAATCCCCTTTTCAGTGCAACCTGGCAGTGGGCAATGCAAAAGGAAAGCGGGAATTTGCAGAAAGCTCCCTTTAATGCTCATTTGCATTGGCCTGTTGGGTCCCTACAATCCCCGGCACAGATGTCAGCCTTCCCCCAAAGCCGGGGCGGCTCTCCCGCCAGCACCCCCCCCTCGCCTCCAAAATAAAGGCCTTTGCCCTGACTGAGAAGTGTAAAATAACTGTTTACAGCAAAAGCTGCTCTTCTTTTTCACGGCGGTGCTGTCTTACAAATGAACCTTGAAATGAGCTCACCCAGAGCAGACAGACGCCAGCGGGCAAGCCAAGGGTCCCCCCCGCCCCGAGACTGGGGGTTCAGCTGCCTTGCGTGGGCTGGGCACGGGCCCTGGGTGGGGACGGGGGGCCACCGCACTGTTCTTGGCCCCCCATCACACCCGGCTGTCCTCGGAACCCACCGCCTCCCCACCAGCACCTCCCTGCCTGCTTGCTCCATGGAAGCCACTTTGCTGGGAAAGCCTGAGCGTGACCCTCTTTCCAGAGCATCCCCCTCACCCCAGAGCTTGGTGGCACCTCACAGGGCGAGGAAAGCAGGAGGCAAGGTACAGCAGGAGCAGCAAGTCCAGACCAAGGAGAGATGGGAAGGTGAGGGAGGAGGTGCCACCACCACAGAGGCCAGAGAGACCTTTCCTGGTGGTTCTGAGGCTGGGCAGACCCTGGGCCACTAACATGGAGAAGCACACACAGCACCCTCCAGCGGTGCCCAGCCAGGGAGGGATGCCAACAGGCACGGGAGGTGTTTTTCAGGGCTTTTAGGCAATTCTGCATTTTCTGACACCTCTGCCATGCTCCGTTGGGCCAGGAGTTGAGGTGGTCTCAGGCTTCCCCCTGCTGCCCTGCCTGCCTTGGGAAGGTGCCTCTTCCTGCACAAGGTGCTGGTGGAGGGGTGTTTGGGGGGCACAACAGTGGACTTCTTCTCTTCTCCACCCACTAGAAACCGTGTGCCCAGGTGATGGGCAGGCACTTCCAGCCTCCAGCACCAGCAAGCTGCCCAGGGCCAGGGGTATGCCTGCTCCGTGTCCCCCTACTCCTGCCCCAGCCCACCCCCTGCCTCCTCCATGCTGAGCTGCTGGAGTTGTGCAGCAATATGGATGCCTCAGCTACACCTTCTATAAATACTGGCAACACTTCTCCTCCCTGGGTGGGCTGGAAGAAGCTTGAAAAACCAAAGGAGCCTTCACCTGTGTGCAGCAAGGGCTGGCTGACGTGAGGAGCTCCTGCATGGAGTGGTGGGACCTCCTTTCACTGCCTGGGCAGGGGACACACCTGAGATGAGGAGCCCATCCCTGCTCCCTTTTCCTGGCACAAAGGACAAGTTGTTAACCTTCCCCTCCCAAACCCTCCTCTCCCAGCACAAGAACCACACCAGCCCGTCTCGGGCCCGTGCCAAGTAGGGCACTTATAAAACCGGGTAACTGCACCCCAGCTCTGCATTTGACTGACAAAACCACCTCTGCCTGCAAGATCCCATGTCTGGGGACACCATTTTATGGGGAGCCCAGGCAGCAGGGCGTAGGGACATGCTGCAAGTATGTTTGCATTTACACGCAGGCAAACACCCACCCACGCGGCGTTTAAGCAAGGGACGTGATGTCCCGGCTTTTCTCTGTGGGGTACATCCCCACCCACGGGATGGGATGGAGGGGGGGAGAGAGGGCTCTGCGGCCGCGGGGCTGGGAAATCCCACCGGCAGATTGGGAGGGCTCGCGGTGCTTCTGAACCTCTGCGGCCCCTTCCTCTCCATTTCAATAAGGTGACACATTCGACACCAGCCCGAAGGGCTTCACCTGCGGGACTCAACAGGACACTGCCAAATCCTGCTCATTAGCAAAGCGACCGTCAGAAAGCAAAAGCACGGTCATGAAAAACGCCTTCGTACTCCCCCCCAAGACCAGGCAGAAGTGAGGAAGCATAAAAGTGCATTCTCATCCTGTGCCAAGTCTCCTCCAAAGGCCCGTCTGCTCCTGCACTAGCGTTTCAGAGGAGCCAACAGAAAAACACCCTTCCCCCCAAAGCCACCCAACCCTCCTCCCAGCACCGGGGTGGGGGGAAATCAAAGAAGTAAAAATCCTACAGAACTAACTCATCTCTAGGTTCGTCTACATCTGCAGTGGCCTGTAAGTTTAATATTAAATTCTACATATCAGCCAAAAAACTAGAAGAGTTGCATATTTCCTATACCCATTTGTGTACAACAGAGAATTTGGGTTCCCAGAAGGTAAATAAAGTTCCCATGTTGTTTTCCCTAGAGGATTTCTGCGATGGAAACAATGTTCCTACAGGCGTCTGCTGTCAACAGTTTTTAATCAATCATCATCACCTTGTAATAATAATTCCTTGGAGCAGGAACTCCTAGCTGAAGTACGCTATTATTAAATGAAGGGGCTGCTCCAAAGATGTAAAATGGCTGGGGCTTGGCTTAGCAGGTAAAAAGAGGAGATAGAGGGGAAAAAAGATGGGTGGAAGACATTTTCCCAGGTGTAACTCTAGCGCTTCCCGGCTATTGTTTCCCTCCCTGGGAATCTGTGCAAATTGAGCGAGGAGCCGTGCAAGCTGCTCAGAGCGCGCCCATTTTCCTTCCCTTCTTCCCTAACAAAAGATCCCTCCAAAGCCCGGCGTCGGAGGCTGGACATCTGTCGCCGTTTGGGGGGGCCGGCGTGGTCATTGAAAAGAAGCAGTGACCTGTCAGCTTTGATTGATGGCCACAAACCTCCGGGCTCGACCCCTCGTGTGGGAAAAGAAGTCCCGCCAAGGAAAGTCCCCTTTCACATGCTAATTCTGGGTTATAAATACAGCAGAGGAGCCAGCGGAGCAGCAAAGAGCCCGTGGGGAACGGGAGCGACCCACTGCCCGAGTGCATCCTTCCCATCCCGTCTTCCCGGTGCCCGGGGCGGGCAGCCTGGATTACAATGACCGCCGCAGCCACCCACAAGCTCACCAGCACCAAGGAGGAGAGGAAGGTAGGTCCCCTCCATGTTGCTGCACCCACACGTGCCCAACGGCAGCCCCACGCGTGGCACGGGAGCCGTGAGTGCCGGGGCTACGGGCACTGCTGCGAGGATAGAGAAAGGGGACAATTATTTCTTTGCTCTTATTATAAAGATGCTTTCTCTGAATTTTAGCCAGGTGGGTGTTTTTTCTGCTTCCTTTCTCTGCCTTAGAAAGGCTTCTCTCTTTTTCATTTGGGTAAGCTCTGCTTGAAATGAGTGGAAGTGAGAGAACTGAGAGCTGATACCACCTAAGGTATCAGCTTAGGGACCTAAGGGACCTGACCTAAGGGACAGGCCGTGACCAGAGCTGGAGATGGTGCACTCTCCACCCGAATCTTCTCCCTGCTGAGCATCCCATCACCTGGCGCTAGCTTCATGCAGGGGATGGGGCTCTCTGCCCTTGCTGAACTGCAGCAGGGAGAGGAAGAAAAAATATCAACTGCAATTTTTCCTTCTCTTTTTCTTTTCTCTGCCAGTTAAGGAAACCCCTCATTGAGCGGAAGCGAAGGGAAAGGATTAATAACTGCTTGGACCAGCTGAAGGAGACTGTTGTGGGTGCGTTTCATCTGGATGTAAGTGCTAATTTTTATGCTGCTTTCTGTCCTTTTGCTAGTGGGGCGCTGTTTTTTTGCAGATGTGTGTCTCTGTTGAGAAACAGGGTAGAAACCCATTGCCTCTAACCGCTGCCCTCTCTCCTTATCAGCAGTCTAAACTGGAAAAAGCAGACATCCTCGAAATGACGGTGAAGCACCTCCAGAACATCCAGAGCAGCAAGCTGCTGGGTGAGTGCCTGGTCGGGGCAGGAGGGTGCCAGCAGGTTTAATCCTCTGGCAGCTTGGCAAAAGCATCTTTCAAACCTGTGGAGGCCCGGGCTGCTGCTCGGGTTTGGCTTTCTCCACTAGATGGGGAGATGGAGCTGGGCACCGATTAACCCACGGAAGGGTTCTTTTTTAACTTCCAGAGCCGCTTTCTGCTTTTTGGTCTAGTTTTGCCCTTGGCGGTGGGCAAAACTACACCAAGTTTTGGGAGGCTCATGCCTGCATCACCTTCCCCCTGCGCCCTGCAGGAGATTCATAGAATTGTCTAGGTTGGAAAAGACCTTTAAGAGCATCGAGTCCAACCATGAACCTAGCACTGCCAAAACCACCACTAAACCAAGTCCCTCAGCACCACGTCTACCTGTCTTTTAAGTACCTCCAGGGACGGTGATTCAACCACTTCCCTGGCTGGATTCATGTTATAGTAAAGCCCAGTCAGCCCAGTCAACGAGCCCCCCAGGAGCCCCCACACAGGGGAGCCTGGTGAATGCGAAAAGCAGGAACACGCCGGGCAGCTGTTCCCCACTCACCAACACCCCTTGTCTCCTCTCCAACGCAGCCGACTCCAAGGTGGGTCTGGAAGCCCAGCAGCGGTACAGCACTGGGTACATCCAGTGCATGCACGAGGTGCACAACCTCCTCCTCACCTGCGAGTGGATGGACAAGACCCTCGGGGCGCGTCTGCTAAACCACCTGCTCAAATCCTTACCCAGGTCTGGAGAAGACACCTGCAAAGTGGCACTGAGGTCTTCAAGCCCATCTCAGCAGCCTCTCTTGACACCAAAAAGCCCCTTGAGCCAGAAGGGGAGCACTCGGGGCACAAACCCATCACAGGAGCGCTTCTATCCCGCGGAGAATAAGCAGGTTTCAAAAAATTCCTTCCAGCTGCCCTCGCTGTCGGTTTTCAGCCAGGTCGATGCTGCGCCTCCCAGACAGGTCCTGCAGCCAAATTTTTCCCATAACAGCCCTAGAATGGGGTCACTAGATATGTGGAGACCATGGTAACCTGTGTTTTAAAATGTTTACCCTAACCTTAGACACTCTTACGTATGTATCTTATAGATATGTTTCTTTAAAACACTTGTGGAGCAAGTCTGCTCCTGTAGGTGTACTAAAGACCAGGGTACTTCAGGCCGAAGTAAACCTATGTGTAGCCTGCATTGTAGAAGGCTGCTATTATTTTTTATTTATTTAATACATCTAAATTATTGTATAGACCCCTCTCATGCCCTTTAGTGTATATTAACTATATAGCTTTCTTCTTTTACATTCTTAAAATAATTAACTTCCTATTAATAAAAATATAAGACAACAAGCTACGACCCTCTCTGGCATCAAGCTTACCTCTCAGATCTCACATAAGTCACTGAGATCACTTCTTTGGATAAAGGGGTAAAAGGCCAATCACTTCTGCTTTTTATTTTTATTATTATCCCTGTGCAGCTGTAGGAGATTCTGGTTCTCATTCCTGTAAAAATGCTGCGGTGGTTAGGAAAAAAAAGAGAGAAAAAGAGAGAGACTTGTTTTGGACTTTTTAGGCTGTTTAGAAATGCTCTCTGGATTGCTCACTCTGGCTGTGCTGCTCCAGCCACCCAGACATCCTGAGACGACTCTCAAACTAGTGAGCAACCTGTATATAAGTATGTTACATATAGTTATATTTAGGGATTTCTTTGTTTGTTTGTTTGTTTGTAACTAGAAGTTTTAAATAAACTTTTGGAAGATAACGACTGATATTTCTCCCAGCCTTGTCCTGTCTGCTCTCAATAAACAGTAACTGGGGATGTGCTTTTATTTTCTTCTTTCACAAATATTTTTTCCTAACCGCGGTTGAAAGCGATGGCGTGCACCACACACACACAGAGACAGGATCTCCTAGATCACAGTAACACTTGAAAAGTTATGAAAGAAATCAGGAGCTGGGTTTATCAGCTTGGATCAATGCTTTAGCTTTTACTTACAAAGGAATTGCAGAGAGAATCTAAAGGACAGAAGGTAAAACTCCCTGCAAATTGGACCAGGGAGACCGGGACAAACCTGCTCAGCTTGTTGACAACATTTGGTCCCAGTTTTTCATCTCAAAGGCAGTTAAAAGTTCTTCACAGTTAAAATAAAAGAGCAAGAAGCTCTTAAACAAACACCGCGCATACTAATTAATAGACCTGCAGTTCAGAGGGGCTCATTATGCAGCGAGATCTATTTGATGATGTGCCGAAGGAGTGAAAATCATCACCTCTGGGTTTAGCATCTTTTTCTGTGAAGCTCTCCCTTTCATCCAGCCCTCTTGAAAAGCCATTAGGAGCAGCGGCGTAAGGGCGGTAGGAGAAACAACTGGCCTACACAGGGCTGCGTGGAGGCAAGGCAGGTTTCCTCAGCCCTGGGGTCAGAAGGCAGGTGAAGACACGGAATTGTACAGATCTTACCACAACCTCCCTTTCCACCCTCTGTCTGAAAATTAGGACATCCCCCTTCACTGACAGGAACCTCTGGAGCGCCCACCAACACAGAAGACACATCCAAATCATCCCATCACAAACATCCAGATGAGGGTGGGAGCTGGGGCCAGCCTGAGCACACAGAATACTCACAGGCAGGGAAAGCGTTCAGGCAAAGCAAACCGCAAAATCCTGGGAGAGGAAAGGCATTGAAGACCTTCCCAGTTTATCACCACACATATTTCTGAGTTTAGATAAAGCCCCCATGCCACACAAGCCCGCGTGGCTGCACCACTAGAGGGGTGCAGCAGCACTGGGGGTGCCCAGCACTGGGGTCGGTACACCAGCAGGGCAAGCAAGAGGAGCAGACGGAGCTTCAAGTTTTCCTGTACTTCTAGACGGTGTCAGTAATGCATCTCACGGCACTTGTGGCCACCTTATTGTTGTGCTGGGAGAGGCTGCAATGAAAATATTTTGCTATGGTTTGACAGCATCAACTTAAAAACATACTTTCCCCCTAAAAGCTCTAAGTCCCCAGTGACTATAATTATCAGCTATGGTTACCATGCTGAAAAGAGATCAGTGGGAAATATGTATTTCTCACCATTTCTGCTTGTTTACTTTGTGCATTTGAAAATACTTTGTGGTTAGCGAGTTTTATTATTTCCTGTTTCTGATCAGTGAGGTTTTTTTCTGTTGTGGGTGTGGAGGGAAGGGTCACATCACAGCTGGTGAGAGAGTTTTAAAAATAGAAAAGTGAGACTGTGATACTTGGCCAACAATCTCCAGGAACAGTTTTAGTACAAGACACTAATTTTTCACTGCCTTCGCTTCAAACCGATGGTGAACTTTTATATGATCTCCCTGTCACGTATCCAAGTAATGCTGCAGGAATCCATTGCGAGTCACTAGTTTTTGGTAAAGAAAACATTTCTTCAGAAAGGCAAAAGGTTATTCATAGCATTTCATATACATGAATTGCAGCTATTACGTGTGTTTGACAAAAGAACTCTGTATTTACTTCAAAAACAGGACAGTACAAGAGCAATAATACTTTGCTCTTCAGTATAGGCACCTCTCCCCTGAAAACCAAAAAACACATTGCCAGCTACGACCATCTTCTCCCCAGGAAAAAGGAGGCATAGAGAAGCTCCCCCAGCCAGCAGACAGCCCTGTCCTCGTGAATCGGTGTTTGAAGCTGCACGTTCACACACGCTCTGGACACGGGAGCAGGATCCATAGGGATGCTATTTTCACATCTGCAGCCTGTGCCAGCAGCTGCCTCTCTTGGCTGCCGGGGGTGCCACAGCGCAGCCCAGGGCTCGGTCCCCCAGCGCCTTCAAGACTGCTCCACCATTCCCACCTGGGACCCCATGCCCAAGGCACCGGGGGGTTTGGAGGTGCAGGCGGCGGGGATGCTGCACACCCAGGTCTTCACCTGACACGCAGGCTGGAAACGGCCAAGACAAACACCCAGACCGGATTCCTCGGCTTGGGCATGGCCAGACAGACCTGTTTGCTAGAAGCGGTCACAAGACACATCACATCTCACCCCACACATGCCGCGCTGGGACAGCCTGGTGCAGATCTGGGCTTTGTCCCCTACCAGAGTGCTGTTCCAGGCACGTAGTTGTGAACAGAGCATTAAAAAGCAGAGGCAGGTTGCTATGTACATGGGGATGTAGGGGAGGCTGGACCTGAGGCTCAGGACCCCCACGTGCCTTAAACACAAAGCAATTATAGATTTATATAGTAATGAAGGCCCAGGTGGACAAAATACCCATGTGCATAGAGGTTCCCTTTATATAAAAACACTCCCAGACCAGCTCTCATGGAAACCAAAAGGAGAACTCCCTCTTCTCAGAAAACGGGACCAAATCCTTTCCCATTAGAAAAGCACAGAGGCTCGTGAGTATGTAAGAGAACTTATGGCCCTGCCATGTTGTCTTCTCCCAAACACACACAATCCTCGGGGCCTCCAAGTATCCCTGCCTTTTCCCTTACTCCTCCTCCCACCCCAAGGGCACTGGAGCAACCTCTTCCTGACCCACACAGTCCCAGTCACCCAGAGCAATCAGGCTAAAATGCTTTAGGGCTTTAGGATTGGTGCTGAGCCCCTGCGGATCATTACCCGAGAGGGCTGAGCATGCTGCTTAAAAAGGGAACAAGAGCCAAATTTCCAGCTGACCTCTTCATTGAGTGCTCCCTTTGGCAAAGAGGAGATTCCGGACTGACCTCTCCGGGAGCTGTGGAGGGGCTCCTGGTCCTCCACGCTCACAAACAAGCCACCTTGCAAAACCCCATGCAAAAGCAATTCCAGGGCAAAACGTTTTCAAGCTGATTTGAACCACACTGCCGTGGCTGCGGGTGCTTGGAGCTCGCTAGCAAAGTGCTCCTTTTGGGAGGGGAGCAAAACCAAACCCACCCACAGCAGAACACCACAGACTCCACTTTCCCTTTATATATGCCATTATCCCACAGCTTCCAGTGTATACATTTCTGTCTTAACAGGGACACACTCATATTTCATCTCATGAGAAGTAATGTTGTGTTGAGAACCTAACCCGAAGTCTGTCGCATTTTTCAGAGCTTTCACATACTCATGAATAACGCAGCAGAAGCTGCAGCCAGCCCTGGTTCTGATCTGCACTGCTGAGATGTTTCATTTATAAATTGCAGCCCTGGTGAGAACGTGGTTTGCTGCCCGGGGCATCACCACAGACCTACCAGAGCCTGGGAACTCACTCTGCTTCTAAGACTCTCCTATGGTCACCCCATTAGGTGACACAAATCCTACTGCACATTTGGAGTTGAAAAGCACGTTAGAGCATTTTCATCAAGTTTTCTATGGCTAACACCACCAAGCAAATGGAGTTCTTCAATCAATCCCACATCTGCTGCCACAGAGAGCTCTGGTCCTCTAGCAAAAGCTCAAAGGGGCTCCTCTTTGGGGCTGGAGGACTGTCCCTGCTGCTCTGCCAAACAGCAAACACCCACGAGGAGAGCTGGGAGCGATGCCTCCTCTCCAGGGTCTCCTTCCCGAGGAGGCCAAGGGAAACAGCAGGGCAGAAACTTTGTGGCTGTGGGAAAGCCATTCAGCAGAGAGTGGGGTAAGAGGAAGAATGGAGAAGCCACTGCTGAGCTACCCTTCCTTCACTAGGAGATTCCTAAAATCCTCTCCTCTCTCCATCTGCCCCTGCCCAGCACTCCTTGTCCTGGAGCACACTCATGCAGCAAAGTCTCCTGAAGGACAACTTCTCGCTTAAATTGGCATAACAGTGCAACCCGGTTTTAAACCCACAGCCCTGAAACACTCTCCGCATAGCAGGCCTACATAGTTCAGCTGTAAATTCATGTGCAGAGAGGAGGAACCCAGTGGCTGGTCTCACTACCCCACCAGAAAGGCTGTCCTGTGCCGTAAGGAGCTGGTTTACTGCCTTTCACGGCCGTCTAACGAAGCGCTCACCTCTTCAGTTTTATCTTCTGTTGACACGGACATTCACGACAGCTCTCGCAGGCTCCTGGCACACCGTGGGTATTTAAAAGCACGGGGCTTAGGCGCTGTATGAAACAGGGCTTTGCATAAACCACACCAGCATTGCCACGGTCCTGGAGCGGTGTCCGCTTCCCCCTCCGTCGGGACCCCGCTCGCTCTCACAGCCCGGCCACCAGCAGCTGGGCTTTGCACAGCACCCTAACGGGATTATCCGGGGGCCCGGCCAGCCCCTGAGGAGCCATCTGTCACAGCCCCATACCCCCAGGACAGCACACTGCCGCACCCCCATATTTAGCCGAGATGTTGGTGTTTTCCAGTGCCCCAGTGCTCACCAGGAGATGCCTTCCCATAGGGAGGTGGGGTTCATACCATTCTGGGCCAGGAACATCATTTTTGGTGGCTGCCGAAGGGAATGAAGCAAACGCTGCTGGAATCACCTTCCTGCCCCTGTACAGTAAAAATGTTTTTCAGTTAAAAAACTGTAAAGCCAGAAGCAAGTCCTACACAACCACAAAACTACAAGGTGAGAATACCTCAGAGCGTCTCTGGAAGCCACTCCTTTTTGTCCCAGACAGCCAGATGGAGTGTGGATCCTGGCAGGGAGCAGGTAACCTTCTGCAGCTCAACCCACAAGCAAAACTGAGCTTAGTAAAACAGCTTAGCTTTCCCCCAGCAACCTCTCCACGTGGCCATGGCATCTCCTACTGCTCAAGCTGTTTCTGTCTGCCTCCTATGGACTGAGTAGGAAGACAGATATAAGCATTTCCACACAGTTCAGAAGAGCAGATGTTAGGCAGGTTGGTGAAGTCAGCCAGGAGAGCCATGGCTGAGCTTCTTGAGATGGAGGAGCTCTCACAGCAAGGGCAGAGCGTCCCCGTGCAGGAGCCGGGACTTTCCTGGGTTCCACTGGGGCTGTGGGAAGAACTGCTCAGGAACAACCACAAAACCTCAAACCTCTCTGCCCCCTGCCCTTCCCCTGCCCTACCCGAGCTAGCCTACGTGAGTATCAAAGTACAAAGCCAAGCACTTTCAGATATGCACTCTTCCCACCGGAGAGGCTGTGGGAACAAGCAATCCACATGGGATAGCAATCACATCACCTCATGCTCTCCTGAAAAGTGCTGAGATATTATTTTGATAGGTGTGATGGAAGAACCGTCCAGACCATTGAACACAACAAAAGCAATACCTGGACAGACAGGTTCTCCAAACCAGACATGTTGCTGTCAAAATCCTCTGGGGAAAAGGAGACCAATGCCTCCCGGTGTTTCCCATGGTTTGACACTGCGCACATGAGCACACACCTATTAGAAGACCTCTGCGGCTGTCCAAGGCTTTGTCCTTCCTTGTCTGTAAGAACCCATGAGCAGAGAGCACTTTCCAACACAGACCTGAGTGGAAAGCCCTGAGCCTACCAGTGCAGCTTATCTCATCCACAGCTTTGGACTCAGTGTCGATTTCTCCGTGGTTTTCAGAACAGATGCAGGTACAGCAGCCGAGTGTGGGGCAGCAGCTAAGCATGGTCCCACGAGACAGCTGATCTTCTTCTAAGCCCAACTGTCACCTCCACTTGTTCCACACCTGATTTTTTCCAGTCTCCTACCTGGGAGGTGGGGGATGATTGTCTCCATCTCATAAATGAAAAGCACTAGCAAGATGCCAGGGATTGCACAGATTAAAG
Source organism: Xenus cinereus (assembly GCA_025774025.1). Lineage (NCBI taxonomy): Eukaryota > Metazoa > Chordata > Aves > Charadriiformes > Scolopacidae > Xenus > Xenus cinereus. The sequence goes on along the minus strand of JAOXJK010000051.1, from coordinate 23,428,391 downwards.
AGATGAGGCAGGACTTCAAAAGCACCTCGCCAACCAACTGTCATATGAATCACTTCTCCATTGTCTTCCCAACTCCAGCACTCGCCTCTTCAAAGTCCCTCCATACAAACATACCCTTGCTACCACTGGAGCCTTCTCAACACTGGCCCAGCCTTCCAGCTGCTCTCAGCCTTGTCTGATCCACACTCCCCACCAGACTGGTGTCAACTAACTGCCTTCCTACCATTCTGCCCTTGTCTTGGCAACGGTACGGTCAACCCAGGTCTTGCTACCTGATCAAAACTGCCCAGCTCGCAGAATGCACAGCATGTGTCCTGTCTGAAGTCACCCCACTGGCTGAAGTGCACGTCCCCCACCAGACCAGGCAACGTTGGTCCTCCTACAGCTGACATAAAGGCAACATGAAAGCATGAAGCTGTGCTTTGGAAGATTAGCTTGTGGATGCAAGATGCCTTGTTTTTACAGAGTGACCCTTTGTTTCTTTTGTGAGGAATTTTTTCCAGCCCTGGCTCCTTATCAACAGGCTGGGAGGCGATGTCCGTATCACAGCAGCGGGCTCTGCTCAGCATCTCTGGGCCCTTCCTGCTGGAGGTGGTGGTGCCTGGTCACTCCAGGCGCTAGTGATTCACCCGGGAAGTGTGTGAGTTGAGGTGATACCTGCAGATGGGCAAAAAGGAGCAGGGAAGCCTTGGCATTAAGCCTGAAATGAGCCGTTGTCCTTTCCAGCTGTTTCTCTGCCAGCTGCAGGGAACCTGGCTCTGCTCTGAGCACTGCGTCAGCCGGTTGCATCGCCATACCCAGGTCAGTGGTAGCTGAAGGACAGAGCCCAAAGGCGCTGAACTTGCAGAGGCTCCCGGGGGTATTCCTTGGCACAGCGCATCTCCTGGCCAGGTTGCTCACCTGGCTTTGGTGCAGCCGGAGCACAGCGCCCGGCGGCTGAGCACCCCAGCCAGCGGTGCTGCCGGCAGTGAGGCAGGCTGGCACACCTCACCTCCCAACAAAATGCTTCCAACAAACAACCCATTGCCTCCCACACCCAGATCTTCTCCAGCAGAGGTGCTTTTACAACAGGAGAAGGTGGCAGGGCCTTCCCGAAGGATCTCAGGAGGACGACAATTACTTTCCAGACCACAGCAACCCCAGGGAAGCCCCAGCATCTGTCCTGATGGAGGTCCCAACAGACAGAGGTGGAGGAAGAAAACCATTTTGGCTATTCCCTGAAACACCTAATGTATAAAACAGCAGCCTATGTTCTTCCTGATGGTCCATGCTGACCCTTCTCCAAGGGGGGAATACTTAGCCCTTACCCTGGCAGAGTGGAGCCTGCAAACACTTCAGCACAGGCCATGCTGCAGTTGTAGGTGTGGGGGACAAGCGTGATGACCTATGGTCCCTGGAGAGCTAAAGTTCAACACCCACTTGAGGCCGCTGCCCACCAAGGGCTCAAGGTCACATAAGCTCAAGGGCGGCATCTACATCAGCAAACGATTGTGTGTGATAAAGGAGATCAGTTGGCTGAAGCTGTTGGTTTTGAGGCCCCTATGCTGCTCAAGGATGTTACTTCCAGCTAGACTTAAGCAACTGGACCAAACCCCTGCACATGCATGAGGTTCACAGCTGCCCAGAGGACCAGATGCTGCTTCCGACTGCCACATCCTCCTCCGCAGCTGGAGAACACCTGGTGCAAGCTCAGAGCAGAACTTCTGATCTAGTTTCCACCTAAAAGAACCTAGCTTATGTGCACAAAAACTGTGCTGCCAACTGATACAGTGCACAGAGAGTGAGGACAATTAGGAAATTTGCTTCAAAACCACACAACTGCTCCAAAATGAAACGCCAGTAGAGTTGGAGTCTATGATCTCTCAACTCCCGCTGGTTTTGGAGGGAAATAGGGCTACCCCAGGTGGACCCTAAAGTGCTTCCATAAACGATTGGTTCCACAGCTTTAATCCTAGTCCCTCGGGGGGGATTTTACACACCTTTCACCTTTCATCCAGCTGTCTGTGCCTATATCCAGCTCCTGGCAAGCAGATCAGAGAGGCCTCGCCCAGCGTGCAGACAGCTCTCCTGCCCTAAACGCAGGGCAGGCGCTGCTCCAGCTGCCTGTAGAAAGCCAGCCCCCAGTACTCCTGGGATCGGGAAGCAAGTCTGAGCGGGAAGGGATCTGCCTGCCAAGGGCACACCCCTCTACCCAAAGGGCCACTAGGCCAACAGTCGTGAGATGCTTTTGAGTAGCGCCTGCCTGTCCTCAGCCGGACGGGGTCCCATCACGAGCAGGGGTTTCTGCTCCATAACATGTACCTCCTCAGCCACTCATGTGGTTGGGGTGGATCCTGAGAGAGGACAGAGAGTCTAAGGTAGGCATCAGGAAAGTCCCATGGCAGAGGAGCAAACACGGGCTGCAAGGTCAGCCTCGGACCGACTGCTGCCGGATTGAGAGGATAGAATTCTTCATTTATGTGGGATTCTGTCAGAAATGGGAAATACCATTTTTAGTGGCTTTCATTGGTCAAAGAGGAAATGTAGAGAGAAAAATGAACAACCAGGAGGGCAGGTACACAAGCTGTATGTTTTAGAACAAGAGCAGGCTCACTCCAGTGCCCACGTGTCTCTGCCATCCCCAGCCACAGGTCCCAAGTCTTTCTATAGCTCGGACATGAACCACAGTCAGGTGGACAATATCTGTATCCTGAAAGGTGAGATGTCCTCGTCCCAGCTGTGCTTTCATAGCTTCCATCAATACCCTTTTCAGCCTTGTCCTCTCTTCACAGAGAGGCAAAGGTCTGAGGAGGAGCAGGCTCTGGCTGCCTTAGATCCATGAAACATCTGGGGCCTAATAGAGTCCCCGGGGGTCTGCACTGCCCCGTGGTGCAGGGCTCACCTGGTGGTGGGTAGTCGTGCCAGGGCTCTGCGCTCGCCATGGGTACGCTGCTGCCACCTATTAAAATTATTAAAAGATGTGAAAAGCACCTCTCAATAAATGTGTGAAGGCAATATAGGCTGCTATTAAGGGACACTGCAGTAACTCAACAACTAACATAGTTCCTTTGGCCCACCATATATATCCATATGTGTGCATGTCTCGGTGTGTGCGTGTATATATATAGGTGTGTGTGCATGTTTGTACATACCTATATACATACACATAAAGAAATAGCTGCCAGAATACTTGGGAAACAGAAAGACCAGGAGGCAGCAAAACATGAGGAGACTAAAGTCACTACACAAAACAGTTGCTTCTCCAAGAGCCTCCCTATGTTTTTCCACAATAAAGTCAACAAGACTGAGGGCAGAAGAACCAGCCCAAAGCAGTGATGAAACCTGCGGCAGAAGAGCAGAGACAAACAACCACAGACAGAGACATAAGGGAGCATAAGGCGAGCAGCAAATTGCCCCATACACATCAGAGTCTTACCGTGGCATTTTTTGGTGTGTCCTGGCTTCCCAGGTATTCCGAAAGAGTCAGAGATCAGCTCCTGGTGTGCTCCTCAGCCCAGCAACAGCAAACCTGGCACGGGTGGGAAGACAGGACAGATCTCATTTCGAGTTTCCAAAGATTTACTGCACTCGCAGGATGAAATGCTTTGAGATTATGCAGCTTTTTTACTGTGGAGAAGGGGCCTTGTGTTTTTTGAAGGAACATTTCACCAGTGTGTGAGCAGAAGGCCCACCATTTTCAGGAACAAGAAGAATAAAAATGCTAACTATTTCCATGCTCCCTTTCTTCTCCAGCACCCTCCAAACCATCAGCTCCCCTTTAGCACCCCCCCCAACTCAAAAAAAAAAAAAAAAGTAATTTCAAAAGGTTGCTTTGCCCTGGCCATTCCTAGCGATAGAGCACGGTGTGTATACATTAAATGGAGGAGACACTGCATTCCTCCGGGGGAGATAAGGAGGTGGAGGGGAGGAATGCTTTCCCCTGCGTGTCTGTGCACGACCCAGACCCAAACAGAAGCAGCAGGATGCGACTGGCGGCTCCCCAGTAGATGACTCTCAAAGGGCCTGAATGCATGTCAAGGTGGCAAAAACGATCAGCCCAAAGGCTTGCAGACCTCCGGGAGATGGTGAGAGACCACAGCACAACGCTGTCTGAGGTCTCCTTGCAATGCTTAAGGACCTGGGTTTTACAGAGAGCTCAGCTCAGGCGTTGGGTGCTGAAATGTCTGGTTCTGGGGCACTCTCAAAGGAAACCCTCAAGGTAGGATGGTGAGCAGGGGTTCACACACACTCATACAGTGTGTTCCCCGAAGAACACTCAGCTGTCACTGACAGGAAGCCCACCGTGCACTCCTGCTTCCAGACACAAGCAGGGATTGGCCATGCCTTGCCCACAACGCGTTGAACACCGGCTTAGGAAACAAACACCCTCGCTCCTCATATCCCTGAGCCAGCAGGGACTGAGCGGGGAGATGCGGTGCATTGGCTGCCAATCTATTGATATGCATCCACCTCCTCTCACCTGCACTTAACCAGTCCTGCGGGTGCAGCTACACTGGCAAAACTCCCCACCACAGCAAAATCCACCCGGGGAATCAACACATCAGACAAGCAGAATCAGCTGTATTTAGCCAGCACTTTTATGCTGGTATAACTGGTAGGGATTTTGCAGTGAAGCAGCCTAATTAAAATCGAACCAGCAAACAAACCTTTGCCACCAACGTCCTGCACTGACAGCATGAGGCTGTTCAGTCCAGGGGTCCTCTACAAACAGGTACAAAGGACTGTTTCAGTGGTCAGGGAAAAACTCCCATCTCTGGGGTGAAATACAGATGCAGAAGGCGCTTTGGCTGAGGTAAGTGATCAAAAATACCATAGGCAGCTGGAAATGGAGGAAGAGCAAGAACCAGAGGAGAGCTCTTAGCATAAGGCTTTGCCCTCCGTTACTCTGGGACCGATGTGTTTGGCCACTGGTTGGAGACATTTCGAGTTGCGGGATGTACGGGTGCAGGGGTGTTTGGTCTCTAGCAGCCAGTTAGAGACAGGAATTTCCCCTGTTTGCACCATTGCTTGAAATACCTGTTATGACACCAAAGCATAAGAATCACATTAGATGAGAGCAGGAGCGCCCCTAACGCTGCATCCCACCTCAGGGCCCAGGGGAAGAGCAAAAGAGGGGGAGCATAGAGCTGTTATTAAAGCACATCACCACCACCCTTATTTTAATTTTTTTTTTATGGTTTCCATTTGCAGATTGCCTAATTATAATCCCTGTATATTGAAATCAGAATTAAGCAGGGCCAAGAGAATATTAAGATTATGGAGACTTGAATTTCAGAGAGCTAATGCTGAAGTTCCTATTTTAAGTCCGGTCAGATTTAGGGCTGCCAATCAAAGGGTCACATTTGCCTTCAAAGACTGCTGTGCTGTGAGGCATTTCCTGATGCTAAGCGCCCTGGCTTAGCTGCCCATTGCTGCGGCAGGCACAGAGCAATCACTCCAACATATCAAATACCCAGCAGCTCACCGCTCTTGTCTGGGAGATAGAAAAAAAAAATATTTGCCCTAACCTCATTTTCCAGTGATTCTGCAGCCTCAAAGTGAAGGAGATGATCTCCAGAAGAGCTTGCCTCTGGAGTGCATCACCATCCCAGGGTGACGCAGCCACGGCTCTGGTCTCTGCCCATCGGTGAGGATGCCTGATGTGGTAAGGGCCTGTACCTTGTTTCCTTGGTCTCCACTCTATTCAGGGGAGGTTTCCTGACCAGCCAGCACAGCTAAGAGGGAGGAGGTGGGTGAGCACAGACACAGGGTCCCTGCACGGATGTCCCCGGGAAGGGAAAGCTCTGCCTGGGGCAGCTGCAGCACTGACAGAGCAGGCAGGGCAGAGATCTCCCCCGTCCTTCCCCTCTCCTCCTCTTGCCTTGCCAAAGCTTTTACAATTACTTTTATGAGTTTCCCCAAGGGAATAAAAAGATTAAGGCATGAGTAAGAGAACCAGAAGCATGTGGAGTCTGGCCGCGGCACGGGGGCTGGCTCAGGCTCCCACCTGCACTCGGGGGCTGCTTTGATGCCTGCAGCACACAGGAACTCCCATTTTGACTCCTGGGGACCATTTTCTCCAGCAATTTTGCCACACCTTGTGCTCCCGCTATGTTATCCTCCTCCACAGATCTGCCCCCAGACAGGAGCGTATCTCGCCTCGTCCGCCCAGGGACTGCAAGCTCTTCTCAGCTCACACCACCAGTGGCTATTCATAGGGGGGAAAGCCGTTTTCAGGAGTTGAGTTTTGGCACCCCACCCATTCCCCAGTTCAGGGGAATTCAGGATTTTGACCTGGTCCAAAGTCTGCACAACAAACCCCTTCACCAGATCCACGATTCCCCGGCTGCCTACAGCAATTCAGCCCATGGGGACCCTCACCTACTTTCTGGGTGGTTTCTTCATTTGTGTTACAGGAACACAGACGTGCGGAAAAGGAGGTGAAGTGTCTTCTGGAGGAGATGCAGCACAGGCAGGACCAGGGAAGAGAAATTCCACGTTGGCCTCTTTGAAAGACCTCCTTTCGCATGTAATTTTGGCATGGCTGACCCCCAAACCTGCTTCGGGAGGCCAAAAACTACACACGTGCATCATACCTGTGAGAAAAACAAGCATGGGAATGACTGCCACTGCTGAAGACTTCCCCAGAGGGGTTGGGCTCCACGTCAGAACAACCTGCTCCGAGCAAGCCCACATCCCAACCCCACAGCATGGGCGTCAGGAATCTCAGACCACGGGCAGCCCTTTCCAAACTGGGATCAGAGGAGTCAACCAGTCTGGGAAGCCCACAGCCCAGCTCCCTGTGCCGGCACGGATGGGCCGGCTGGAAAGCCTTGGAGCGGGCAGGGCTACACACCTCCCTGCTGGTATCAGAGCCCGGCGAGGGGGCTCATCCACAGCGGGAACCTGTTGGGAACGTCCTGAGGGGGAGATGATACATGTCCTTTGGTACAATATGACGATCTATATTTACGGGAATACAATACGCACAAAAATACACCGGGGACTCGCCCAGCTGGCGGAAACGCGGCAGCTCCTGCAATTGCATTCGACATATGAGAGACGGGATGCCAGCTAACACCTGCCTTGTGTTTGTACAACACGGCGGTACAACAGCTGCTGCGTGCCCCCTGCATCCCAGACTGCTCCCAAGGTAAATATATCACATATTGGATAACCCAAAATTGCTTGGCAGCTCGGGCAAACACTCGATGCGATTGCTGGGCTCTGAAAAGGAAGAGGGATTTTCACCAGTGTAGACCAGGTTCTCTGGGAGGCAGCTACTGAAACACTGATGCCAACAGGTATTTTCTTCTCCGAAAGCTGCATCTCTTCCTTCTTCCCTTCAAGTCAGTGCGTTATTTGTGAAAGCCCAGTAAAACCCTGAAATCGCACTTGAACAAGCCCTAGGAAATAAAACTCCAGCTGACAGTTTGGCTGCAAGCACCGATTACAAAAGCAACTGAGGCTTTCCTCAGCCTCCAAAAGCTGAGCAAAGCCAAATTTCAGCCCAGGTGAGCTGCTGTGAGGCAGTGTGGAGGTACATGGCCCTGGCCGGTGTCTCTGTGCAGAGCAGGGGCTGGCGGCTGTGGGCTGGGTGGAGGGATTGTGTGCAGATGCCTGAGGGAGAACAGGCGGTCCCGCACCCCCACGCAGGACCTCCAGGCACTGACCACAGCTCTGCTGCTAGTTTCTTCTGCTGGAGTCACTCATCTTCCAGTATTTGCAGCCCTTTTGCCACCTCCCTGGCACTGCCCCTCGTCCCCGCTCCTGCGTGAGGCAGGGAGTACTTTGCCCCATTCTCCTTGAAAGTGCAAGAGAGAGGTTATCTCAGGCAACCCCAAACAAAAGCTCACAAACTTTCCCCTAGGTATTTTTAATTGCTGTTTGAATGATTGGTTTCTCCCCTGTCCTCCTTGGCACCCTGCATCAGGTGTGAAAGGCAGTCGTGCCAAGCTCCAGACCGTGCCCGCGCCATCATGCAGTGGAGTTGTACTTAAGCAAATGAAAAGCAATAGAGAGAAATGGCCCAGGTTTGCTCCGAGCAGTCTGGATTCTGCCAAATTATACGACAGAGCACTTTGTCCACACAAAGTCCTGCTAAATTTAGTGCAGCTGGACTCAGTGAAATGCCAGATAAAAGAAGATTCACAAGTAAAGGTGCCAAAATACAACCCCCTGGGAGGCGTGACAGATACTGCCCAGATTTCCTTGGGACAACAGCGAATTTAAAGCTGCCAGAGCTGACACATGAAGATTTCAAGAGGACCTTCTGATTCCAGTGTGCACCTTTAGTGTGGTTTCAGGAGACAGATTTCACCAAGAAAAAATGGGATGAACTGAAAGAAAAATAACTCAACAAAGTGGTTCCACGAAGGGTGAAACCATTAAGCATCCATGGAGCGGTGCCATGAGGATGCGGGGTTCCCTGCTGCCTGAGCTTCCACTGCAGCGCGTCCAGCAACAAGGACACAAACAGGGTCTCTTTATTTCTACCTGGCCACCTAATTCTCCAGCCCCGAGGAGCAGGGGCCGTGCAGCACCCAAGGCTAGGTAGACATCGCTCGCCTCACGGCCCAGGCAGACACCCAGCAGAGCCCCAACAGGAGCGGGGCAAGGTGCCAAACGCTCCCACTTCAAAGCTGAGCCCAGCAACCAGCTTGTCTGTTGGCTTTTATTACGCTGCTATTGCTTGCGTGGTGAATTCCAGGTGGGGAGTGTAACGATAGATGGGCCAGGATGGCCTCACTCATGATAAAGTTCAGGTGCAATGTGTGGCCTGTAAAGAAGAAACCTTTGGAGCTTCATCCTGAAATTGCTGCTCTGAGACACAAGGGTTTGAGTAGTGCAGACACAAGGTGTGACGACTGGCAGGGTTTGTCACTTTGGGGAAAAAGGTTGGTTTTTAGCCCAGTACTGGAGATGGTAAGAATATACCAACCAAGTTTATTCCTGTCAATGGCTGGCTTGTTTGCTGAAATCCCCGAGCAGGGTGCTGGTTGCAAGTAGAGTGAGTAATGGAGCTGCTTCTTCCAGATGGAGCTCAGCAACCCAGCCTTTCCAAATCCACCCCCCTCCACCTCACCCTACAGGCTGGAAGGAAGAAAGAACAAGGCAAGGGGATACACACAAAGGAATATCATGGGCTGTGTCTCAAGAAGGAAAAGTACAGCAGCAATGCACTCTGGTGGGAAGGGCTGGGTCATTACCTTATCTGCCAGCTGTCTACTGTGTGACTTTGGGGGAAGTTATGCCATTTCTCCACCCCACTTTTCCAGTCTATGTAAGTTATTTAGATGACAGTATTTACAAACTAAAGAACAAAAGTCCTATAAATAAAATAGGCCTACTCAAGCCCAAGTAACTTCTGTTTGCTGTATTCAGCAAAGGGCTGTTTTCTTTGGCCACAGCTCTTACACACGTCTAAAGCCCAAAGGTGTGTACCGGTCTGTCAGTCCTTGCAATGTAACACCACTAAAGGGTACAGCAAAGCAGAGAACAGCAGCCAAACGCTATGGAGAGCCAGAAGTCCCCCCACGCTATACCAACAAGCAGGTGATAAGTGAGTAACTGTACAACCTGACTATTTGGGACTGCTGGCACGTCTCTATCAGACAGTGACCCTGAGGACTAGCATCCCCTGAGGATTTTCAACAGCAGAGGCTGGGCCTGGCATAACAAATCACTCACCGACTTTGGCACCACTTTGGCACTCCACTCTGCTTTGGCACTCTGGCAGAGACAGCAGCAGAGATATTAGTAGCCAGGTGTGCACATCTGGAGCAACGTACACCGGGAAGACACTCAGACCCTTCCCTTCCTGAGACAAACTGGGCATTGCTTGGACCTCTCAAGGCACCGATCCACCAAGACCAACACTACTTGCACTGACGTACCCTCGGAAAAGCTGCATATATGCCCTTGCTTTGCCGGGGTGACAGGCTGGGGAAAGGAGCAGGGAGTGTGAAGAGTGCCTGAAGGTAGCCAGAAGTGAGCGTATGCTTAATCAGCTTAGCCAAAATAGATCAACAGGCACTAAAATGGGAGGGCTCCCTCAGAGAGCCATCCAGGCTGCAGACAGAAACCCTCTGGAAGGAATGGAATGTGCAAACGAGCAGCTCTCCCCAAGATATGATCTGAATCAACCTGAAGCAGCCCCAGCCAGATGCACCATCTGCTCAGAGCATTCCACAAGGACAACCCGGTCGACGGTGTCAAAACCAGCAGAAAGATCAAGAAGCGTTAATACGGAACATGCTCCCGAGCCAGCCGGCAGGGAGAGATCACGGCAGACCTTCAAAAGGGCTGTCTCAGGACCATGCCTCCTGCTCGAGCCAGACTGGAATTTATCAATGGCATTGTATACACAGAGGTGTGACTGCCGCCATAACGCAACGGCTCTCTTGGAAGAGGGGAAGGAATAGCAGGATGGACATCAGACAGCAGCTGACAAACCATCCAACAAAAGAGACGGCTGCCGCGAGACAGGCGACGAGACATCCAATTTTAGTGCTCTAACAAAACAATCCAGAGTGAGGAAGCCCTGATAGAGGATACGGCTTCACAAGTATCACTGGTACACTTGCAAGCCAAGGGTCATTCAATTAGATCTTAAGGGGAGCACCGAATTCATATCACACGTCTAAAGTTCACCTACTTGGTGTGATCACCAGAGAGTTCCCAAAAGACACAGGATGTGGCTGATAGAAACACGTGGCTCATGAGTGGGGATGTAGTCTGATCTTCTGATCTGCTGCATATCTCTGGAAAGGGCAGGTAACCTCTGCTTTGCTTTTCCTCGGTGTCTCCTGCAACAACAGATGTAAATTTCAAGCACTCGTGGGCAGACAACGCAACTCCTCCTGGTCCTGTGTCACCCCTAGTGAGCTAGAGTGCTGGAGGACCCACTAGAGCAAACAAGGGCTCCTTGGAGCCTCACCTCTCTTAGACTATCATTCCTTTCGGAAACAGCATGCACAGGAGCCCCCGAATCTCTAGAGGGTGCAACCAGGAAGAGATCACTCTTGCCCTCACCCCAAGGACCCGCCAGTGGGCACCGCTCCCTTCCAGACACCCTCACTCCCCTCAGCTCTCTGGCCACCATCATTCCTCACGTGTTCCAGGTCCAGCAGACACAAGAGCAGCCCATCCCTACTCTTCACAACCCCAGCACACAGGAGGGAATGCAGACCAGGCCATTTTCCCTCTGCGCCTCAGCTCCTCCCTGCGTTTCATACACCAAGGTGGCTGTCTGAAATAAAAGGGGAGCCGTGTTACGAACCCACCTTTTTCCTTAAGGATTTCGGAAGGGGACAGGCTTTAATGGGGAAGATGAGAATTATCCCACTTCTCCTTATGGGATTGTATCAGCAACAACATGCGTAATGTCTGAAACAGGCAGCTCAGGATGTTGGCTGGGCACATTTCTTGTATCTTGGGAGTTAAGATGATTCAGTGCAAGAAAAACAAACAAACAAACAAACAAACAAACGCTGGAGGCCAGCCAAAGGCTAATTAGAGCTGTGCAGCATTTGCCAGAAAAGCCCCCTGCTGAGCTACAGCTTAGCTTACCCTGGCAGAGGCAGTTGTCTGTCTGTCCAGACAAACCACTTCCCCAAACAGCTCACCAGCAGCCGAGGGGCAAGAGAGCTCTCCTGGGGGTGCCCCTCGCCACCCCCCCCGAGACACCCGCAGTGTCACCCTGCAGGGCCAGGTGCCGTTTCTAACCCCCCCCAAAGACAAGGCTGTGCTGAAAAAGCATATTTAAGCTGAAGAAATGCAATTTACTAGAGGAGAAGCCTCTTCTGGCAACCCGGATTTTAAGAAAGAACCGTGAAAACTTCACAGGTCTTCCTGGAAAAGCTGGAGTGTCACCAGCTGTTTGCAGTACAGCCAGGGGACACCGAGCCAGCTCAGTGCCACCGAGTACACAGCCGCTCAGTAGGGCTCAACTGCACGACATCTTCACGCTTGGCTTGTTCGGTTGATCTCATTCATATACAAAAACACGGCAGGGCCCTGGGAACTCAGTGTATTTACTGTGTTTGAGGTGCATTTTGAAAACCTGATTCCAACTGCATTAAAATTGAATAACTTGGCAGAGAGTCTATAAAACAGACTGTACTTCAAGACATAGCAAGAAAGGAAGATGGTTCATGCAATTATGCTGACAGTAAAAATGCTGAACTTCATTATGACTTCAGCAACGATGACATATTTGTGATGATTATGTTCAAGATCTGCAGATAAGAGGACATGGGTAAACTGCTGGGTTCCCCAGACTCTGTTTTTCCCTCTGCTCCCCTGAGGAAACGATCCCGCTGAAGGCCTCAGCCTCTTCCTCAGCCTGTCAGTCCTCCCCCAGTAACATTCAGCTGCTCTAGCTCAATTTAACAAAGGACCAAGGAAGAAAAAATCTGTGCCAAGGTGAGAGGTCCTGCAACAGGAGATCACCTTCGGCTGGGATGCAGGGGAATGAAGTGCAGACACAAAGGAGAGAGGCTCCAATAGACACCACAAAGCCAATGGGAATCATACGTCATTGCTCCCAGAAAGGCTTGCTAGATGGCAAGTGTGGAAGGAGACTTTCTCCTGGAGGCTCACAGTACATCACAAAAGATATTAAAGATAGCTCCCCATCACCCCTCCTCTCTTTCACTGGCTGGTGGTATTGTACAAGTGATAAAGAGCTGAAACCATAACAAAGGGACAGCTTGTTACCGCTCCAGGATCTCCTGCCCACAGTGCTGCACACACACACAACAAGAAGTCTTCTGCTGCCACAGCAAATGTTGCCTTGCTTCTATTCCAAAATTCGGAGTGGATTCAAACAAAATTCCAGCCATCTCAGGCTGCTGGAGCAGCTCCCTCCCCTCGCACCCACCACCTGGCCAGGAGGCAAAGGTGATTCCTTTCCATATCTACCCTGCTTCCCGAATCAATATTCCTTATATTGAGATCATGCTACCCTAGTAAGCTAGAGCAGGCAGCTTCCATCTGGATCTGGGTTACTGTGGCAAACAAAAACTGCCAGATATCTAGGTCCAGAAATTCTCCTTGAAAACTCTGGCAGTCTTAGCAGCATGAACAGAGTGACTGAAATGCTTGTTGGAAGGGACCTGCAGAGTCCAAACCTCCTTGAAGCATGACCATTGCCAACAGTAGATCAGGCTGACTTTGTCTAACTGAGCCTCAAAAGCCACCCAGGAGGGAGATTCCCCGACCTCTCTGGGCAATCTGTTCCAGTGCCGCACTACCTCCATGGCAGAGAGGGTTTCCCAATATCTGATCTGAACCTTGCAAGATGCATTGTGTGGCCACTGCCTCTTGGTTTATTATCTGCCGCTGATGAGAAAAGCCTGACTCCACCAACTCTGTTAGTGCTCTCCCAGTAGCTGTGGGATGTTGCTAGATTCCCTTCAGCATCCTCCTGACCAGACTAAACAAGCCCCCCTTCCCCAGGTCCTGACCATGTTGGTAGTTCCCTACCAGACCCCCTCCATGTTCTCACAACCCTTCCCACCCTGGGGTCCCAGAACTGGACGTTACCGCACTTGCCATTGGCACAAATCCAGTCCAGCTGTCAGCATTTCTGAAGCTCAGAAGCAGCCTGATGCTGGGTAGTCTTACACAGGCAATTTCTATCCAGCAGGACCACAGAAGAGGCATTGCAGTGAAATACTGGGCAGTCTAGGGTGAAAAGAGAACTTTTAATAATTTGCAAAAAAGAGCAGTATGATCCCTGAGCAGTGCTCCATCATCTAGTGATGAGACACTCAAATGCATAGCGTGTGGGTCCAGGATGTCAGCCCTGCTCACGCTGCTGCACCGGGACAGCAATCTGCTACAAGTACCGATTGATGTTTCTTCTGCCCTCCACACGCCATGAGGGGACCCCTCTAGCCTTGGGAAGCCTCAGGCAGTGTCTCAGTTTGGAAAAGGAGCAGGAAACTCTGATTTAGACCAGAGGCTATCAAGATCACTTCCTCCTTCAAATGAATTCTGTGCAAATAACTTTATTGATACAACAAAGAGACAGACGGCACTAGACTAAATCAGTGAATTGCCCTCCCTACATGGGCCCGAACACAAACATCATAAAGCCTTTTCCTAGGACACAAAACCAGTAAAAGCAGGCCTTGGAGTCAGGACATGAAACAACAGTTCCCCTCTCTCAACCCCTAGCCAACAGCCCACGTTCCCCTTCCCTCCTTGCTTTCACAGTCCCAAGAGGTGGGTTTGTCTGGCCTGAAAGGAAAAATCGAAAGCAAGTCTCCTACTTGATGCAGGACCTGGGCTTGCCAAGAGACTGCAACAGCAAAGGCAGTGCCTATCCTGATGGAAGCAGTGCTGCTCAGGAGCGCTGTGCATGCCCGCCCTTACGACATGGATCTAGATCCAGAATGGATGAGAATCTGTCTGAAGTCTTCAATCAGCTCCAGGGATCGGGAGGGTTTCAGATACACCCATCCAATGTCCTACTGATAATTTCCAGACAGCTTCTTGCTAAGTGCATGGATTTGTTAGACCTCCCTTTCAAGAGACTTAACTCTCAGGTACTATGTTTAGAAGGTAGATGTTTAAGTACCTTCTTGGAGCTCAACTCCTCTCTTTGCAACTCTTTTCTTCTATATAAAGCCATAAGAAATAAATGAATACGTAAAACCAAAATAGCCATAATAAAGGAACTTTTCCTAGAAAAGAAAGCCCTAGAAAACAGGAAGGGGTTTTGGAGAGATGACTGTGTCAGCAGAGCTGCAGGGAGATGCTGAAGGGAAAAAGGAGGGTGCGAAGCTGTCCAGGAGAGATGGGAGGAAGAAAGATGAGAAACAGAAGGAGTTCAGGGTGCCACAACATGTGACACGACCAGAACAGAGGCTGTCATCACAGCACCAGGCAGAAACATGTTCAATAGTCAAAACAGCCCTCCTGGGCTTATTGCTCTTCACAACAAGGAAGAGCTGGCAGGCAGCGGGGCAAGCTTACATCCTGCCCAAACAGAAGAGCCCTCATCTTATGGAGTCTGGTGCCAGATCCAAAGGGCCTGCCTTCTTGCTCCACGAGCAACAGCATCAGCGTCTCTGAGGACTCTCTCCCAGAGGATGCTGTGACCTGTTGTTCCTCTGACCAGCAGAGGCACATTTGATCCTGCACTGCCTTGGTCTATCCTTGCTGGTCTGTCACCCACGGTCACTAGGGCCCTCACTCTTCAGTAGTTTCACTGTCCAGCCACTACACTGCAGGTCCCTGCCATGCTCAGGGCTGAGCGAGCTCTCTGTTCTTGTTGAGGTGAGGCCAAGACTTTTCTCAGGCAGCTGGAGCTCAGCCCTACCTGCCCAACTTGGGCTGTTTGAATTTCAAGCACTGACAGGTAGGGACTTGCAGTTTTGCCCTTGCTTTCCATAATGAAAGTCCCCAGAGGATCTGTTTACATTGACATCTAGGGTCAAGCCTGAGGGTTGACTCCACCCAGCCTACCTCAGAGCTTGTACCAAAGCCATCCGCTCTGTCCTTCCTGATCCTCCAGATGAGCTCTTCAAGGAATCACTCTTGTTTCTCCTTCTGGGCTTGTCTCTAATTACAGGTATTAGAGACAGGAAGTGGGCTCTGCTCAAGACCAGGCAGCTGTGGGTTTGGTGTTGGCCAACTGCTTCATCTTGCAGGTGAACGGTTTGATCCCAGGCACAAAGCACGGAGGCGTGGAACTGACAAGTTGTTTTCTCTTCACATTCTGAAGTCTAGCAAAGCTGTGCCAGAAAGCCTCCAAGAACAAAGCTAAGCGAGGCGTCAGAGTAGATGACCAGCAGAGCAGGAGCTGGAGGTGTCTCTAAATCCAGGCTATAGCAATTTCCCTGCTATGGCCTGAAACTACATCCCTGACATACTTTGCGCTATATACCCCTATAAGCATTTTACAGACCACCTGGAGCAAGAGCCACCTTCTGCAACTTCTCCAGCACATGCATCTTGTGACACAATTGTGCTTAGGAAACCACCAGCCGCAACCCCAGAGACCTTGCTCCCCAACATCTTGCTCTTTGAACTCCTTGTTACTCACCAAACAGTTAATCAAGGACAAGCAGCTCTTCAAATGCGTGGTCTCCTACCTTTCATTGCCCTACTTTTATCCGTAGACAGTTTAGATGATACAGTTGTCAAATGAGCCTGCTGGAATCCAGACAGCTCAGCAGCTCCAGGGACAAGCCACCCCTGCTCTCAGGCAGCCCTGGCAGACCGCATACCACACCTCTGAAAGGGGTTGGAGGGAAGGAAACCAAGAAGAGTAACTGAGACGGTGTTCCAAAGTTGCCTGCATTTTCGGTTTCTATGTTGTTTTTCAGAGCTGTCCTCTAATTACAGTTTTAGGCCGTATATCATTGGGAGTTTTATTTGACACAGCAACATGCACCAGCCTCTAGTGGATCTAGTCCTACCACTTTGTTCAGAAGTCCCTGTTTGTGCATGTGTGCAAACTTGGCATTTGTCTATTAATTGCAAGGACACAGAAGCTAGAGCTGTGCTAAGAAATTTTTACTGGAGTTCAGACAACATCAAGTAATCCCCAGAAGCCAATAAAATGGCTTCCCCCCAAAAATAGCCATTTCAGAGTCCAGTTAAACTGGATCCTGAATTCACCAAGTAAATGAACCCCTTCCTAAAGTGCTCCACAAAAAAGGCACGCTGCAGAGGATAGTCCTGCCCTTTCTCCAGAGCTTAAAAAAACAAACTAACCACCAATATAGAATAAAGCATTTTTAATTCTCTAGAAAAAATAATATTGTTTCATATGAACTAGCATTTTTTTCTCTTTTAAGTCACCCTGCATAGCACAAATAAGAGCCCGCATGATGCTCCTGACTTCTCGAGATGCCATTGCTCTTTCCTGAGCTTTTTTGCTTATGTGATTTGTATCTAGTCACACGAGCTGGCTACAACGCTCTGTGCCTATTGACACAGGCATAATAATTTCTTACAGATTTTGGAGGCACAGCACCTTCACTTCAGCCCTCCGAAGGTCCCTTCCATCACCACCCCATGACTGTTGAGAGGTGAGTGGAAGTACTGAGCAGCCCCATATGATGGAAAGTCAGTGCACAGAAAGCAGCAGAAAGACATTTTGCATTTTCTTGCAACTCTTATGTCCCACTGGAAAAAGACAAATGACTATCCAAGGAGAGGAATTACATTCTCCTCTGCAAGTTGTAATCCTGCATCACATTCATGAGCCTTGGGAACCCAACAAGCCTTCGGGAACGGGAGAGCCAGGCAGATAACAGTCACTGCCCCATCCAGAGAGAATATACCTACCTGTAGTTTGCAATGTCTTTGAACACTTTTGTTTCCACCCCATTAATGACACCCACAAGTAGCCCAAAGGACATTTACTGGGACCAACCTGCCAGCTCCACATTGGCCTCCCAGTTGAACTGGAGGCAGCAGGTTTCCAGCCAGCAGCAGCCCCTTGCTTACTGGGTTCAACCGTGCATTGCCTGCATCAGAAAGCACCTTGTAGGGGTTATGTTTCTCTGTGCTGAAGTTCCAGAGCTATTTCTCAGTCCAAGTATTCGAAAACATTATACTCCTCTTAAACTGTGCTAAGCTTCTCCAGAAAGAAGAGCAAACACGTATGGAGAGGAAGGAATGACAGCACTCATCACCTCTTTCAAATCTGCTTGCTAAGCTTCCTTCATGCAATATCCCATCAATGCATCACTCTACACGATGGCTCCTCACCAAAATGGACATAAGGAGCTTCTTCAGTGGATTAAGGGACTCAACCACCAACATAAATCAGCTGAGCGATATGCCAAGTAAATGAGCTGTGCAGGACAGCAAGGCTAAAATCCACTCTAAACTTAGCGTAGTTAAAAGACATCTTCTTCCACAGCGCTCAATAGACCAAGTCCTCAAAACACTCCTTTTCCATACCATTAAAAGGATTCTGGGATATAAAGCGTCACCTCCTTAGAGAAACAACCAGGCCGGAGTAGGAGCATGGCACAGTTAAGACAAAATCCACAAATATCTGTTACTGCAGTCACGTCCCATGCTGTCCATGGATACCTCCAGGAAATGCATCTGTGCAATTTGAAGTCTCTCTTGCGATAGGGTCAAACCCAGTATTTTTACACAATACCAAAAATGGGTAGCAGGACTCTCAAGTAAAGGGGATTGGTCTCTTGCTGTAAAATGTTTCTTATTTTGATTTAGAAAAGATCAGTGTTTATCGCAACTGACCACAGGATATATTCTGCCATTGATAAAAAGGCTCTCACAAACATCCTCCTGGGAGCATAAGGCTTTTTCCCCCCGTGCAGATATATCATTTGCAATGTGAAGGCAAACCCCGGAGAGACTATGGAAGCAGGCACTTTCCAGAGAATTTCACAAAACGCAGGGGAGCAAAGTTCAGAGCCTGATTATGTACGTGTTAATCTGATAAAAATTAAACCTGTGTCCCATCAACAAACTTGGAGTGTCATTGCCAGAGGTACAGACTGGGAGTTACCCTGGCCACGCACCGCACGTCAGGAGAAATACAGTCTGAAGGGCACACACTTAGAGCAGCTTTCAGCCTTTGTTGGGGTTGTGTTTAAGGGATTCAGCACCTTCTCTGAAAAAAATGTACTTTAACGAGGATGTTTTTAAGTCATTTAGGAACTAACAACAGTATCTTGCAGAGGAGGACCAGTGATGTATGCATCACTGTTACAAAGATAGGATAAAGCCTATGATGAAGTCAGCCCCATAATGAGGATAACCTTCAAATGCCAAAAATATTAGAGAATTCAAAGAGAGGCTTCCCTGGAAACACCACCAAACTGCTCCCTGAAGCATTACTGGCAGATTATTGTTTTTTTTAATCCAACTGACAAAACCTCTGTACTTGCTTCAGATAGTTATTCCCACCTCCCTGAGATAACTTCCACAAACACAGCGTGACCAAGCGACAGTCCCTCTAACCTCACAGGACACGGGACCCTACCACGGTCACCGGTAACGGACCACAGGCTACATGGCAGGAGTTGAAGCAGTTTGCGATGATGTATGAGTTCAGGCATCTCTCTACCAGAGCCCAACAGGTCGAGGGGAAGGAATGACAAAGTAACAGAAGTGGCACACAGGGCTTTGCTGGGAAAACCCCCCCAGTGCACAACACCCATCCATCACTCCCCCGTGGGGAGAGGCTCTGCTCTCCTCACTGCTTGCCCAGCACAGTCCCTCACCGTGTGTTGCATGCGAGTATCCCCAAAAGTACCTTTGAAATGGCAGAAAGCAGAGCCCATCCTCTCAGCCAAAGGGGAACCCCAGCCTCCGCAGGCAGCACACTCAGTCATGGGGCTCTTCTGTGAAGGGACATAAGACCCTTTTGAAGGCTACTCATTAGTGCTGTGGCTGGCATGAGCTGTTCTCCTGTGCCCCAGCCGATGAACACGAGTGCTGCTGCCAAGTCTGCTGATAAATAA
Organism: Xenus cinereus; assembly: GCA_025774025.1. Classification (NCBI taxonomy): domain Eukaryota; kingdom Metazoa; phylum Chordata; class Aves; order Charadriiformes; family Scolopacidae; genus Xenus; species Xenus cinereus. The sequence goes on along the minus strand of JAOXJK010000051.1, from coordinate 23,408,946 downwards.
AAAAATAACGGATAGGAAAAGCCTTACGGTTTTTGAAAGGGGCAACAGAAACTCAGCGCTCAAGGCAGCAAATGCAATTTGCAGTAACAAACAGATTCTAGTCCAAGAGCAGCTCAGTGGTGATATTCAACCTGATTTTCCTCTTAAACATCTGCTTTTAACAGCAGAGAAATTGATAGCACTAAAGGCGACCAGGATCAAGCTGATGGGCAACGCTGCGAACTTCTTTAACAGCCTTCGTCATTCGCTTCATTTATCACCTACAGCCCTCAGCTCTTCCAGCACCAGGCACGCTCCCCTCTACCTCGGTTCTGGGAGCAGGACTAATTTTCACCAGAGACAAGGCAGGAGACTAATTACAGCACACATTTCATTTGTGAAGGGACCCCAGGGAGAGGAGGAGGGGGAAGATAGCTCTTTGCTCGCTCCGCCACCTAAACAGTTTGTATTTGTTAGTGTAGAAATAAGTACGACGACAGCAAACTGATGCCTACGGAGCAATTCACCCATTAACCTAACATCCGCCACAGTTCACACCCACCACCATTTATATGCACCATTAATATTTATAAGGATGACGTGTCTCTTTGACAGGAACTTGTGCCTCCGACGACAACAGATGTTATACCATTTATGAAAGAAACTACTCAAGCATTTCCAATGGACCTTGTCCATGCTCATCATGTCTTTATTCCGCGCTCTGATTATATTATCCATGGAGAGCCTGGGTGACCTACTGACTCAAGCTCAAGAACAGGATGGCAGCACACTTGCCTGTAGAGTCCTGAAAACTTTCCAGAGTTGCATTATGTCTCTGTGGCGCTTCTTCTGGGAGCCGGAGACCTTTCAAATGCACCTGATATCTCCAACAGAAGCGTGTGAGGCATTACGTGACAGACGCCCCCATCTCATGAGCGTTTGCCTCCAGAACACATGGCAAATAGCTGAGGCTGCAGGATTGCCTCCCACAGTTGCCTTTGCCACTGTCACCGCAGCTGCGTCAGCCTTCATACGTGATCTACAAAGAATTAAAAGCTGGTATTATATACTGTGTTATACTGCTCTACGCGTGGACTTGCAGGAAAACACACACAACAAGGCACTAGTCCCACATCTCTCCTAAAACTATGCTCCTCCTCAGCTAAACTGTAATTTATATCACGTGTGGGAGCACGTGACATAAATTGGAGCCCCCTGCTCTACCAAAGTTTAAACTCCCACCCTCCTTTGAGGAGAAATCGGTGCCCACACACCTCCCCATCAGCAGGCAGCAGGATGGGTTCAACCTGGAAAGAAGGACATGGGTAAGTCGATGGGTTTGCCGAATTCTCCTTCAGGAACTGCTGTGCATGGGCAAACACTGAAGTACAAGACAAGGCATCTAAGGAACATTTTCTTTTATTAGATAGCAGTTGACATTTCCATTAAAATGCATGAGGTTATCATGAATTGCTTCACCTGATGTGACGGAACTTGTTTAAAGTGGCACAAAAATGTCACATTATCCCTGTAGGCTAGAGTAGATAGCCTGCAGTGGCTTCCTCCTCCAGAACGGCAGCTCTGGTAATGCCCTGATATTTATGGCACATACATTTTTAATGCCCAGCACAAACAGCTCCAGCATTTGTCAACTCATTTGACCCGCAGCTTTTCAAAGAAAATACAGAAGGACATGCTGCAGAGCAAGAGCTGGCAATGTATATAATACCTCACCATCAGCACCCACGGAGTCAGGACAGAAATAGGATGTGATAGCCACGGCAAACTCCCTCTGGCCATTCTTGGCCGAGATTTGCCAGCCTGCTGCCAGAGTCTCCTCTTCTCATGCATCCAGAAGTCCTCACCCTGTGCCTGTGGCTCCTCACTGCTCAAAAACGTGCAGATCTGAAGCTTGTAAGAAATCATTGCTGTTGGGCATCCGCCAGCGTTTCATCACCCAAGTCCTGACACATCTGAACCATGACCCAGGTGAATTCAGGAGTACCTTCACTTTGACGTTTTCCTAGATTAACACTGCAGCATCTCTAAGCTAGCTCTGAAACACAACTGATACAAACTGCAGTAGAGAGGCCTGACAGATTTGGGGGCTGTGTCAGCAGCCACAGCAGTGCAATGTTTCTTGTGTAAAACCCAGGGCTTGAGCATCTCTGCTTGTGTACACTGGGAAAAGCCAAGCTTTCTCTGAAGAGAAAACAAGCTCACGAACTCTTGGGGTTCATCTTTTTCCACGTGATTACATACCTTCAGTGTGCTAATGCACATTTTATAAACGTGTGTGTATTTGTGTGGTTCATCTTTGGTTCAGAACAAAGATGGCACCTTCAAAACCACGACACCCGTTACTCTGCTGTAGTTTGCACCCATACAATTGTCTTTTTTCCCCTCCTATTTAGGCTAACAATGAATAAACTATACACGAAGTGCAGTCACAGGTGTCTCTACTCACTTAAAGACCAAAATGTTATGTACCTGGCCTGGCCTAAACAGCATTTCTGCTTAGTCTGCGTTAACGGTATCAATGAAAGGGATGAGCCAGTTTATACATTGCGTTACACGGGGTGTTGGGTGCATCAGAAGCAGAAGGACAGATTCCATTACCTACCCCAGGATGCTCCTGCCTGGTGCAAGGAAACGTGTCACCCACAGAGCAAACTCTTTGCCAAAATCTAAGCATCGTTGCTTTAAAACAAAAGGAATAAACTTAACAGAAACACCTTTCCAAAACTAAAATCTCCTGTCCGTGGCGATACAAAAAGCTCAGAGTGTTCTAAGCTTAGGTCTCCAGCCAAGATGTCCCATGTGCCAGATTTATCTCTGATGAGCTCCTCTGTGATGGCTTCAAGAAGATGGTGCTGAACATCTCTATCCGGGTGTGCTCTTTGATTGGATGTGGATTAGCATATTGTTTACATGGCACTTTGAAGATGAAAAGCAGCATTAAGTAATAGTGGGACCGATGAATAGCTACCCCGGTCCATCTCAGAGCACGTGCCATCATCCCTGGGCCACGGGGGATGGGTCAGACACCAACCTGCAGAGGTGGATCAGTAAAAAGCAATAGTGCCGGGGGTCCCGGGGCTCTCTGAGTAGCCGTGGGCACACCGGCTCACGCTTGACCTCTCAGCAAAGAAAAACTCAGTACCACCAAAACCCAAGGGTTTTCCTGGGCAAATTTTGCAGGGTGAAATGAAGGAGGGAGGGGAGCTATGCTGGACACGTACGGGGAGGCAAGCGTGCGTCTCTGCTGATTCAAGCGGGGGATGTGTCTCCCGTTTCCTCGGGCAGTAAAAATATGACATGCATTAGCAAGGAGAATAAAAGGAGGGAAACAAAGGAGCGGGAGCGAACACCTGTCGCTCCCCTCGGGGACGAGCCCTGACGCTTTTATTTGCCTGGGCCGGCCGGGGGAACTGCAGCTGCCAACTGTCATCAGCATCAAGTTACCCGCACAAAGCGGGGCTGCCCGCCTCTCTCAGCCACGGCAGCCCCAGGGCCACCACGCGCCCGGGCAGGGCACCCAGTCACCCACCCTTGGGGCACAGAGCTCCACGGCCACCAGGCGGGCCAGCAGCCCCCCATCCCGGGCTGGGGAAAGGCCGTACGGCCTCGTCCTGCCGGAGAGCTTCCGCAACACACGACACCACACCGCAACAGGGCCCGACACACCACGACACAGCCTGACACACCATGCCACAGCCTGACACACCACGACACGGCCCGACACACTGCGACACGGCCTGCCACCAGCTTGTCACCCCCGGGCAGAGCCCCCCAGGTGTGAGGGCCCGACTCAAAAAGCCTCCCCATCCATTGCGGTGAGGACAGGACACGGCCCCACGGCAGGCCCCGCTGGCTTCCCGCTCAGGCCTCAGATGGGCCTCAGGCCCACGGCTGCCCCGGAGACACACTCAACCCCTCCGCACCCCCCCCAAGGCTTTGAGCCCAGAACACCGTGGCGGGTGAGGGGCTTCTCAAGAGGGTTTATTGAAGGTGACTGACATGTCCCACCGCGTCGAGGCCGCGCTGCAGGCAGGGCGTACGTTCTCCCCACCCGGGCCCTGCCCAGCTTCCCCGCCGCGACAAGCCCCGGGGAGCGAAGGGACGACGAGCCCCGCCGCCGGAGCGCGGCCCGCACCAGACCAACAATGCCGGCGGCGGACGGCAACCACAGCTTCGCCCCCCCGCCCCGCCCCGCCGCAGACAAAGCGCCCGCCTGCCATTGGCCCGTTCGGCCAACGCTCCGGCGGCTGCCCGCCCGGCGGGGCCAATGGGCTCATTGACATGCAAATGAGAGAGTATAACTAAGGCGGCGCGGGGCGGGGAGCGGAGCCGGAGCAGAGCGGAGCGGGCGGGCGCAATGGCGCCCTCCTTCCGGCCCGGCAAGGGCCGCCCGCCGCGGGGGGAGGATGGCTGCGCGGAGGCCCGGGCCGACAGGAGGGTGAGCGGCGGAGGGGCGAGCGGGGCGGCGGGGGGGAACCGGGCGGGCGTCGAGCTGACGGCGCTGTTGTCCCCGCAGACGAGGAAGCCGCTAGTGGAGAAGAAGCGCCGGGCGCGGATCAACGAGAGCCTGGGGCAGCTGAAGACCCTCATCCTGGACGCGCTGAAGAAGGATGTAAGTGGGGGCGGAGGGACGGTGGTGGGGTGGTGGGGACACGGGGGGGGCGACACCCCGTTTTGCAATGGGGCAGCCCTGACGGTGCCCGTTCTTCCCCCCTCCCCTCCAGAGCTCCCGGCACTCCAAGCTGGAGAAGGCGGACATCCTGGAGATGACCGTCAAGCACCTGCGGAACCTGCAGCGGGCGCAGATGACCGGTAAGCGAGTCCCCTCCGCTCCCCGGGGGTTTGGGGACAGAGGTTTGGGGACAGAGGTTTGGGGACAGAGGTTTGGGGACAGAGGTCCAAGGCCAGGTCGGACGGGGCTTTGAGCAACCTGGTCTAGTGGGAGGTAGCCCTCCCCCCCCGCCCCTCCACGGTAGGGGGCTTGGAACTAGATGATCCTTAAGGTCCCTTCCAACCCGAAACCACTCTGGGATTGTACGATG
>JAOXJK010000051.1:23338696-23393595 GCA_025774025.1 Xenus cinereus | reverse complement strand
CTGTAGCTTCTTTTGCCAAAAGCTATAAACATCACTTTTTATCTCTCCTCCTTATTTCCCCCCCCCCTTTTTTTTTTTTGTCTAGACACAGGGCAATTCTAACCTTTCCCTGTTTTGACAGCTTTCTCATTTGTTATGGTCACAGCTCATGGAGACACACAGCTTTAACCCTGTGCCTTCCTTTTGTGTCTGTATTTTAACAACTCCTCCATTCAACTAAACTGTTCCTAAATGTCCAAATACCAAGACGACTCAAGAGACATTTGCCTTCATCTGTTTCTCAAATTCTCTGACAAGGAACCACTACATCTTACCCAAAGAAAAGATAAAATTATGTTTTGCTGTTGATAAAACTATTTTTAAAAAGGTAGCATTAAGCAATTTCAAAGAGGAGGCAGTGCCCTTTGGAACTGTGCTATTATCCTCTTCCTCCAATTCTTTCAAGAAAGTCACAAACCAGAGTGCAACAACCCAAATGTTTCCAGAGCAGCAAACTGTCACCTTCTATATATAGCCCACGTGCCACAGTCAACCCTAGTCTTATCTAGGGGGCTTAGACATATGGAACACACCACGCTTGGAAAGCTGTGGATACATTTAATTGCAGCAATTTACTCACAGTAAGTTTTGGCAATGGGCTTCAAGTCACTACTACATGCGTTGATAAAGTCTGCAAAGTTTGTGGAAGGTTGTTAGCGTCCATACTCCTGGGAACACTCCTGCAGAACAAAAAAAAATAAAATACAGATTTCTCTCTTTCACACTGTCCTCTCAATGGAAAAAGAATTTTTTTTTACCTGAAAGTTTTAGAAGTCATCTTTGGAAATACTTCAATAAGCAAGTTAGACTGTGTAAATTAACTAGGTGATAAACACCATCTCCATTTATAGACACTTCTTAAAACACATTATAACGCACTGCTGTGCTTCCTGGACCTCATTTACTGCCGGCTCATTCAGAGACATGGAGGATTTACATTATGGTGGCCAAGATACCCTCACCTTCCTCTGCATTACTTCAGTTTGTCCCCTTGGAAGGCACTATGGGCAGCGTCACTGTTCAACAACTTCCTGAGCATTTGGACCCTTTGATCCTGTCAAATACATTCAAAAAGCCTCTACCTGTAAAGCCACTGTTGTCAGTGCAATGGGTAAAAGTTAACACCATAAACTTCACAGGCCTATAAACACTAAAGTAGGTGACAAAGGCACTCATATATCACTTCATCAAGCTAATTCTGACAGTAAGTGAAATCTGTAAAACCATTTACAGTATGCAGTCTGGTTTAATCATTCTGCTGTGAAATTGATTCAAGACTGTCAATGGTTTACTCAGATTAGAATACAGACACTTTTATTTTACTAGTCTGGTAGCTAATATCGACTATCAGACAAACTTTTTTTAAAAAAAAAGAAAAGAAAAAAGAAAAAAAAAGCAAACAAACAGATTTTCCTCAAAAATCCAAACCAGAAATCTCTGAAAAGTCTATTCGTTAAGATTTAATGATCACCTCATAATGGCAGAGGACATACAGGGAGGGAATTTTATGTGGACTGGTAGGAATATTATAACAATGTTGTACGTAAGTGCTTTCGTAATCAGGTCTTTATAGTTGATCTCATTTAAATTCACTGTTCATGTAATGCGAGGTAATTACTATTAAAAGAATATTAAATACACTGCCGAACTACACTCAAAGCTTTAGGAGCCTCCATTCGAAGCAGTATGGTAACTATCTTTTTTTTGTATACGCATAACTAAAGACAATGGAAGAATTTCCTAGCTCTTTACGTGATGTGGGAATCCTTCATTGTTGCCACGGGATTTCAGCACTTAAAAATTTCAACACAATTCTAAAATGTATATATTTACATTTGGGTTTGTCACTGAAAGGAGGGGAGGCAAAAGAGAACATCAAGGCAACCAAGAGTGAACAAAAGTCTTCCAGCCTTCAGCCGCCTGCAGGGCAGTGGAGCTTAGGAAGAGGTATGCACCTTCCCAGTGATCAGATCTGAGCAGAAGGCTCAGATCCTCCCCATCCTCCCCTTCCCTCCACCCAGCAGCTGGGACAAAGTCTTCAGTGTTCACAGGCAGGCAGCAGCTCTTCAGAACACGCAAAAAAGGAGGGGCTTGTCGAGAACTGCATATAGACGCTGGAAAGAACTCCCGATCGCCACATTCTTCACATGGTCACTTCTGTCTGCAGTGTGCCACACCATATGCTTTTTTTAAAAGCACAAAGTGCAATAATTGGGAGGCTGCTTTTGGCCCCAGGCTGGTAACTGAGTCCCTGTACGAGGGTCTGAAGGTCCGAGCGGAGCATACCCAGAGCATTCCAAGCTCAGTTTGAGGGCTGGGGCAGTTACCGAGCCTTCCACGCTGCCCCGGAGATTATCCTGCAGCCAGAGTGGTTTCAGGTCATTCTTGGGAAAACCATGCCCTGATGCAGACACATAATTTTTTCTTCAATTCCATTATTTCCTGGATTTTTAAAAATTCTTCTGGTGGCAAATTAAAACCTGATTTAGCCTGAATAGGAAGAGAAACAATTCTAGCAGATAGCTATTATATTGCACATTAAAAGAATACAACAAAGTTCACTTAAATACCACCTGATACTAAACTATACTGGTTGGTATAGTAAATTACACGTGTTCTGTTGCTGCAAAAGATAAGTAACAAGATGTTATTTTATTTCTTAGAATTCTGTATTGCTGCAGAAACAAATTATGTATTTTAGGACTCTAGAAGCAACAATACCTCTGCATTGCAGCTGCTGCCACTCCTAATTACTAAGCACAAAGAAGTTGGTCTACAATCTAATTAAGCATTTTCACCATAAACCTCCAGTTTTAGCAAACATAGATATGCAACCAAACCATGAAAAAACAGTTTTTCACGATATGGGAAGACAGATTTGTCAGTATCCAAAATTCAAACTGGAAGGGAGGTGGGCAAAGTTTAACACAAGCACAAGAGAAGCACTAAGGTCAATTTATGTACCAGCTTCAGCCTCTATATGTTCCAATAATTTTGTATAAGCTCCCGACAAAAAGGTTAAACACCCACAAGCTGGAGAGATGCAGTCAGCAGGAGCCCAAGTCACAGCACATAGCAGGGACAGATGGTTCAGATTAAATCCTCAGTATAAAGGCCTGTGTACAACCCACACCACGGATGTGGCTCTTACCTGGGAAGCTGAAAGAACCGAGTCTGTCCCACCAGGGCTCGGCAGAGCTGTGCCACACCAGTCCCAGCACAAATGTAAACCAGCGCAGAGGCAAGCACAGGCCACCTAACCCTTCTTCCTCTTCCTGCAACGAAGAAAATTAAAAGGTTAAGGCCCACTAGAGAAATGCATTGGATGAATTTATCCAGCTCTTGTATGATTGGGTTCCTGGGTTTTCTGGTTTCTAGCTTTGGTTTTCTTTTGTTTCCCTCCCCACGCGAAAAGGCACAGGATTTCAAAGGGAGTCAGCTGGTGACAGCAGAAGGGAAAGCAGCAGAGCTTACCTTAGACAAGCAAACGGCCAAATACGCTGGGAAAAAAAATAAAGTACAGCCAATACTTTCTTGGACAGAAGTAGAGTTTTTGAAGTTGACAGTGCATCAGCAACACAAGCAATTTGCTTTTAGACCATTATAACACTTTAAAGAAGGTAATAAATTCACTACACTCATTTTATTGTATTAATACACAGATTGGAGAGAAGCGCACATTACCAAATCCTAGAGTACCAGGAAATTCCAATCCATCCCCAGATTTGTCTGCTTTTGTCTAGATAAAACACCAAATAAAATGCACAGTAGTATGGTCCTCTAGGGCTGATGGGGAATTGCTCCCTCACCAAGGATCTCCCCCGGCTGCAGCAGGGGCTCCAGAACCATCTCACTACTGATTTCCCTGTTCCGTACTATGCAGAAATCATTGTACCTGCCACTGGAAACGCGTCACGGTTATGCCACAGCACCTGCTCATTTTGGTTAACCCACTCCCGAAAACAGTTCTGGATTGTTTTATTGTTTTGTGTGGGGTTTTTTTTATTTATTTATTTTGTTGTTGTGGGTTTTTTTGCAGGGGGACAGGAGGAGGTTGTTGGTTGGGTTTTTTTTTTGGTTTTATTACAGATGTAAACACATGGCCTGTGAATAACAGGAGAACCAAAAGGCCTGCCACCTGAGCTGCTCGTTCATAGTGCCTCGGGACATTGGAGCTCTGGCACAATGTGTTCTTCAGCAAAAAAGCATTTTCTTTATTAGTGAATGGCAAGTGCTTTCATACTTGCACGTCATCACTAAGGTTAAGCAGTATTCGTGTGCTGCCACGGCACTTTATGTCTGCAACTACTAGATATAATCCAGAGCCAGAAACACTGCAGAATGAAACCCCATCACCTCAGATTTTTCCAGCACATGCCAAGAGAAATACCCATGATTAAGAGAGCTCAGTTGTCTCAGTTTCTAGCCAGTCTTATACTTCTTTTCCACTTTGGAAGCCTGGCAGAAGTTGTTTTTTGTGTTGGTTTTGGGGTGTGTGTCTGGGGGGGGAGGGTTAGGGTTGGTTGTTTTGGTTTTTTTTCGGCTGCACCACTGAAGCACACAAAGTTATTACACACCTTGTGTACCATTTCTAAAAATGCCGTCCTTTTGCACAGCCCCAAAGAAAAAGGAGCTGATGAGCTGTTCGTTACCTCATTCAATAGATCAAATATATTTCTCAAGGTTCTAACCGCTTGTGAGCAAGCAGACACTGGCATTTCTGGAAGTTACACCTACAAATGTTATTCTCCTTTTAAGTCAGCTGTTTGTCACTTTGCCAGAAGCATGCAACTCATTTCACCGTGTTCTTTGAGTCTGAGGCTTATCAATCCATTACGTTCTTTCCACCATTGCTAAAGAGACAAAAGAACAATCAAGGATTTTAATTCTCACTAAGGAGATTATTTTTTTTCCCCTCCAAATTCATAATGGCTGTTAAGTGGACTAAAATCTGATGCTTTCCCTTTTCCAAGCAGAACGTTTGTATTTGCATTCACTATCATTGGGCCAACAGCTCTTCATTATGAATTTTCTAACCATCTCATTTGAAATTCAAATCACAGATCTTTCCCTTTACATCAAAACCAAAAAGTCACAGCAAAGTCAACAGCTCCAAAACACAAGAAGCTGAACAGAGGAAAAACAAGGGTGGCAGAACTGCCAAATATAGTTGCAGGACACCAGTGACGCCTAGGGGCTACTGAGGTGGGAGAAAGTCTCTCCCTGACAACGACTGCTCCCAACAGTTGCAGTGTAAAGCAAGCCATTACCTTTGAGTACTGACAGAAGGCACATCACCAAGGCGCAGCACATGAATACCTGAAGCCACAAACAACTTGTACTCTTATTACCTGTACAATTGCAAAAACTTACTAGAAGCAGAAATAACCGTGAAACATTACCTGGCAATTTATTGCATCACCAGCACTTGGAGTTGTCCCAGTGTCATATATCAATTATTAAAACTTACACCCAAATGCTAGCACAATCTCTTCTCTGCCGAGTTGCACAGATACCCTGTACATGTGCACGACACTCGGATTTGTAGTTCTGTAAACCACTTCATCAATACCTCTCTCCTCTGCACCTTTAGCTAAGCAAGGAACCACGGTGTTATTAGGACAAAAGTGTTTTCAGACTTCACATGGACAGAACGGTTCACGTATTTAGGGTCTGTTCAGAAGACTTCAAAGGGACTTGGGTGGTGTGTTGAACAACCATTCTTTAAAATGCATGGCTCGGCAACAGAGCGCACAACACTGCAATTCTACCCTTGGTGTGAAGGCAATTCACCTGTGGGGTGATCGGTTTTGCAGTACAGAAACATCTTGATTTTGCAGCTCACAGAAATATCTGGGTTGCTCATGACCAAACTAGGGTTTGTACTAGTTTGTTCTGTTTTAAAAAGATCTCACATCTCTCAAAACACAGTCACGGAAAAAAAAAAAAAAAAAAAAGACTTAACGAGGGTCTCATAACCCGAGTACCTCCTAAACTGGAGGGGTGGTCCAAAGCAGCATCCCACTAAACAACAGCATTGTCCATAGTGAGAAAATAGAAATCTTTGAGCTTCCCCACCTTCTCCACTCAGAGTATAAAACAAGAATATCACCAGAAGGTACACTAGCTTGATGAGTTTCAGCAACCTTTAGAAAACATGACACTTCACACCACGACAAGACTAACAATCACCGCACAAAGCAAATTCAAGGGGCATAACTGGAATTCTCCACCTCTAAGCTACCAGTCCAAAACCAAAGAGGGCTGCAGGAGAAAAGGTACCCACAGCTGACATTAAACAAAGCAGAAAGGATGTGTGTGTCTTCTGGTGGTTTTGAACAGCAAACACAGAGAACCCAGCTGCATATGCTCTTCCAGGCAGTAAATTCATAATGTTTTCAGAATGACTAGTCAATATAAAGATTCAATCTTCCATTCGACCACTAAGTTTGTTGCCAGCCTGTCTGGCCTGTAATTTACTTCAGGACAGTCAGCCACAACTAAAATCATAGCTTGCAAGTTCCTCAGTTTGAAATACCCGTTCACATACTGTCAGTAACCTATATACTTTTGCTTCTTACATGGAGTAGAGAACAAAAAGGCAACTAAAAATATATCTGTTTTATTTACCAGTTTTCTAAAAAGCAAAGTCATAAAAATTAGTCACAAGTGGCAAAACCAAAATATATTGCACAGTGTACAGAAAACATCGTTGACATGTTGACAAAGTGTCATCACAAATAAGTCATCTTACAACAGTTTGGAAAAATTACAGCTTCAGAATCTTATCTATAAATGGAGGCATGTAGATTTAAAGTTACAGGAAAATATTTTAATACCACCCTGTAAATGCAAACACTTTAAGGATGCAAGATTAAGTCCATAAGTAAGCACATCCACAAAATGCTCTAAATATACTTTTCTCTTCCTTTCACTAAGTTATGGTTACAAGATGGTCACTTAAAAAAAAAAAAGAAATGAGAACAAATAATAATAATGATAAAAAAAAACCCACCAAAAAAAAAAGCATGCTAAAGCAAAGAAGTTCAAAGTGGTTGAGAAGTCCCTGAAAATAATTTGTATAATTATGATGCACTCCTTTTATATAAAGCTTTTACTTTTCTCAAACCCTGGTCCAATTAAAACTATTTGTGTTTACATGTAAAAATGGAATATACTTAGTATGTTGGTATAGCTGCACTGCTCCATTTATGATGAACACATTTAATACATCGGACTTGAACACCAACATTTTAAAATTTCTCATTCACTTCATATTTACATATATTTAGGTTTGACCTTGCTAAACTATTAAAGACAGGAATCAGATCTTGACGAGTAGTGCTTCACACTACATTTAAGATACTTATTTTTTTAAATTGTGATTCTACTTGATTCACAAGTTCACACTCTCTGCTACCTGCAGAACCTGTCTTCAATGCTAATTTCCTCATGACGCTGTCCAATTAATAACCAATTGCTTTACACAAATTATTTCTCCCACTAAGCAAACACCAGTCTCTTCTGCATGTTTTTGGTGTCAGATCTAACTTCACATCCTCTTTCTATGCAAAGAGAAATATTTTTATAGAATGAAAATAACCTTAAATTTCCGTAAATAGAAACATCATCCTAATAAAAAAGGAAATGCTTTCCATGAAAAATATTTTAAGACAAACATATCAAAGTCAATTGAATTTCTCCATATGTTTTTCACCCAAGACCTACAACTGACTTTTAGCAATACTGCACCTAAATGTCCTTTAATGAACCAATACATTAAAGCTGCTCTTTTGTGTTCTCTTCCCACATCCAACATGTATAAACAGCACAAGAAGACAGAGTACACATATTCAAGTCAATACAATCTCAGAGGCATTAAAATTAAATCCTTTACAACAAAGGATTCCAGCCACGCTAAGGTTTTGATTATGCAATTCATATATAGTGAAAGTCAACACTATTCTCAAAATCACTTCTTTTTTATAAGAACTATCTTCAAGTGACAAGAGATATCTAATCCTCTCTTGCCACATACAAGTTTGATGTTTGTTTAACCACACAGGCAAAACTGATGGCTGACCTCCTGACAGAACAAATCAGAAATAAAGGTTAAGGTTATACCAAGCTTCACCTAACAGTCACTGGAGCATACGCAGTCATCCTCTGTGGTCTTAGTTTTTCAAATCTTTGAGCGTAAAGATTTCTTGTGTTTAAATTCTCAGAAACAATGCTTCAAGGTAATAAACAGTTCATAGTATTGCAGTGTCCATTTAAATAAAAGACTACACAGTTATCAGCACTCAACTATACTTTCTTAGACATTCACGTAAGTATTTTTACCCAAAACCGTCTTACAAAATTAGTTCAACATTTCTCTTAGACAAAAAAGGTTCCTACATTCAAAACTATAGGAAACAAAGAGGATGGGATCAACTGGTATGAGAAGGGCAAGTGCGAATTGATTTGCTTGAAGGTTATTTCTTCTACAAAGCTGGACCACTTCAAATATTAAGAACAATGCTAAGGAGCCACTACGCAGAATTGCTAGAACAATTTGTAACGCTGAATCGTTACCAAAAGGAGATTTGAAGAACTGTATGTATGTAAGGGGATTTTCAGTACTCATTAACCCACTCTGCAAAAACCAGTAGGCATCAATGAAAGTTTCTTGAGTTTATAAAGAAATACTTGAGGCATAAGTGCAAAACATGAGTCTTTCTTTTTTAAAGAAAAGCTATACCATCTTCAACAATGTCCTTACTGGGAAGAGATTGCCACCATTTAAAAAGAGATTCATTCACAAATGACTCTTCTAGAGCAAGAAAAACATATTTGTTTTTATGAACCAGATTCATCTTGCTGGATACAAGATTAAAACCTTTATGGGTCATTACTGTAGTTTTGAAGCAGCTTTGAAAACAACAGGCTCAAAGGCTATGTTTGTTCTTCACTGACTTGACTCAGGGAAACCAAGTTATTTTCCCCACTGTCTTCAATCATTTCATTAAGGTCCATTTCATGGATTTCTTCATCGTATGATGTATAAAAATTGCTCTGAATATTGTCCTCACAAAAAATACATTCCTAAAAAGAAAAATATAGAAACATTTGTAAGTCAAAGACAACAAAACCTTTTCCAAACAGTCCATTTGCACGCGATCGCCGATTCCAAGGCAACCTTTACATCTGTGCTGCTGCTACCAGATATATTCCAATCCCTGACTTTTCCCCACACAATCGTTTTATATCATGTAGTAAATCAATACGCGTACTTGAGAACTCTACTGGAAGCAGTTATGTCACAGATTATTTATAATGCTGACATTTTACATGCCATTTCCAATCACCTTTTCCTCCATTTGATCGCTAACCCTGCGGTAATATGTCCATGTCAGTGGCAGTGCTTAAAAGACTGAAGTTACTGTGCACTTACACAAGTTGGACACTATAGTATTAACATTGCAATAAAATTAACATCAGGATTCGGATTCCACTGCAATTCTACTACAATGACTTTTGAAACACTCATGTGCAAAGGGAGCCTCTGCATTTGATAACTTATAGGCAAAAAAAACTACAAATGATGGAAAGCTTAGGGAAAAGAGAATGCAATCAGATATTTGTGCATGAATAAGTAAAATGCACGGACAACAAATAAAACTACAAGGATGCTTTGGTTTGTTTTGGGTTTTGTTGTTTGGGTTTTTTTTCTTTTTCTTGCTTTACAATCCATTAATCCACTTAGAGAATCAAGGCAAGAGATGATCCTGCATGAGAAGTCTGATACAAAAAAAAAAGTAAGAGTGTATTCCCATTAATTTTCAACTTTCTAAAAAGCAGTGGGAATAAATTTTTGTGCACAAAATGGAGATTTTTTTTATGTAGTGAAGTTTCTGACTTTGTTGATAAAGGATTTCAGATACACAGAAAATTAGAAACAGAAAGGAAATTTCTTATACTGCATTCACCACTACTTTGACTTTCCCATTGGAAAGAAGACTTATGGTAAATTAAAATCAAGCCAGAAACCACTGCAGAGAAGTTTGAATTAATTTTTTTCTCTGCATAATTGACCAAGCTTTCATAGCAACAGGAATGGAAAAGTCTAACATAGGTAGCTAACAATTTAAGCACTGTTAGACATGCAAAAGTAACTAACTCATTTAAACTTACAGAATTAGCAACAGTTTTTGGCAGTCCACCTTGCTGGATCCATGGATGAACTTCAATTAGCTCTCTTTTTTGTTCTTCTGTGAATTTTGGCTGTAGTTTCTGCATTTGCTTTAATTTCTGCTTATCTTCTTTTAAAACTGTCTCCAAATCTCTAAAATAAAATGTATTTAGAAATTGAGCTTGAACAGTGTCTGGGCTTTTTGCCTATATAAGGTTACATAGTCAAATACTAACATTTTTAAAGACTATTTTTGTTCTGGAATGCTAAGCTTACAAATCTTCTATTGGAAGAAAATTAAGTGCGGTTATTTCAGCAGCTTTCTGCATTTGCAGACAACCTTTACACATCTCTGCTGGCTCACTGTCTTTTCAAATCCCATCAGTGAAAACAATTTTCCTAGACAAATTCAGGCAGCATCACTGATGAAGCCACCAAGAACTCCAGTATCTCCCTCTGGAGAAATGTAGAAAACAATACTTTTTCAGCAGCCAGAGTTCTTTCTCCCCGCAATACCTCCCCTTGATTCAGAAACTTAATAAAACCCCGCACCACACCAAACATTTCCAAGCTGTAATACCTTTAATAAAAGACTACAATAGAAAGGAAGTTCCAAGAAACCCAGTACTGTTTCTGTTCCTTACAGCATACCTAAGAACAGGTTGGTTTTACGCTTCTCTTCTTAGGCAACACGCTCCGACAGTAAGCTTAACTCTTTGCCATTGAATGTGGCATCTCAAGGACAAGAGCCAGGGAGTACAGATTTTCCATGCTACAGACCATTATTAGATCTAAGTGTACTAACCAGGATCTATTAATCAGATTACAGGATTTCTAGGCAAGCAGTTACAAATCACTAATTATAAAACAGCTTTAAAAAACATACAGTTAATTTCAACTCAGGTAATTGATCTAAAAATACAGGTAAACCTAATCAAATAGTTTTTAGTTTTTGAGAACTTCTTGTATAGCATACAAAAACATTAAGAAAGCATGAACTCTTCTTGACACTGAGCTAAACATTAAAATCAGTTTACTTCTGTTGAGACAGAGGTTCATATATATCTTTCCTTCTGCTCCTCTCAACATATAATACAGTTCATGAAGGACTATGACATTGGAATTACCGTGAAGGTATCTGGTAAGTCATCATAACAGTGTCATCTGTGTTTGCCATCAAAAGCCATATAGGATCCTGAAGGACATATTTAATGAAGTGCTCGCTTTCTTCCATTTCTGCTTTCATTTTGGTTTTATGATGATTTTCTGAAGAATCAATACTCCCAAAGTATTTGCTGGTATGGCTAGTTTCACTACTACCTTTAAAAAGAAATTTACAAGTTTCATTATAAATTGTCAAATACATAGAGTAACTGAACACTTTTGAAAACAGAGAAGATTACACTATTTTGATTTCATTTTTTAAACAGAGGGAACTTCCACTCCTAAGTAACTGCATCAGTAGTTTTACAACTCAAATTCTCAAGCTAGGCGTTCATTAAATTTCAACAGAATAATTAGCTTACTTAAATTAAAAACTCTGAAATGAAACATGAAGTACACTATTTTCTCTTCATTATTCTGTCATATCTACATGATATCTTAATAGGTATTTTACGCACACTTAAAAAAAGGTTCTATACTGTAAATCAAGCACAATAGAAAAACTTTCATGTTACGTAATAGAAAAGAACACAAGAATAAATTATGCGATGAAAACAATAAAGATTTTTACATTAAGCACTTGATGTTCAAGTGGTGTTTGCAATACCTCACACTCCAACTCTTCTAAAATGCTAGGAGAGTACTTGCTGCCAGTGTTACCTGTTCTGCTCCCTGACATGCCACAGCCATTGGATCCAGACCCCAGAGACTCAGCAGCTGCAGATACACCGCTCCCTGAAGAAGCTGAACCAGTGCCTGAACACGCATCTTCTTGAAGTAAAATGTCAAGCAGGACACTAGACATGGAGAGTGCGTCGCTATTTTGAGCATCCATTGGAGATTCAGCCTAGTGATAAGAAGGGGAGGGCAAAAAAATAAAATTAACCAAAAAAAAAAAAATCAAACCCAAAGCCCAAAGTCAGGCTATTTAATTACTAATCATTTACGTTTAGTATTAATCCAGTTCCCTTTATATTTCAATATGTTTACACAGTTATCCAAAGACAGACAACCACCAATAACACATGCCAAGACCTACCGAGGAATAATGAAGTGGACTGATAGACAAGCAGTCCTTCAGTAAGACTGATATTTCAATTCAACTTCTCTTTTTAAAAATATATATAGTTTAGTGAGGAAGTAAGGAAGGTGTTTGCTATTCAGTCTTGACAGCCCCTACTCTCCTGAACAAGTCAGAATTTACCTAAGCCATTTCAGGCATGCTAGCAGTTTCTCCTACTCTAACCTACCCCAAAGAGATTTGCATCAACAGCCCATTGCTATTCCTACTCTCACTGCATGATGAGAAGGAAGGTGTTCCCAGATGCAAGCTTTCTGGGCAAGATAATTTATTTGTATGCTTTTAAGGGAAAGCGCATTAACTATGCTGATTTCGAACATAAAGAAAAAAAAAAAAATCACTGCAAGTCAGTTTGAAGATTAAATATTAGAAATTATGGTTGATAGAACTTAACAAAATACATAATAATGGAAAGAACTAGCTTTATCCTTAACACATTCCTGAACAAATACCTGTATTGTCCTCATTTTCCAGCAAGTTATGTGGACATTCCAGAAAGTTATATTTTGCAGTTTTCTAAAGAATAGGAACTAACAATTTGAAGAAATTCAAGAGAATTTGCCAGCAAAATTGTTACTATTAAGTTTGGTTACCAATATGCTTTTAATCCAGCAGAGGCACCTCAGAGCATGCTGCAAGTTACAGACTTTCACAGACGCACTGTTATATGACAGCACAAGTCACAAGTCCTTAGAGATAAGATTTCAGAGATGTTATGTAGTGAACAGCATTCATTAGTCCAAATATGGCACTGGATGCATATATCCCTGAAAATTTCTCTGTAAGTGGGATTTGCATGACTAGTATGATAGAGAATTTTTTAAAATTAAAATCAATGTATTTATTCTCAAGATCATGAGATAACAAGCAGGTAATAACAGAATATGATAAGTTTTTGCACTGTATCCTTAAAGTTTAGAAGTTTCTACAGAAAAGCATAGATAACAAAATCCATTCCTCTCTATTCTCCCTCCATTCGCCTCCCCCTAAGTATCAATATCAAGAATACTAGGTCAAATAAGTCATCTGGAAACTAACGAGGGAGAAAAGTTTAACATGGAGATCCCTTGTTCGCCACAGTGTGGGGAACAAGCATTTTCAGAAGCGTTTCTTTCTTCCTCCTTTATAACTTCTAATGTAGATAATACAGGCTTACGACTCACCGCATGAAGTCATCTAATCAGTTGCTAGAATCAATGCTAATAATGCTTTTTACTGATTACTTACAGTAGTTTAGATCTTAGACATGCCTAAAAGTAAAAGCCACCCCTTCCAATGCCTGCTTTCCTTTAATCAGTGGCAAACCCAAGTTCTACTTTGGAACTGCACCCTTAGATGCAGAGACCAGTTACAAACCACAATAGAAGAAAAGCTGGAAGGAGCCGGTCTAAAAAGTTTAGGTCACAACTCCATCCCATCAGAGACTTAGCATTTACAAAGATACTCTATAGCGCCTTTACAGAACACTAATATTAGTCTACATATTTATGTCATAGAAACCTTTACGGACATATTACTCCACCTGCGGTTTCTTTAAGGTTATTTGTTAAACTGATTCATCAAAATTGAATGAGCCAGGAAATAAAAAAAACCCTGAAGTTACCAAATAGCTTGGGATAGTTTTAGTGCACCAAATAAAACAAAAATAAAATTACAGCCTGCAATTAATAATTCATTTTTCCTTTACTTTGGTTGCCTGTTTGAAATAAAGATGTGATTTTATTTTAAATTAGCTTCTTTCAGACCACTTTTGGATTACTTCCCCCTCCACACAAATTCACTAGCCCAAAACTTTTTGCTAAAAATTAAGTGCTCATATTATTTTAAATCTATTTAAAGGTGTTCCAATAGGCTTATCCAAACTCTTTTTCTTTTTTAAAAATAAAAAAGCAGAACTGTTTCAGGATGTATTTCCAAGCTTCCTAGTGTAACTTTAGAAAAAAAACAACAGGGTGGGTTTAATTTTTATAGGTTAAGACTATTCTAAATGATTGGATTTAATGTTTTATTCAGTCTGCTGAAGTTTGAATTTACTAACTACAATTGTGAGTCCATCTCCTTGGCATTTATTGACCTATTGCTGTCTATCATTAAAAAAATAGGTCCCATCAGTGGTGAGGATTGAAAACAATGTAGCAGAGACAGGTAAACAGAAGCAGGGGGGAATCCATTTTAGGCATCTCTACATATTAACAACTTCAGATACGTTCAAGAATGTGAACACTTCAAAAAGAACAAACAAAACCAACCAGCATACTTACTGGTAGGGATCCCTTTCCACTACAGTTACCAGTTGTCATGATTTTGCCTATGGCTCCTTCCTCACTTAAAGTTCCATGTAAACCCACGGGAGGTCCACTTTCAGCAGTTTTTGTGGTTTCTTCTAACTGTAGAAGATTCAGGGGAGAACTGCACCTGGACTGGAACAGAGGTGGTGAAGCCTGGTCTTGAGGACCCATTGACTGTGGAGTGCAGGAACGGGATGGCTCGTTTCGTGGCTCTGTGACAGGAACCCTTTCATTCTCTGCTGGTGGATTATAATGGAATGGCTGTGTTGGAAAAAACGCCTGTTGTGGGAAAGGGCTGGGTGTAGCGAATGGCGGCTGTGTTGGGAATACTGTCTGTGAAGAGAAAGCGGAATGGGCAGGGAAGTTGGGTTGACTGTGGTAAAGCGTTTGAGGTAAGTTATTGTTCATCTCTGGGTAGACATAGTTGGGGAGCACAAGGGCTACAACAGGTGTCATGAGGGGTGCAGGGAACTGGGTCGGTTGGACAGGGCAAGTATTTCCAGAGTCTGGCAACTGATTAAAACCAGAAAGTGTAGTCTCAGGAGCTGGTGGCACAGTCCCTGCTGCAGGAAAAACAGGAAGTGGATATGCAGGCATAACAGTGGGAAAAGACATCGCTGAATAGCTCGCTTGTGAAGTGTCTGATGGTGACCAAGCAGTAGTATTTAAACCTTGAAGAGGGAACCGATGGGGGAATTTAGTTCCAGAAGTTGTACTGTCTGAAGATTCCTGTGGTTTAATACGCTTTGATTTTCTGTTCTTTCCACTTTTCTTCCACGGCTGTTCCATTCCAGAAGTGCCATTTCTTTGTCCACGGCCACCTGCAAAAAAAAAAAAAACACCAACCAAAAAAAACACACATCAGGAAGGATCTTACTTGCAATCTGATGTATCCCTAGAAGCTGCTCAAAACTGCAGTTCTGGACTTAGCCTACCCAAATGGAAGCATTTGGGAAGGGGTCAGGCCCACAAGAGTTGAGCTAACCAGGCAATGAAAACCATGCTGACACACCATAGAAGAAAAGAGAGCAGCAGTAGATGAATTCAGGCTCAAGTGTGTCACCCAAACAGCACAAAGCTGCGCAACAGTGGCTCCCAGAGAGAGGGGAAGGCAGAAGGAGATAAAGTACACAAAGAAAGTCATTTCCTGAGGGGAAAAAAAGCATGCTACCTTTGCAACTTATTTTAGAAGTCTGCACCAAGCGACTCTTCCCTATGGAAAGGCTGTCAGCTCATCCAATTAGAGATATGAGGAAATCCATGAAATATCTTCTGGCACTAAAATCTGCTCAAACTTTCTTTTTGTCTAAAGCTTATTTATGTAGGCTGAAAGCTTATCAAGTATAAAGAATGCAAGGGGACAAAAGGATTCCAGAACAGGTTTCCTAAATCAAGGACTTGCATAACTATTAAATAAAAAAATGAAAGATAAGAATCTGCAAAAATAAATGCTTTGCAGTGTCTGACTTCTGTTCTCTCTTAAGTCAGGACTGAAATGTGAACAAAGTCAGATCAGTATCAAGCACTTCTGAAAATGCAATCCAGAGTTCCTAATCCTAATAAACAAAACAATCTCACTATTACGGCTAGTCTGCTCCATTTCCATCCCACTGATCACATTATTAACTTAAAAGCAACCAAACAATTATCAGCTTGTTTCACTGACTACACAATAGTGGAATGGGAAAAACTGGATGTAAAAGAAAGGGGCTAAAAACAAAACAAAACCACAAACCTGAAAAAAAGACAGGAAAAGACAGAAGGAAAGGAAAAGCGAGGGAATCCAAGCATAGATACAGTAAAGCAAACATGCTAAAGCATGGGTTTTGTCCCTTGAAAACAGATGCATGACAGTAATACTATAATGAACAGATAAAAATCAAAACATTAGTTACTAAAATGTCAGTTATTACATCGAAAGCTATATTCTACTCTCAATCTTCAAGCAAGACTTACCAGAAAGAGTTTTTCTGTGGACTTAAATAGCATGCAACTGTCACTATTCACAGTGGCCCTACAATACAGCTAAAAATGGAAATGCCCTCTCTACAGGATGTACTTCCTATATAAATACAAGTTTTATCATGAAAACTATTGCCATACCACGTTCACCAGGCCGTCCTTTCGGTTTATCTTGTAAGTAGTAATTGCAATGGGACTGAAAAATATTAAATTTCTTTATTTCTTTAAACTTATTCAAAAAGCTCTGTTCTTCCTTTTGCGTATGCACTGCAAGGACTTCCTTTGTAAGTCCCAGTTTTTTAAACGGTTCCTTTTCTTGATTTACATGCGCAGAGCTAGACGGAGGGGCAAGAAGTTGGCCATCTAAGAGTTCTGCTCCACTTGGACCATCTTCTATCATTTCTACAGAAATAGGAGGGAAAAAAAAAAGCAAGATGAAGTAAAAAAAAGGCTTTTTATGTTAAGCTATTAGAATTATGTAATAATTTTGCTCTAAGTTTAAGATACAAATTCTGTCCCTATTTATTCCATATCCATAGGAATATTTTAGCTGTAAGAAAATGTAAGTCACAAGCAGGTACTAGCTGTTTACATCTGAAGTTTAAACTTCCTAGCAATCACCATTTTAGAGCAAGTTTATTAGTAAAACTCATACCTAATTCAGGTTGTGTTTTTTTGTCGCCAACATGAACAATGGTGCTACTGTAGCTGCACTGACTTGTGAGAGAGACAACACTTTCAGGCTTGCCAGGTAGTGCCAAAGATGTCAAGTGAGCACCAACCACTGGGGGACCATTTGATTTACCAGATGCCTTCAACACAGCAGGGTCTATCACAAGAAATAAAGTTGTAGTTTACTGAACATAAACAATAGCAAATACAAGTTATATGTTGCTAGGGTCGTAAAATAGTAGAGGCTAAACTGTTCTTGACAAGGCATAAAATAAACTTTATATTTAACTTTATGCATTCCACCAAGAACATTTTAGGAACATGACTTCTCAGCAACCAAATCCAATCCTCTTTCACATACAGCCAAACCAAATCTTTTTGATGAAGGACTTTTTGCTCTTTCCTGATATTCACTTCTTCACTCTTCTTTCATGGCACAATTTTAGAACAAAGTTTCTAGTCTTTTTGCAGCCTAAAATTAAGTCCTAGCCAGCTCCCATATTGTTGTACACTAATCTCTGTCATTAGCTGGAGATCCTAACAGCTTTGCTCTGAGCATCCGCCTATTTAGACTCTCTCACCTGAAAGCTATACACAGTAATCCAGCAGAGGTCACACCAGTGCCTCATAAAACAGCATTAAACCATTCCTCGTCTAACAGGAATACTTGGCATAACACATATTTAAGACCTACAGTTTGCCTTTTTCCTGACTAGAGTACACTGGTGGCTTCGTCATTCTCAGTCATCAGTGCACCAAAAAGCTAGTGAATCCACATCTTCTCCTGTAGAACCACACAGGCTCCAAATGACAGCAGAAACTGTGCTCTTAATTGCACGATTCTAGTTCACCGCTTCTTCCTCTCTAGTTCTCAAGGCATTCCAGTTCCTTCTACAGGACACTGTTCCTATGTATGCTGATACCTTCTAATTTGATTCTAAAAGCTGCATTAGAACTTCTTTTTAAAGTTCATCAAAAAGAAATACTAGACACTTCCCCTTCAGCCTCCTATAATAACATGGCTGAATCAGTAAACATCTCATGTATATATATGAGACTTACCAGTCTCACAATTCCTGCACTAACCAAACAGTTATGTTCTTCACTTTAGCTCCCCATCCAGACATGGATCACATCAAACGCTACATTTAAATCCTAGCAGATCAAGTTAATGTTTTTGCCTACAGCAGAATTTTTAGATAGCTATCCTCAATAATCCCCATCTTTTATTTTCATGGTGGGACATTCCTTTCAAATGGGTTCATGTGCCTCACACAACACTAAGAGCAGTCCAATGCTGCATTTTACAGTCTTCTGTTCTTTGTCTCTTTCAATGTCCACAAAGAAAATATAGAAGTGTGATATGCATATTTTTGGTGCTATTAATTAGCTGTCAGGTTCTTCAGCTGGTTGTTCCTACAAGTCCCAACAGTGAAACAAAGTTTTTATGTTTGATAATGATTCAAGTCCTCAAACCCAAAATCCTGCTATATTTTGTACAGTATAAATAAGCTTATCGCACCTACAATCCAGATATTCAATCAAACACTCAGTATTTTGATTGTAGGGAAGATTTTCATGATAAAACTTAGATCTCCAAACATCTAACACTGAGACAATGGCTATGAGGTCGTGCTTAAGCTACACTTATCGTTATTCTGCAAAGTAATAATATCCAAATGGCAGCTAGCAAAAACCAATCAAGAAAAAGCTGTGCTGTAGAGAAACCTCCCAAGGGCTGTATACCGTTATCAGCTGTTTTTTGTTCATGAACTCCAGAATTCAGTGATGCAACGCTTGATGAAGCTTCACATTTTCTTTTTGCTGTACCAGGCACATTACAACTCTCCAAGTACCTAAAATACAATGATTTAACAATATTAGATATACAAGTTTTAAGTCTAGAGTTCAAGAGTAATTTACACACTGGTTGCTTACCTGATGACACTGTCCAAACAGCTAATCTGTTGATAAGAATATACGGGTTGTTCTTTCCAAGCCAACTCTTCAGTAGTCACATTTTTAGGAGCAGCTGTTCCTGCAGCATCCTTTCCTGCTACGTCTTTCATCTGGCCACCAGGACCACTTTGTTTTTCTGTGAAAAGAGATACTGCTATTATGTAATTATGGCATTAAATCCTTGCAAATTCCCCTAAAAGCAACAGTAAAAGTTCTCATTTATACACATTTCTTAACAGGACACAAGTTAACTGCTGTAAAACAAGTAAGTGGTTTGCACACTAATAGATGTGCTTATGGATTTCTTGTCCTTATGGATTCTTGGAGGTGTGAAGTTTAGTTACGTTGATGCATATGGATCCAAAGGGAATAGATATTATGGCTGTAAGAGAATAGATAACATTAGAGTTGAAACACACTCAGTATGAGGACAACTCTAGTTCCCATAAGTTATAACAAGTTATTAGAAGAATAACCTATTAATGGATGCAGAATTTGATCTCATTAGTAAGATTTTAATTTACCAACTTAAAAATTCCTGAGGTTACAATGCAAACAGGAAAGACAATATCCACAACATTTTCCTCCACATAACAGAAAAGAAGATGTTTGACTTGTATGAAAACATGAGCCACAATTAAGATGCTTCAAAACATCATCTTTAGGACATGCCTTAATTGTGCATTATACCATTATCAATTCAGACATAGCTGAACACAATAGTTTCCTGAACACAGTGAACAGAGGACACAATATAATTTAAATTGATGCAAATGCTGTCTTTATGATTGATTAGAACTAAACTAGAAAAAAAAAATCCTACTGTCATATTATACAAGGCACCGGTGCAATACTTAGATTAACTTGCTAATGTCTTACCTGCAAAAGGCTCTCTCTTATATTCCAGTTTTGCTTTATTGTCCGTAAAAATACGCTGTCCTTTATTTTTGACCTTACGGGCATCTTGACAAACGTCCTGAAAGCAGGTCATTAAAAAGAGTTACTATAAAATTCTGACTAAAACATCATGCACAGTGATTCCTCTGTAAACTTAATCTAACCTTAACGGATCTCTATCTTACAATTAGTCTGATCACAGAAGAAATCCTAATAAATATAATTTTCTTGTGCTGCAGCAGAATTTTGGGAATTGGAAAGAAGAAATATAAAGCATGGGGTTTTTGTACACAACTACTCTAGCTCCCTTCCAACCAAGACAATTCTATGATTCTATTTTGTTTAATATGGTTGAATGACTTGGATAAGAAAATATAAAGATATATTACAAAGATGACTTTGGGGAAAAAAAAACAAAACAGTGTCACTTGGAAAACAAAATATGGCTGCTAAGACTGAGAACTTTTCCTGCTAGAAGTTTAAGCAAGCACTGACAGGATGTTACAGAACTGTACTATAACAGTCTTCACTATCTGTAGAAATAGTGAAGGAAAGATAGGTATCTATTTCCCTCAAAAATAAGATCTCTTTAAACGTTACTTTTCTGCATATCTCTGAAATGTAGTAAGTTATTTGTTAAACAAAAAAAATCCAGAGACTTCATCTGCTTAAGCCACTAGTGTTTAAGGACCGAAAGGCAGGAAAGTGACCACCTTGGCAAGCGCTGCAGTCTGCAATGTTAAAAGGTACAGTTCTTTTGACTGCAAAAACATTCAGTACATTACTGTCTGATTTACTTTGCCTATAGAAAAGTTCTGTTAATCATAAGCATAAATTTAAGGCTGCTGTTTTGTTCAAACTAATGGAATTGAAAATTACATTACAAAAAGTTACAAATCACTATCAACTAGATGTAGCAATGGCTCAATCTACAATAAAGTTTTAAGCTGAAAAAATTTATTTTATTTCATTTGACATTATATAGTGTATTTTTGCAACATAAAAAGTGATCAAGGTAAAGCTATCACTTGTTAATGCAGGTATTACTGCATTTTTATCCTCTGAGTTTCATTTGGGAAAAGAGTAATTACAGACTTTCTGCTCCCCAAAAAACCCTGTTTCCAAATACCTGGGTGGTTTTCCCA
The DNA here is from genome assembly GCA_025774025.1 of Xenus cinereus. Lineage (NCBI taxonomy): Eukaryota > Metazoa > Chordata > Aves > Charadriiformes > Scolopacidae > Xenus > Xenus cinereus. The sequence continues at coordinate 23,372,214 of JAOXJK010000051.1, read as the reverse complement.
GATATATAACGGACATTAGAATAAGTTAACACACTGTACTGGTTTAATACACACTGACTTTCACGCCTATAACTATGCTTCAGTACACTGAGACTTCACATACACCATAAAAGTTTATTCTCCTAGACAGAAAGGTTTTCTCCATGTTAAACAAAAAAGAAAGATGACTTTTTCCTTGCACTTTCTTCCATCCTTAATTTGAAAGTGTTATGCTAAAAGTAAAAAACCCCACTTTTACTAGTTTGTTTTTTGCCACATACTTGAATAAGAAAACCCAAACCTACTGCTTTATCCTTATGAGCGTCTTCGTTATTATTTCCTGTGCTGTCACTGGAGGATGCCACACTCATTAAGTGCTCATGTGAACCATTGCTACCGAGACTTCCATAGCCACTGGATCCACTGTTGTGTACAGGCTGTTAACAACAACAACAACAAAATATATATATATATACATACACACACACACACACTCAGCACATCAGCTTTAAACAAAACTGAAATCATTACCAATAATTCTATATGAGGAAAAAAGGATTTATTTTAGTGGGTGGGTGGTTTGGGTTTTTTTTAGTGAGGACTCCATAGATGCATGAAATCTTTAAAATACCAACTACAGCTTTAACATACTTCAGTAAGTTTTGTCTGGTAATCTTGAGTGTAAGTAATTTCCAGGATTGCAGTCAGAAATTCCAGTACACTAGTTGACAGCTAAACAAAACGTCACACAAAGATAAATGCCCTTTCTTCAGTAGGAAATGAAAAGGGTAACATTACAGCACATGCTGTACCTGCAATAATAGTCGATATATTTGCTCAGTGATTTCCTGAACACTGGGATGAAGGATTCGATCCTCTGTATAGTTGGGGGCGGCAAAGACGTCTTCATTTAAGGGACCCCTGCATAAGCCAAAAATATCACAGCTCATTACAAATGCAAGTACTTCAATCACAGCAAGACCACAACTTCAATTTACCACCTATATATAGTAAACAGAACATGATGCTTATTTGATTGCATCTACAACCCTTGAGTCTGATAAAATTCATACCCTTAGTCACTTTGAGCATGGCTTTCCTCTTCCGAAGCAACTCTTGACAGTATTAGCAGAATTTGAAGGACTTCAAATTTCTTTTTAAAGCAATTACTACATCACAAACCCCAAATTTAAAAAGGAAGCAATTAGGATGTGTGACCTTTTTCCCCTCCCTGAAAATCCCTTATGTCTTTCTTAAGGATCAGTATGTAAACCCACGGGGAGGGAAAATAAAAATAAATTTCAAAAAATATCTTAAAAGTCCCAACAGTTTATTGACTTACGTCCTAACTTTGTGTCTTCCAATAATAAATGAAACTTTTCGACTCCAAGGATTGATGAAACTGGACCAGCTAGTGTCCATGGTTATATAATCGCCATTTCTAGTGCAAAACCTGATTGGGGAGTAGTCAAAAGGCTGTCCTCCGTACTGAAGTACTGTATGAACGATTCAAAAAGGAATTCAGATTAGCAGTTGCACAATTCTACTTAACGAGTCAAGATTTTACAATCAATTGCAAAGGAGGAAGATGATACTTGAAGGAACAAATACCAGATACGTTGATACCTTCAGAAATGTTGGGCTACCAGAATAAGGAGATCTTAATAATTTACTGAACTATGTCAAGAAAATCACCTTCAGAACACAAGCTAAAGATGACTGAAGCAACAGCATTACATTTTCAAAGTTTAACAAATTAACATTGCCAGAATAGCTCTTATTTTCTTCTCTATGAAATAAGAAAAATTACGATTTAAAGTGTGACAACTTCTATTATTGCATTCCCAAGAAAATTTTCTTTATGTACAAAATGTTCATTTACAGTTAATTTGTTTACAGCAGGCACGTATGCTTCATATCAAACACGAAATTGAGTGATCTCTCATTTTCATCTACTTGCATTAAGAATCAAGTTGTAAAGGATTCAGTATTTGCTTGCAGAAAAAATATCACAGTCACAATTTCCACTTGTTGAGGTCTTTGTAGCTGTTATTATTAACTTTTAGAAAAAAAATATTTATTCCACAGTAAGAGATTACATACTTTTTTTGTGAATTGCTAGCATTAAGGGTCTGTCATTTGGGTGAAGGTGCACCAAGACTGGTGTTCCTATTAAGTCCTGAGGTAGATATCCCAACAGAGGTACTGCTCTGAGAAAAGAAAAACAAATAATAATAAAAATCAAGTGGAAAAAAAATGTGTATTTAATATTTAAAATGTTTCCATTTTAAGTTTTCTTTGCTCTTTTTCCTATAAAGAGAATGAATAATTTTAAGTTTAAATTTGAAGAAACAGCAGTGCCAACTTAAGAGCAGTAGTACTCTTTGAATAACTGTTTCTCTTTGTTTGTGGAGTGGTTTGGCTTTTTTGGTGACTTGAAAAAACAACATTATTTACCAAATCAAGGAGTCTGTTACATCAGTTCTGTGTTTTCTATGCTGCCCATCTCTAGAGGATAAACACTTACCTAATTTTAAAAGAGCATTAATAAAGTTTAATCTTGTAAAACTCTCATGAAGGTAAGTAGTACCCCAATCTGTGGGCTGGAAGCCAAGGCTAAGGATCACAGGATTACTACAGCTGAACTAGCAACAGGGTAGTTGACTAGGACTTTTTCACAGGCAGGTTAAGAGTTCAACTCATAAAGGAGCTGCAGGGAAGCAAGCTTATTAATTAAAATAGAGAATTAAAAGTAATGTTACTGAATTCCTGCACATTACCAATAACCACTCCTGATGATGTGAATGACTAATTTATATGACGAAATAATTTTCATCGCTCTCTTAGAGCATTCATATTAAGAAGAAAGAGTGAAAATTCACAAGTGTCAATTTGCACCTTACCCTGAAAGCTAATCACCAAAAATATGCTTTGGAAAAAAAATATGCATTAAGTCAACACAACTCAGTAATGTTTGAAAAGTTGCCAGATGCCAACAAATCATCTGGTAAACTCAAAACACTGTATACCTTTCCCCTAGCCCTATTCACTGACAAAGGCCCAGAAGCAGAAAGATAATTGGGTATCTGAATAGCTTTAGCGAAGGACTTTGCCACAGGGCAGCACAGACTCAGGATCTGTGTTGTGTTGGAACTCAAAAGCATTATGGGACAAATGTCCTCAACATTGCACTTCCAATAACTCTCAGTGATTAGATCAGTTCTCCTACACATCAAACATACCCTTCTGGCAGAGAGGCCGAGATATTCAGGAGAAAACGAGGATAGCAACTAATGCCTTATTTAACTAATTGCTTCAATAATGGGTCTTAAAAGCTTGTGGATGATCTAAAGCAACAACTTCACAAAGCTGTAACTCATACCAAATCATATCATTTTGACACACTGACATTTCAAAATGCTGCCAGATTCAAAGCACATAAAAGTTATCCTGCTCGAGGAGTTTAAAATACCCATCAACTCTGAATGACTTCAGTTAGGACTTCATCAAATAACGTTGTAAGAAGTAGAAGAAAACAAGAGGTTTTGTTCACACTGTTCCGATTCTTTGCCACCTGCTTTACAAAAGCCTGGCAAACTACATTTGTTTGTGCTGCGCTTTGATCCCTACCTTAAAAGGGATCAAATTTAAAGCTGTTATTTCTTAACCTAGTTATAAAGAAAGATGCAAATGTGGTCACTTCTATGCAAAAAAAAAAAATCTGCATGCATTTTTATACTGATATGCAAATCACAGAAAGAGTCAGGGACCTAGAATATAAAAGATGAGTTAGAGATTCAGCTGGGCTTGCCTGTTCTGATGAAGATGAGGCTAAGGGATGATGCAGGAGCTTCCCACAACTACTGGAAAGAGGAGTTACAAAGATGGAGTTAAATTTTCTTGATGGTGCAAGACACAATAAAACTAGGGTAACGGCCCCAGATTGCAGTCTGGAAAGCTTATGCTGAATGTTAGGAAAACTTTTTTAACAAAGTGAGTGGTGCAACACAGGAACAGTTTCCCACATCAATTGTATAATCTCTGTCCTTGGAGGTTTTCAGGCATTATTGAGACAAGGTCACAGCTGACCTAACCTAGAACTGGGCAACAGTCATCTGAATACTTAATCTACTATCTACTACAGGCAGTACCTCAGCATCATTATGCCTCCTCAAAGTTAATAACTCAAAATAATTCAAAGTTTAAGCTAATAAACTCATTATATGAATGCAAATGCACATATGGCATAAAAACGGCTGATGAGGACGGGCAGCAAGTTTAGTTTGTGTTTTATAGAATGACATTTAAAGTGTCAAAACAACATGAATAAGATGTCTCTTTATACTCTTATTGCAAGTGAAATAGAAAACTGCTTTAACTTCGTCTGCTAAGATCACTCCACTGTGAACTACAGAGAAGTCCTTGCACCCATCATACATATCAAGTATCAAATACATTTAAGAGACAAATGGGAATGATCCATTTAATTTCAGGTAAATATTTACTTTACTTATTCTCTGCAGAGATCTACTTGAAGAGTTAGGAAAAATAAGCATGTTTGTAACCCATGAACACATACTGATTACAGATTTAACTTTATTTTATACAAGTCAGGCAACGGTTTCAGTATTACATTATGAATAGTTCTCACTCGACAGCAGTTGTTCAGTTGTATATTTTTAAATATTAGACTCCTTTTTCTCTAAGAATCTACTGTTTTGTGCATTACACCTAACTCTGTAGAGCTTAAAACTAATAAATGCATATGCACATCTTGGTAAACATTTATCTGGCTGCCAATGCTCTTGGGAGTTAAATAATTAGAAGCAAAATCAACCAAACATATCGCAAGAACACAAATAAATGAAACAAAATCCTAATATCAGTCCAAGATATAATCAAACCTCACTGTGAGTGTTCAAAAATGGTATTTAAGTGGTAACACCAGATTAACAGGAAAGAAGCTTCCATAGTAGCCACAGAGAAGGGATTTTCCACAGTCACTCCACCCATGTCCAAGAAAAGCGCAAAGCTCTCCATTCAGTAGTATTGCCATTTCTGTTAAATGAATACTGGATATAAATGAGCTGGGGGTGCACAGAGGAAGAGAAGCTTTACATTGTGCCATTAGCCAATTTGGCAAGATAAAACCACCCTGCAAAGTTGCAGTTGGCTTAGAGCATTCTTAGAATGTTTAAGAACAGAGGAGGGGAGATCTCAGAAGTCAGATGCTGCTATTGCAGCCAATTTAGTTTTCACTAAGGAAAAAAAAAAACAACAAAATGAAATTGCACATATAGCACATCAGAAACCATCATGAAGAAAATATCAAATAGAACAAGGTAAGAGGAAGAGAAAGAAAGAGAAACGGCAGCCTGTGTTTTCAACTCAGGAAAAAGTGAATTCTCAAGTCAAGTCTTCAAAACACTACGATATACCAAAGTGCTTCCCTGTCCTTAAAAGCTTGTTGAGATTATCGCCACCTCCTCAGCCAAGTACCCTCCTAACTGTGAAGGAGCATCTTCCGTTCTTTTCATAGACTTCGTGTTTCCATCACCTAAACATCCTCTGAAAGGTCACAGGCAAAAGCAGTCTGGAGGACTAAGGAAAAGCTTGGCTTACATCTTCATCTCTGAGCCTCTGTATGTCTTAAGATCACAAGCAGCATATCTGGTTCTCCTCTGAAATGTGAATACTTACTCTAATCAGCTTCCATGACTGTCAAAGCAATGAGAAGTCTTCAGCCAGTAGAATTTGAACAGTTTTTGTATACAGACAACAACAGCAAGAACTATGAAGACTGTAGTTTGAACTGAGAACACATAATATTGTGTATATAATATCTAAAAGATTTAAAAGACACGCCTCTAGTTGTATCTGGGCCAGCACAAAGTGACAGCAGCATATTGCTTGTTATTAATTGGATCAAACTTTAAAAAAAAACAAAACCACCTAAAAATCTCATATAGGTAACGATTCTTAGCATAGGAATTTTTCTGACTCTGTTTCATTCATTGCATTTATGTCCAGATTTGCCCCAGATGAAAGGAAAATGGAAGAACAAGTTGTCAGCAAGCAAATAGCTTTCTATTTAAATACCACAGAGGAATGTGTTTTCATGCTTAGTGAAAGTTGAGGAAGGTACTTTTCCTAGGTTCCCTACTCTTCAGTAGTCACATAATTTTTTAGCCCCATGCAGACATCTTAATTAAATCCTAAAAATACCTGTAAAGATACAATTTGCTTATCAGTAAATTGAAAAAGAATTTTTTTTGTAAGTTACCTTTCATCTACATCCTGGAACAAACAGGTCGGTGTGTGTGTAGTTGTAAAAATTCTTTTGTCAGGAGGAATTCTGGGTGCTGAGAGAAAAATAAAAGCAGATTAACAAGTGGGGTTTTTTGCGTACATAAAATACTTCAAGTGACACACTGTAATTCTAAGCAGGGTCTAACAGTCTAAGAGCATATAGGACAGCAGGTTGCTAGCTCACAGCCTCTCAGCAAGGGCAGAGAACAGAACCGGTTATCTTTTACTTTAATAAAACCCTGACACCACTGACAGTAACTCATATAGTTGGCTTTCTTAGGCTAAAATTCTGTTGTGCTACCTGGCATGGAAATTCCTGTAGCAGAACATAGAACAGTTCTTACTTTCAGGAAACCAAATGAGCCTTTGTGCATTCAAAGGATTACCTTCATAACCAGAATGTACTTTTTCTGCAAGCAACACACAGCAAAGTTGGTCCTCTGCTATTTCCGGATCTTGCACTTTGATAAGGTAAGGAGTCATCCGAAACGGGTGATAGCAAATCTCATTTTCACGCTCCTTTCCCGCACTAATAATTAAACAGAGTTAATTATGTCAACAGATTTATCTTATGTTAAACAAAGTTTTAATGTATCTATTGTAATTTCCTCATGACACAAGGACTGCATGATAGCTCCTAAAATAGCACCCAAGAACTTAACTTTCTGAAATCTCTTTTTTTTTTTTTGGTAGAAGAGAAGCTAATTCTGATGGCATCCTTTGCATACCAACTGCAATGAAAAAAACCACTGTCCTCTCTACTGCCTGAAATAAAAAGATGCACAATTGCTTTAAATGGAAATTTGTTGGAAAAAAAAAAATACCCACCTCCTATGATAAATTATTTTCTTGATCCAATAATCTTAATCTGTGACACTATACCCTTCAGAGGGATGAATTCATAGTTGGATTTTATGAAGACTGCTATATGCCCTCAGTTAACATAAAGACCTTCTTTTAGTCATTATTTATACCAATAAACAGAACAGAGACTCAGAAATTCTTACCTATAATAACAGCTATTTACTTAATAAGAATGCAAAGTATAGTAATGAAAATAAAAACCATTTACACAGTGACAAAAAAAAATAATTTGTAATATAACAGCACAGCTTTTTAAAACTAAAGCTTTTGGAACCAATGTTAGTTGGACAAAAAAAAAAGTCTACAATAAGACCAGTACTTTTACAATAGATCCAACCCAACGCTCTGGAGCAGTGCATTGCCTCTAATTTTTTTTTTTACTTTATTCGTACCTTAATGATCAGATTTATTTTCTGCAGAAGTAATTAAGTAGTGGGATTCACAATTTGGAAATGCTACCAGAGAGGCAATAAGCAGCAAGAAATCAAATCATACAAGAATGAACATGGAATAAATTGCCATAATTTCCTAAATAAAAGCAACTATAGGAAGTGGGGGTAGGAAAAGAAGGAAGAAAAGGAAAACCAAAAGGAGGTGTATCATCCAGTAACTGCAAGACAGAAGTTGTTACCCTCATGCATCTTTCTCTATGGGACGCTTGAGGTAAATTTAAGATTGGAGATTCGTATTCTACAATGAAAGAGACTCTGTAGCAGGTGCTGAACAGAACAGTTTAGTTAGCATGAAATGAAGACTTTCCGTAGCAGTAGGAGATACTGTATCAGTTTCTTTATGGTGCAAAGGCCAATATTCACACGGATTAACTTCTAAGATGCAACTTCCTGAAATCACTTTGCAGTTTTCTCTGTAGCTTCTAGGAGTTAATCAACTAGAGGACACGCATATGTTTTGCCTCATGTTCACATTATGGAAAAGTAAGAAACTTGTAAGAACCATACCGTACGTAAAAGTCAAATATTTCTGTAGTGTGTGGTTTCATAATATAAAACTAAGCTTTAAAATATTGTTGTCTTACCTGATGCGACAGAAAAAAGATTTCTCTTCCATACAATCCTGGGTGGAAGACTCTAAAAATATTAAACAGATTTCATAACAAGTTACAAATTACTATGAGATTATGGTATGTAAACCAAAATTTTTTCCTTACGTGATAAAGGCTGAATTCTTTAAAAAGTTTACGTACCTTGAAGTCTCCATATGTATCTGCTAAACAATGTACTTCATAAGCAACTAAATCTGAATACTGCTCAGATGCTGAGGCTGGCATGTGAATCACAGCTACTTGCTTATTAAGCCTTTTGTCAAAACTATATCCAAACAGTTCTCCAGTTTGACCTGTTTACTCTTATCAGCTTTTCCATTCTACTTTATAGCATTGACCAAAAACATTTGATTATCTGGAACCCCAGAATTTTATCTTTTTCCTAGAAAAGCACTAGGACGGCTAGATCATCAAATCCACTTACCACCCCACCCTCTCACAAAAAAGTATTTTTCATGACAGCTTCCTCTCACCTTTTAAGCCTATTTCCTTCCTTTTCCAGAGTGGCCACAGACTGATTTTTCAAGGCAAGTTCTGGTCATTTAAAGGCCTCAGTGCACAATACTTTTACATATTATATTCTATGGCAGCTGATGAGATAGTGTGCATAGTTCCGCTTACTGCATTTTTGAAATTTAAAGCTATGCATAAACATAATAAAACTACATAAAATGTTTCAGAAAAAAAATATTGCCTAACTGAATAATACCTGTAATTAGGATCACATGGTCAGAATTCACCATTGACCCTGTTTTGAGCCAGAGGTTGGACTACAGACCTCACAAGGTCCTTTCCAACCTGATTTATGTATGCATTCCTTAGTATATATTTATTGCTAATTGTTTTTTCAGATAAATATGGCTCACACTCTGACTTAATAGACTTAGTATAAAAGGGATTGGAATTTCAAACATTTAGAGCAGACCCTGAATTTCAAGTGTTTGGTTGAAATAGTTGGCAGCTATTTCTCAGTTTCTAACAGCTGTAGCTACACTAGTAAAACAATCCTCCCACAAACAAATATCAAGTGCCCCAAGACCTCTGATCCTTCACCATTAGCGTGCCTAACATCATTCTTCTATGGCTAAAACAATGGAGATATGATTACGCTTGAGGAATGCACAGTGATGGTAGCTGAAGTACATTTTACACTGTAATCAAGGTGTCCAGTATCCAAATTTTAAAATGAAGGAGGGAGAATATTATCCTCCTTATATGCAAAGAAAAGAATTTTTAAAGAAAAACTGCGGTCATTTGATTACTACTAAAAGTGGAAAGCAAACCCACTAGTCAGCATGAACACCTGCTTTGTTTTCATTCATCATTTGGATGAAAGTGGCACAAAACCCAATAAGCAATGACATTCAGAAGAGTTTAAGCAAACAGACAAGCCTTGCTGATTTACAGAAGTGTGTTATACATCTAGTATTGTTCAGAGATGTTCTAATAATGCATCTGTGTAGTACCCTCAAAAAGTGATGGAAGAAGGACAGAAGGATATTAAAATCAGTTCAAGTATTTGTATTTGCATGACTGAAAGGTCAGAGAAAAATGTGCTGTTGAGACCACTCACCAGCTCTATTGCAAATATTCCATGATGGTAATCTGTAAGGGGTGGTAGAAGTATAGAACACACTGACATCCTGAGGTGCCAAGAACTCCACAAATTTGGCATTTTTAAAGTAACCCCTCTTACAGCGGAGAATAGAAGCAGCTTGATCAGAGATGTACAAGATTTTCCCAGTAATCAAAGAAACAGCTACAGCAAACATATCCTAAAAATAAAAACCTCAAATTATTTAAACAGTTTAAAACATTCTCCAACCCAGTATGTATTTCTTAGACAAACATTTAAAACATAAAAGCATTAAGAAGTTCAAAATAAAAATTAAGGAAATAATGTTAAACTGCATCTATTTAGGGAGCAATAAAATCAAATTAATCTGCATAAGGAGTAGACAGACAGTACACTTTTTGAACTATGCAATAATAATACAGTATCATCTTACTGGGTTACAAGCCCTAAATATCACTGCCTAAAATTTTATGATGCAGAATGAGTTTACCAATTAAGAATTAAAGAGATCCCAGCTATAAAACTGCACGTTTTCCTTGTGCTTGTTACAGGCTTATTTTACATTTATGAAATTCAACTGGTTTGTGAAAGGCTGTTTATGTTAGCTTGTCCATCCACTGCAAAATGAAAAAGAGCACTCTATACCACTTGGTAAAATAATGAGTAGACAGGTGAAAAGAAAAAAAAAAAAGTCCCACACAACCATACACACATTCCACTTGTATCGTTTCACATTGCTTCTCGACACAGAAGAGTTTCCTGCGTCATAACCTTTAGTGCTCTACCCACTAACACTATACACAAACTTAAGAGCTGTCGTCAGAACACTGGTTTCACAAACTCAGATGCTTCAGATCAACTGAACAATGTTTATGATATTTGGCTGAAGTTCTCAGTTGTACTCTAGACTTCCTATTTATTTTACCTTGTGGACAACCTTTACTACTCATAGATAACAATAAAACCCAGCTACTTCAAGCTAGGGAACATCCCCTACCATTTCATTATTTTTATTGATTTCAGAACTTCATACATTCAGGCAGAGGCTTTGGGGGGCAAGCAGAATAGGGGAAGGTAGTCTAATAGCTTTAAATGCAATTATTTTTTGAAGACTGAAGAGTCCAAAATAGATCCCTAATCCCTTAAAATAGATTTTAAATGCAATTATTTTTTGAAGACTGAAGAGTCCATAATAGATCCCTAAAACAGTGGTAATGTGGAAAATAAATAAAAAATTAAACAAAGAATGTCATTTTACTGCTAAAAACTATGCTGATTGTCATAGCTATTCTTATCTAGACAAGACGACATAGCATCACTGGGTCACACAGTATGCCTGTATCAGTTGCAAAGATGAGACAAATACTACAGAAGAGAATACAACAAACAATGATTCCAGCACTTTCATCACTCTTCAGTCACATTAACACAAAGAACTGGTGAAACATCAAAGAACCCTTACTGGTAAGGATAAGCTGAAACAATTCATAGGCGTACCTTGACTGAAATTTGGAAAGAGTTACTCTCTGACTTTAGCAGTTGCTCTAAAATGAAAGTTAATGATGTCTCACAGTGCATTACATCACACAGTTGTTGAGATACATCACACCATCATCTCTAAGTACAAAGTACAATTCAGAGGACTGAGTAGTTTAGATTATTTATTTCACACCTAACTGACAAAAAAGCTTAGATCAAGCTCCTACTGGCAAAGTCTGCAAAGGCTCAGAGTTTCTACTCAACATTCACTGGAAGGCAAAAGACAGCTTCTTCAGCTAACTGGCCCAGCTACCAACTCTCACCTTATACAAAGAAGGCAGCCTGAGAATTCCAGTTCCAGAAAACATTTTCAATACACGCTGTAGACTTGGGTCACCATACTTACCGCATTTTTCATGATGTATTCTGAGGTTATAGTCTCCACTTCTTCCACCGTGTAAGATGACACATTGAGTCCAGCAGGCTGGGATTCATTAATCATCAACAATTGGTAATATTCCTCATTGGCTACATGAGAATATTAAACAACTTATGTTAAGAATTAAAAATCTCATCAATAAACGTCCAGCCTGAAAGTGGTAAATGGACAAAACCTTTTTTTGCATAAGCACAGAAATCAAGGTACTGATCCAGATTAGTTTTTCCTTGGTAGAGCTTCCTCATCAGTAACCCAAATAAATTTACCCATCTTAATATAACCATACGTATGTGATCATATATTTTGGTCTGTTTGACAGTTCAAATAGTATGGCATTGTAAATGGTTTTAAAATTATTTTTCCAACTCAATAGATATCAGTAAAATATCAAACATCTAGAAAGTAGCCTCAACTCCAAAAGGAACACAAGTTAACAGAGCCAATAAGTGAGAACACCACGAAAACAACTGTTTAGAGAGGTTTTCAAACATAATAAACTTAGCTTTACACAGACAACTACATTTGCATTCCTATTTTAAATATTTAATTTTATTCAGATTGGCATTATCTAGGTAGTGTCATACTTGATTACCTTTAACTTGTTTAATGCTTTTAAGGGCGTATTTCAATGTTGTTAGGACACTAGATTTGCCTTTAATTCTCTTTTCAGAAGGAAGGTGAGCTTTCAGCTCTTGTAATGTTTTCAGCAATTCCTTTTGTGTCTTGGCTTTAGTGGACTGCTCACTACTGCAAGATTAAAGAAAAAATAAAACGTCACCTGAATGCTTGAATTGCCCAAATATACTCTGACACTTCTCATGTACCTGAATTTGTACAGCTAGCCATGTTAACTTTTCCAGTACTTAGTATCAACATTCAGAACTTAAAATAATTCTTAAATCAGCTAGAATCATTTAAAATGAAATATTTACCACCACCTGAAGTCTTATTGTAAAATGTACCCTGTGAGTGCAACAGTACATATACCCAAGCACCAAAGAATTTTTTATTTTTTATTTTTCCACAGTCTCCCTCCTCCCTTTTTAGTGGTATTTTCCTTAGTTCCTTTCAAATTCAAACTCAAAGAAATGTTCATGGACTTCAAAGGAGAGAAGCAGGAGGTCCATTCAAGTCTTCACCTCCTGTTCGAGCAGGTTCTCATAAGAAAGGTCCCTGAAAAGGGAATGGCAGGGGGAGAGCATCAAGTTAACAAAACAAATGGAGAAATCCTTGGAGCAACGTATCCCAGTTAAGCATAGCAATACATTAAATAAGATAAGGAAACTTGACTAAATATGTAGGGGAAAGAATCAGAGGAGGACGGAGACAGAAATTGCATTCACATCTCAGGTGCATTTTCATAAGTGCTGTCTCAGTGCAGAAGGTCAAACTACAGAGAGATTATCAGCGCCAACGTCAGAAAATTATTGCTTGCCTTTGCAGTTCCTGATATCTCTCCCCATTATTAAGAGGTGCTGACAAAATCAAAAAGGAAAAGGAGGGAAAGGAAGGAAAGAGGTGGATGACAAGGATGGGTGGCAGGTGGGTAGGAAGCAGTTAACATGAAGAAAAAAAAAAAAATCACCTTGTCTTTCTCATTGGAGTAGATTTAAAAGCTAATCAGTCACAACAATTAAGAAGTTTCTAGAGAGTTTCTTAAAGCTTCCTGAAAATAAATTATTTCCCATCAAAAGGAAGGTCTTATCTTACCACCTGACTGTCATGTCTGGTAGTCTCTAAGAAGGTACCCTAGAAACCATAGTCTTAGCAACTGCACTGCCCTGTCTGAAGTGTTCAATAAAGTATCTTCAGCTTCCAGGTAATTTTCAAGAGGATTTCTGAACATTTTTCTGGGAAGTTTGAGAAGTTCTTCAGATAGGTCTATCATTTGACAGGCGTTGGGTGCATTTTACAAAAAATGCTTGGAAAGTGACAAAGCTGGCTTGTACTAGAGAATACACATTGTTCTCGCTTACATCACAATGTACTATGAGAAACACAGCATTCACTTAATCAGTGGTCATTTTGTACTGAGAAATAATGGCAAGGAGTAAGACAAAAGAGTATAGTACTCCCTTGGGAAACATTATGTTCATGCTGTATATTAAAATCGCATTTACAACTTGGCTTGACAGTTATGGACTAATGCAATCAAACAGGGCCTTGTTAATAGAAGAACCCTCTACGCTGGCAGTAGGGAAAAAGAGAGAGGGAAAAGATTATGAAATAGCTGAGCATATTGCTGATTTGTGCTGAGTATGCTTCATGAGAGTGGTCAGACTCTTGCAACAAAAGAAACCTTTCCAAATCAGCCTACAGCAGCAGCAAATATAGAAGATGGACCTCCTTGGAAACACAATACAAGTCAAAAAAGTTTTTCCAAAGATCAGTAGCATCAGGCACAGTAGCCAACTACAGGGAAGGTGTGACTTGCAGAGGACAGAATAAGCAAGTTCTATAAAAACAGGAGCTAAGCGTACAGCTCATCAGCCTATTTTACTCTTCTCTCTAAAGACCATTCATTCTCTCGACGTCCTCAGTCTCCCATTCCCAAAAGATGATCAGATTCTGCTCTGTAACCCTCTAGCACTGTACCTGACAGCTAGGGAAAACATGGTAGCATCCAGATTCATATTTATTTCTGAGCAGAGAGCTATTAGTGAAATTTAAAATAAAGAGGTATCAGAAAAACTGTAATAAGTAACCCTCCAAAAGTCTTGCAGTGAAGAAACTGGAATCAATGGGAAAGGAAGATTAATAAATGCCTTTGGTTCACTCTTTCACACTAAGCAACATGAACTCCAGAACACAATTTCCAATTGAAAATACAACATGGAACAAGATCTCCAGGTGTCTGCAAGGCAGACACAGAAAATAAGTTCACCAAGCACTAAAAGGTGCAAAGGGGTAATTTTAATTTACCACTTCTCTAGAAACTGCATCAGGTAGAAACACCCTGTAAGGGTCTTAACATGAGTACACTACAGCTAGATATCCTTGATCTGCTCAGGATCAGGTTTTGGTCTGTTCAGAAGCTGACTTAAAAGTCAGTAAGTACAGCAGGGCACCCTGAAGTGTCCAGATTTGAGCCTTCAATGCCACCACATTTCTCAAGGCTATCAGAGCCAGAAGCACAGTTCATACAGAGAGATTCCTGCAGCTGATGTTGGTTTATCCTTACAGACTTGAGGCTTGAATCCTGGCGAATGGAACACAGGAGAGGCAGATGATATGGCTGCTGGACATCAGAACACATCCAACTCAGTGGGTGAATTCTGATGTTAAAACACTACTAGGTTGTCCTCAGGCAAGGAGTTCAGACTAACTTCTGAAGAGCGGAAAATTTAAAGAAAAGCTTCAAAAAAACCACTAGAACTGAAGCAATATTCAAAGTGAACCACAAAAATAAAATTACAGAGTTCAGCTACCAAATCAAAACAAAGTGAGATGACTTGAAAGGTTATCACACAATTTGCAGGAAACAGAAACAGCTTGAATTCAACCAAGTGGTTAACAGGACATGCTACTGATTAAGGACAAGAGGAGAATCAAAGATAGGATTTCTTGTGTACTCCTCAAGCTTTAGCCGAAACAACAAAAAAACCCCCACGCAGAACACAACACTATTTAGTTTTCTGCATTTAGCATTACATACATGCAAATTACTGAAAATATATGCATATTAATTTACCTGCAACCACTGCTGGACTGATTGTGTTCAGAGTTTGCAATCATCAGACTAAACGCATTTGAGCTTGAACTAGAATAAGGAAAGACAGAGAGAAATAATTATTAGTAAACCTAACAATCAACTATTTTAGTTCGTTTTAGCTATTATTATTGATTGGCTATCTAGAAACAAAACTTGACAAGTTTAAAAGCTGCTGCCTGGTACAGCAAATGGAAACTATAGCTATTACACATTTCTCTAAGAAGGTTCTTCTTACTGTAGCTTTGCTTTTTCGCTACGCTATTATTTAAGAGATGAAATTAGCACAGTTGCATCCTTACACATAAGAACAGACTGACAGATTTTAATATACAATTATAGAAGTTGGTTTACAAGAAAATTTATAAATAATTAACACACGACGATGAGGAGAAAGATTCAAATGAAGCTGGCCCCATGGAACACTACAGACCTTCTCTTTATGAATTATAATATTACACAATTTACATCATGAGTGTATAACCTAACTAGAACACTCAGTTTCAATCTGAATATACACTTTATACTGTAGTTATTATTCATAAATTGGATTCAAATGAAAAAAGCCTATAGTGACAAAAATAAGTGATATTTATTTAATATTAGCAACTACCTTTTATGACAGTCTGAAGATTCCATGAGCATTGCTGAATCTTTCCCATTTTCATCAGATTCATGGCCATGAGAATCATGCCCACTTGAGTAATTCTCATTTGTGTCATTTCCACTGAAGTCATTTCCACTGGATCCACTGCTCATTTCAATATCTTCCTGAAGAACTTCATGAGAGTGTTCAGACTTTGTCTGAATTTCTGAATCTTCAGCAATCATCTGGCTATGATTAGTTGCAAGTCCAGAATAATCACTCATTTTCTGTTGCTCTTCTACAGAGAATGATGAAGAAATGTTTTCACTGATACCAGGTTGCTGCTCAGGGTTCTGCTCCTCAGTGCTAGAGTAGAACCCCCTGAACTTGATAGAGTCCATGGGATACTCATTAGAAACACTGCCAAGATCAAGAGCAAATCAAGCCATATTCAGAATTCTCCCGCTGTACAAATTCTGTTTAGAAGTACTGACCCACAAATCTGAGGAAGAAGGAAAGGAAGAAAAAAAAAATAATTTCTTGTTTGTCTTTGCTGACAAACTGGAATTCTTACTGACTGAAGAAATTAAATGGTAAGTGATATTCATGGGTAACATACTCATTTGAACAGTGAAAATTTTAAATTAAATATAATTGCAAACCTAACAATGTTCCATCATGGAAAAGGTATTTATTTTTAAAGTAAAAACCCACACCAAAAGTAGAATAAACATAAAAAAAATTTAAATAAATTTATAATTTATTTAAAAATTTAAATAGTCACTTGTTTTCTACTCTCCTCCTTAACAGTTGACAATTTTACTGCCTGGATTTGGGCAATAGCTATCACTATTCTCAGTAAAACCATTCCCCTGGCTTCCAGATTACCTTGATAAACAAAAAGACTTGATTCAGACATCAGAGGATTCCTTACTTAGTTTGGAGGATGTCTGGGGCAGGTTTTTTTTTGTTTGTTGGTTTTGGTTTTGTGTTTGGGTTTTTTTTTCAATCCATAGTCTTGGTTTTTTCTTTTAATATCAGTTCTGCCATTTTGACCAATTTTTCATTTTTTTCTTTGTACGTAGGTAGATAGACTGAACATACAGTAGGAACAGGGAAACTAAGTACACGAGCCTGCCTATTTATCAACAACAAAAATTCTGAGGCACAAATAAGCCTGAGAAGAATTTTATCTACTTATTACAACAAATTCATGGGGAAAGAAAAATAATGCATTGTTTAGAAAAGCTTAAAACAAACAAACAAAGAAGTCCCTGCTTTTAAAGCAAATTCTAATACACCAGGCTCAAAATCAGAGTGTATACAGCAATGAACTAAGAACAGACTAATACTGAAGAGACATCAAAGGAACTAGTACTAGAGAGCAGTTCAACTTTGTGAATGAAATAAAGATATTTAATCAGACTCATTTCCTTGTCTATTTCAGCAACCTACAGAGACAATACTGCAAAACCATGAACTCAGATTCTCTGAACAATGTAATTTATTATCAGGGAAAAGAAAGGGCTTGTTTTTAAAACAGAGCAATGTTTGTTCCTTCCTCTTTGTTCCTTTAAAACATTCATTATTACAATTGTTCACTAATAAATCTCTGACTGGAATGACAAAGTCAATGAAAAAAAAATCTGCAATTAAGTTTTGCAAATATTAACCACAGCAGCTTTCTTGTAAACACAAATAAATATATTTATATTTTTTAGAAAGCCTGTAGCAGAAAACATGAACTTAATATTTATTAATTTAAAACACACTATGATTCAACTTCCCTCCCCCCCCCAAAAAAAAAATTGAAACTATTTTCTTACCCTCCTAATTGCTGTTTTTCCCGACATTTTACATTTATTTTGACTTTTTCAGAAGAAAACACTATTCGTCTCCTCGTTTGGTCAAAGTAATATGCAAGATATCTGTTTTCATTTGAAAGAGGAAGTGTAGTTTAAGGACATTCATTTAAGCTATCAGCAGTGGTATACAAACATAGACAAATAAATAATTATTTTATTTTTTTTTTTTCAAGATTATTCAGTAGTACTTCATTATAGGTAATAATAAAAAAAACCCTTTGGTAGAGTAAAATATACTGACATTTTACTTCTGCATGTATTCACTTCAGGTACTCTAATCCACACTAAATAGACATCCTGTTATGCTGTTGTATTGAACAGTATATTATACTGTAAATTACACTTTAGTACCTCTAACAGTTTTTTCCTGACTAAGCCACTTCTATCTTAAAAATTACATAACTGGAACATGCAATAAAAGAATATTTACTCATAAATGAAACTCTAGTAGTATTTCACAATGGCATATACTCTGGTGGCCAATGATTAACTAGATCGGACAGTTCATCTTTGATTTAATCTCTCCGATAGACAGACCTCACACTTTCACTTGCCTTGCCTTATTTAGCTAGACATTTTACCCTGCATATAGTCCACTCTGGCCATGCATGCTCCTCATGAACCTGACTGGTTAGAGGTACCCATGCTACTACCTACAGTATCACAGCCTGTGTTTAACAATGTAGGACTACCCATGACTCATTTTGTCTGAGAGTGACTGCAAACACCAAAGGGCTCCGGAGAGTGAACACAGAAGGTAGCACCGGGAGTATCTACAAGGACAGTACATGAGACAAACCTGTTACTGTAAAGGTAGGGAGCATTTTATAAATGTGTTCATCCATTCTCACCCAGGAAATGCTCTTACCACTACTTCAAGTGTTACAGAAAGAAGAGCATCTGCCTGGTTAAATAACTGAGCCCACTCTGAAGAAGCCATTTCTCATGTGTCATTTGTACTATTATTTCTCAGAGTGCGCTGAGGTTGTAAAGTTCTATAGAAGATTCATTGAGTAAAGGTACTCCAGCACACTACTCACCTACCAGTGGAATGGCTTTTTACCTTCTCGTTGAAGGGCAACCTTGGAGATAACCTACACCATTCTGTGCACTTCAAATAAGTGCCTTATGCACACCAAAATTACACAAATTAACCCCATCATGATTAAAATGAAGCTTTTGGAAAAAAGACAGCCACAGCATCACCTGAAAAGGTGAGACCGAACATTTCTCATAGTATATCTGTGCCCAAGGAAGGGGTTTCCTCCTACTTTGCTGACTAAATGCTACTTAGAAAGAGCTTTAGATACAAGTTAAAAAAAAAAGAACAACATACTGCCATAACCGAAACAACACTATTTGATAGCAAACTATGTTACATAATTTCTTTAGAGGTAGGGAAATAAAGTCCTCGACACCCCCCCCCCTCCCCCCCCCAAAAAAAACCAAAACAAAACAAACACCCACACCAAACCAAAACCCCAACTTTGGGCTGCTATGCTTAAATGCCTTAAAGAAAGCCATATAAATCACTACTCATATGCTCATAAGCATGAACTGCCAAAAGACAGGCTCTCAGCATAGCCCTAAATTCTCTGAAGATATTTAGTGCAATATTACAGTAACACATATATCAGGAAAATTGTGTTACTTACGGGAAGCGCAATCATTGTACCACAGCTCTCCTACTCTGAATGCAAACATTTTGCCATGCAAACACAGTCTTTAAGTGTGAGAAATCTCTTCTCCTGAATTCTGAAGCTAAAGAGTATTACATATACTATAATGTTTTTCCAGTCTCAAGAGCTGTCTGCAAATATTTTTTTGGAACAACATTTCCTTGGAAAATTATTTCCCCAAAGTCTTTTCTGTAATCTTTGGAAGTTTAAAAGACGATAAAATTGTGCCATAGCAAGCATGTAGATTCTTACAGCTTAAAATTCTGAGATGGTAAACCACTGATGAGTAATTTTTTCCACCTCTAAATATCATGTATTGTCTTGTCTCTTCTCTTCTTTCCCTGACACCTAGGCTAGCTTCGCCCAGATATTTATAGGGAACTTCAATAGTGCTTCTTTATGTGGGAGAGAATAGTTCCCAAAATACATATACATATATATAAGCTGTCCAATAACTTTTGAGGAGTTTCCTGTGCCTCCTTGAACAAGAGTTGAGTAATTCAATGATAGTAAGGATTTTAGGGTTTTTAAAACTATTTTTAATTTGAACTCATTGGTTCAAAATAAGACAATCACCAACAGAAAAGAAATAGGTACTGGCCTATACGAGACACCATGTGAGTTTTCTTCCTCTTGATACCTGGCAGAAATTTATGTCAGAAAACACTTAAGTTGTGTTACTTTTCTTCCTCTAACTAGCAACGTGCCAGAGCTTCTGCAGCTTTGCCCACAGTAAGTATCTATGCAGTTCCTATGTAACTACATTACAGTGACTACAATATGGAGCCCACAGACAACGGTGCCAGAAACAAAAATGAGTATCCCAGTAATGGAGCAGATACAAGTTTGACATTTTTAAAGGCATCTTTCAAGAAGAATTGGCTCAACTCCTTAAGTTGGAATGGTGTTCTTAGGCAAGACTGGAAGACTAATGTCACTGAAAGTCAGACTTGCATAAAATTTCTTCTGTTTCAAAATCTCAAAGCCTCAGTGCCAGAGGCACATACCAGAGTAAGGGATACAGCAAGAATAAATAGGAAGGAACAAGAAAAACATTATGATAGACTTCCAAGAGCTTCTGAGGAAAGGAGCAAGGAGTGTTTCTAAAACAAGAGCTTGTATAATAAATAAAAAAGCCAACATCCCTCAAAGTAGCAATGTTACTATATTCCATAAGTTTGGAGAGATTTCTAAGAAGACACTGGAACAACTATGAAAAAGAACAAGCTGGCAATTACCCTACACCATGCTCTGTGCCTGTAATTTAGGTAAGAACTGATGCATCTAGCTAGACTTTACTCTCAGACAGAGGAAGACCTTAAGTGGAACATCTGCATGCATATGCAAGCACCATGCAAACACTTCAGGAGCACAGAGGGTCAGTCATCCCAGAGAGATTAATTAACCTTGAAACTAGTCTCAGTCAAAATGCCATAATAAATTACACATATTCATCCCACTTATATGCTCAAATAAATTTCCAATCAGTAACCAAACAAGAATGAAAAGGTAAAAGCTAGCATGCTTTCCCAATCTGAAGTTCTCTCCTGTTACTGCCATTTGAGGACAGTAATTTCATTTCAGACCAAGTGCAGTGCAAGTGCAGACAGTCACATGGAAACAAAGGAAGAGCTCTTTTAGGTTTGATCTTGAGAGAAGCACATTCAGCCAGTTTTTTCTTAATTTTCTGCTCCATCTTTCTACACTTTTAAGGGAGGTTGTCTATATTGACTCTATGAATAAAAACTTCTTTTTAATCTTAAATTAGCACCAGTTAAGCTTGATTTTAAGGCAAGCGGCTCACAAAAACCAAACTACTGTGGGGGGTTTGCTCTGTCTAGAAAAGTCACTTTGGCAAAAACTAGAACTCTAAGATCCTGATGCAGCATATGAAAAAGACAACATAATTCCACTGAGCACTAATGGCAAACATAGGCAAGATGTACAGAAAATGTCTCCTGGTTATTCATTAGCTACGGTAGCTCCTTTATCCTGCAGTAAGACAATGGAAACAGCCTGAACTTCAGTGTTCACAGAAAAACACACCATGATACATATGGACAAACGCTTGAAGCAATAATGGCTTTATGCTTTTGAAAAACCCTCCTAAGAAGGACTGTAGAACACCAAGGTGGCAGATGTCTTTTGAAACTGTGGCATTTAAACTCAAAAATCTTGTTTCAGCAGAGATGTGGTTACACTCAGAGAATAGATTTTCCCAGATTTCTTTTCACACAAAAAATATCATGTCTAGTACTGGCATTTAAAGAATAAAAACCTAAAAATCCTGAGTCAAAATTATCTAATTCAAGAATTGAATATGAGGAAAATATCTGAAGATTTGAGTCTAAATTTGTAACTAATACAAAATCAGCAATATTCCCAAATGAAGCAGGAGGGGTACCACAGCTCATGACTACACATTAGACGCGATTATTTGAGGACTCTTAACCATACTAGCACCAGTAGGAGACATCCCTAATGGTTAAGATTCAATTTTACTGAGGATCTTATCAACAAGAAAAGTTCCCAGGTCTTCTGGATGATTGTTTTGCAAAATGGTAAAAGTTTTCTCATTTGTATGACAAATAATTAGCAGGGGTTTAATCATATCATGAAATTTCAGGGAAAATTGAAAATTAACATCTACAATGAATGCATTCTCCCTGTGCAATTAGACAATAATTAGGTGTTTGGCAGTAGCAAAACGTTAGGAAAAAATGTTGAAAAACAAACAATAATTCAAGAAGTGACTTGTCTAACTGTACTACTTCACCAGCAAAAACATTGAGAACTTCATTTTTTTGTGGCAAGAGACAGAATAATTAACAGAATACCTTCCCTAGGACACTTTCTAGGAAGGGGAAAGAAAAAACAAAAGATGGCAGTATTCTCAGACATCACTATAAGAAAAAATAACAAAAGATGCTTAATAATTTCCTGCAATACTTTTTTTTAATAGATTCCTCATCTCACTGCAAGTCATCATAAAAAAGTTTCACTCTTTTTCTTGATGAGGAACGAGAGGTAAGTCAATTTTCTACTTACATCAATACAATTATCAACAGCATCTAGAATATCACAAGTGCTTCCATAAAAACTGAATTCCACAGCATTCATTTCACAATTTGTTGATAAGGATTCACCTTTCAGTTAAAGAGAATCCTGAACACAGGACTGTTATTTAAATGAAAGTTAGTAATATTTTTATAAAGGTGATCCTACCTAAGCACTGCTTACAACCACCACTTTACAACAGAGGAGCTGATCAAGACATAGCCTTGGTCCAGAGTCACCCAAGTGCCACCCTGAATTTATAGCAGCACCTATACAGGAAGGGGTCAGCACTAGGCCAGGGCCCTTGCATCCACAGTAAGGATGCTTCGAAACAGATCCTTTCCTCAGTGAAGAAACTCAAACCCAGATTGAAGAGGAAGTATGGGTTTAGGCTAAAAACATTTTAGTTTCAAATAACACAACTCCCAGTTTATACCTTAAAAATAGTTGTCAATGGATATACATATATGACTGAAATCACAGTTCTAAGATAAACACATAATATATTTTCTGCGTAAATTCTAGGTGGGTGGGAGGAGAAGCATCTTTCTACTAACAAGAATCATAACAATTACACGTTTCTTACCTGTTTTTTCTATGAAAAGTTGGTAAAACTGTTTATCAAGCTCCCTCTCAGCTAGCATCAAAAGCATGAAGTGCCTAGGTCCAGAGTCTCCCACATGCATATAATTCTTGTCTCATCCTCTTGTACTGGAAATCTTTGACCATTACAGAGTCCGGACACCTCTATAACTATAAAATATAAAAGAAATACCTGGGCCCCCCAACAGTGTCCTCTTCAAACAGATACCAGAGAGATGCTCACAGTTATGCCATGCCTATGCAGATAAATGTTGGTTAAACATGAAACTGTCATCCAGCAGAGGAATCACATACAAATTTGCATTTAAACACATGTGGTCTAAAATAAGGTCTTAGAGAGTTTTAAAACAACAGAATCTTCAACACTAGATGAAATAACCATTCCGGTTCGCTATCGGCATGGTATCATACTATGTATGACTGCATGGGCTGATGCAGCCACTATGAATGAAGGGCCAACCTCTCCAGGAGATAATAGAGCAAAATGCCTGATGAAGTTCACAGAAGCTCCAAGTGCTTAAAAAGTTCGGTTAGAACACCATTTTAACACCTCATCTAAACTCATCCACATCGCTGAAGGCATGGTATGAGCATTAAAGAATTTACTAGGCAGCTACAAAATTTCAATTCACAGAATCATAGAACAGCTGGGGCTGAAAGTGACCTCTGGAGGTCTTCTTGTCCAACTCCCTGTTCAGGCAAAGTCACCCAGAGCAGGCTGCCCAGGACCATCTCCAGATGACTTTTGAATATCTCCAAGGATGCAGATTCCACAGCCTCTCTGGGCAATTTGTTCCAGTGCTCACTCACCCCCAGAGTGTATAAAACAAATTTTGAAGTGTTTCCTTACATTCAGAAATCTGTACTAACAAAATCCAACAACACTGTTATTCTTCCTAATAAAAACAGTTTCCCCAAGAAAGACACCAGGAATTTCAGCAGGAAAAAGAAAATCTAAAAGCTCTTCTATTAAATCTAGGAAGCTAAGTGTGTTGGTACATGCCACTGCCACATAACACAAAGAAATAATAGAATAAAAATCAGAAGCTCAGAAGATCAACATTTGTGTGGCAAACAATTAGATCGCTTTTAAGTGCTTCATTTGAATATGCAGAAGGAATGCTTGGAACAAAAATTTGGAACAGTGTTCAAATCCCAAGCTAACCACTTTGGAAGACAGCCCATGTTAACATGCCTTAATTTAAAATGCTGCACGTCTACCAACTGTTA
Source organism: Xenus cinereus (assembly GCA_025774025.1). NCBI lineage: Eukaryota > Metazoa > Chordata > Aves > Charadriiformes > Scolopacidae > Xenus > Xenus cinereus. The sequence continues at coordinate 23,347,776 of JAOXJK010000051.1, read as the reverse complement.
AAAGTACATTTGTGTTGGCCAGACTTAAGGAAGAATTTATTCACAACATTCCATTCTGCATAACGTTGCAAAGCGGATATGAATTCTACAAGCCTCAGATTATGATACAAATCTGTGTACATTGGTTCTTTAAATATTTTGCCTCTGTTTTTATCATAAATTGATAAAACAGGATTTATGTTATAAGCTCTCTATCTCTGACCATGAGAAGTGTTAGATATTGCTGCACCTGGAGCTACGTGCAGATTTGGCAATTTTCAGCTTGGATGCTGAAGATGTGGAATGTCTTTCAGCGCTAGTTAAATCCTAGTTTGAAAGAAGCTCTTCCAATTCCCTCACACTAACTCATCTCCCTGTAATCTTTATTTCCTTAATGAAGTTAAGTTTCTACCTTTACTAATCAAGATCTATAAGAAATTAGCCACAATGTCTTGCCTGACTGTTTATGAAGTGACATAACACTTCTCTAGTTTGATGACCTCCATCATGATATTTTCATAGATAAAAAAAAAATTTTTAAAAAGTTTAACAGAGTCTAGGTTTGAAGAAGATATTTTCTGTAGCAGCATGTACTATTTTAATTGGGTATCACATTGGCTTAATCTACTTAATGCATTTAGGAAGACACTAACAAAAACCAGTCCTTGTAAACTACTTAAAATTCTCCTGAGAAGCCTTTCTACAATTTAACTGAAAGCTAGGACAAATCTACACCAAAATTATTTCTATCTAAAACTAAATACAAGTCATTCAAACCAGGCATTTTATCAGTATGAGTAGAATTAGAGGCAGTCAAATCTAATCTTCTGGTTTTCTATTATTTATCAGAGGAAATGTACCAGTGACTGGATATGCCCAAATCCCAAAGAACTGAAAGAGCTCATCCATGTATGGGATCTCATGAAGGTTTTTACCACAGAAAGAAGTATAATTTGATCAGTATAAAAGAATATAGAACTTGTGACAACATTTCCTTCGCTACTGAGATACAGCTCTTCTAAGCATAGAAGACTTCAAATATTAGAAAAGAATGAACAACCTGCTTCAGGGAACACACCTGTATTACAAGATCGCCACCAAGTTCACTTTCTGTAGAGAACTGAAGTCACACCTGCAGCATTGAAGAAAGAACATCGCCATCTTTAAGAACTTATTCAAATCACATTTTGTAGCCATAGAAAAACAGGTTTTGGTATAGTATTAATCCTCAAATTCTCAGTTACAATTTCATCTGTATTGCGATATTACAGTACTATCCAGAACTGCTATACTTCCCTTTCCAGTCTTGGGCCAATATTGTCCCATCATCAGATTACATATAACAAAACCACTCAGATAAATAGTCTTTGCATCACAGATGACATGCCTCCACCTTTCTCCTTAAAACTCTCAGCTGTGCCCTTTTTTTTGCTTAAATAACGATCAACTTTTCTTCATTTTTCAAAATATTTCCATAATTCTGACCATCTATTCTGCTTTCTTAATCCACCACATATCCCACCTGAGGTGTAATAAGCCTTTTTTGTCATCAGCTTCTCCCAAATTGAATATAAACATGCGTAAATCAGTATCTCTGAGGCCATGCATTCAACTTCTGAAATGGACATTAGAATAGTATCAGCCTGTTAGAAAGTAAAGCACAACTGGCCAAAAAATACCATTGGAAGCTATGACCTGCTTTCTAAATCAAAGCTTAGAAGCATAACATTTTCCTTTCTCCTCCAGAGCTATCATCTTGACTATCTGATTAACACTACCTACTTTGCTTTCTGGACCCCAGAATTTTCCTCATCATTAAAATTTCTTAACACACTTGCAAGAGGAATCAAAAGACTGGAAGTTTATTAATAAACTTCTGCACAGGAAACAATGCAGACATAGTACTTGATACTGGATGCTACACTAAATTTTACTTTCCTAAAGATTTAGAGAAGCCACATCATTTTCACGTGCTTCATGATTCATACAACAGGTCTTTAAAAATGTAACGCGCTTAATATATTTTTATTTTTCAGCATTCTGACATTACAGCTCAAAGGAAGCATACAAAGCAGCAACAAAAAAACCAAGTTCAAACTCACTGAGGAAGAAAGTGCTATTATAAAGCACTCTCTTGGGGACAGCATAACACACTCACCTTAACGAATCAACTAATCAAGATCTTTCCAAATCTGAAAGTGTCATCAATGTATTCCTGTTAAAAAAAAAAAAAAATCAGAAACAAAACCCACTGATTTTTATAAGTAATATTAAAACCCCCCATTATTTATGAAACAAATCAAGTCCATTTAATAATGCAAGTCCAATCACGTAAAATGCATACGCCACAGATGAACAGTTACAAAGACTACAAATACAAAATGAGAGAAATGCCAGAAATTTTACTGATAAAAATATTTACTATTATTTTAACCTAACTTCTCAATTAGTTCCTTAAACCCTGCACAGAACAACTATTCACTGAATTGTTCCCTTTATAAACACAAGAAACCCCCCAAAATTCCATCTCCATGATCTTTATTTATTGTTGGACCATTGTTTAGATAATACAGATATCAACACAGTGTATTTCAAAATCAACTACTCACCCATCTGAGCATTCAAGCTGAAGAATGAGTATTATTTAGTATGAAATTTGGGATCACATATTTGAATTCAAGTTATGTTTCTTCTTCCACAGGTTACAATCTTAAAACTTTTTACCACCAAAATACAAATTCTAAATTAGCCTTAATAGATTAAAAACTCTTCAGACAGCTAATTCAACTAAGCAAAAGTATTGACATCGTGACCAAGAGTAGTTTCATATTCCAAAATACAAGTATACATTCAAAAAGCACTAGCTGTTCCCAGCTTACTAAAAACTTAGACTTCTTTTACTTATAGCAGTTTGAAAAAAAATCACAGAAATAACCTTCCTTAGCTATGTCCCAGAGGGCAAAACAGAGAAAAAAAATATCCGTCAGTCCTCAAGTGATGTTTCTTAAATGGTCCCAAGCTTATGTCACCAGTCCCTTCTATTCCTGAAGCACCTGGAGCACCACTATTATTTAATTTCCTTTCAGTTTTAGATTGGTTTTATTGTTTTTAAAGCTGCTTGTTCTCCCCATGGAGTAACTTAAAACAAAAAGTTAGCCTGAAGTAACAGGACAAAGTCAATTCAGTTTTACTATGAATAGCACGGTACCAGCACATTGTTGAACTTATCAAGTTCACCTCACCTATGCTATGCTGACCAGCACAGGCCAGCACCTGACTCATCATTGGCTTTCCTGTAACTATAAGATGCCAAGTACCAAAGTAATCTCCCTCTCTCCTTCTCTTCCCCCCCAAAAAACAGTCAGAGCCACTCCATCATCTAGCAGGAATTGTTCTCTTCTCCTCAGACCAGAAGCAAAGCTTATTTTACCCTTTCAGGTAATTATTCCTTGTTCTGTTGAACCAACCACCTGTGCTCAAGTCTCTACAGTGAATTCAGACGGATTATCCACAAGAGCCAACCAAGAGAAACTGTCTTTTTCAAATTTATTCCTTCAACTTGAATAATAAGGCATGGCCCACAGCTAAGTTTAATTGTCAACAGGTTGGGTATTTGCCATAAAGAAAAAAGACAAGCGAGCATGTTAAACACAGTCTCCTTTCCCTGCCCCATGCCAATTTCTAGACATCATTACAGTCTTACAATAGGTACCTTCTTAAAGGTGAAGTAAAATTCTTTGTATTAACTGTGAATTTAAAAAGACATTTGAATTTCTTCATAAACAGGAAACACTATTCTCTTCCTGAGTGGAACTGGAGAAATTATTAAGTGGGATATCGGTAGTCAGAACTCCTTAATATTTGTGTATGTGACTCTTGTCCTTTTTAAACAAAATAACAAAAAATATTAATTTGAGGAAGTGTTGTCGCAAAAGTGAGGGAAAAAATTATCAAATTGCACCATGCAATCCTATATTTCACCTTTATTATAGGTGAAACTGGAAAACTAACGCTGCTCTTTAGACATTGCTGCAGTTCATACCCAGTTAAAGATTTCAGTCAGAAAGAAAGTTCCATTCTGGAAGACTCTGCCAAATAAATTCTCTGACTATTGTTAATACGGCCCCCACCTCATCAGCAATACACTTCACAAAGCATGGCAACCTAACAAACACGATGTACTTGTCCTATGAGTTCGCTCTATTAGAACCGAGAAATAAGAGCTCAAGTCACAGAGGAACCCATGGTAGAGATGTAATTGAAATAAAAGAAATGCTTTTTATACTGAAGATCTTTGTACAATTAAAGAAACTAAGTAGCAGAAACATATAAAAGTACATGTAATAAGGTCAAGCACAAAAAACGTACAGAGATACAAAAGCTGCAAGGAATAAGGAGTATAGAAAGCAAAACCAACAAAAAGAGAAGTACTGGACATCCTTACCACTTCATCTTGTCTCCCTAAGCTTCAGTTATAAAAAATTACAGGTATTATTTAACAGTGAAGTGCCTCTGTTTTAGGACAGGGTGTTGGGAAGGCAACATAGCTTTGGTTCTACATTTAAAAAGACGGTTATACTTTTAAAAGCCACCCGTACAAGGAAATCACTAACTATTCTACCTATAAGAAAAATCAAGCATTAAGAATTACCACAGCACACTCAAAAACAGCTTGAAGCAAACCCCCAAAGTCTTTCCCAGATGTTTTGACGTACAAATGAGCTCTCATTCCCACTATCACATCTTTTCAGCATGAACATCGGTACCACTTGCACCAACCTTCTGCAGCCTGCTCACACAATCTGCAGAATAACCTCCTTCTCTTTCCCCCAAGAAACATGTTTTCTGTTTCAGTCCACTTGTCATGTAAACAGCATGTTAAGTCTCTACCCCTTCAGAACCTCCAATAAAGTTTTGCTTTCTATTGGGAGAAAATGAAGGAAAAAGGAAAATCATACTCCATGATTATATATCTCAAGGAAGGGAAATTTAGCCTCACTTCTTATTGTGTCCTACAAGCAAAGCTGTCTAAATTTGACTACCAAAAAAAGTCAGAGAAATCAGAAGGCTCCTCTACGACTACCACACAGTACTTCAGCAGCAGCTGAAAACATCTGTACAAAAACTTTTCTTGAAAGCTTACAATACTTTTCACACACAAAACAAATTCCCAAAAACTCACTTGCATATGTGGATAAGGAAAACATGCTCTTCAGAACCACTGCCTGTGCACTTCAGTTTCACTTGCCTGTAAAACTTGCACGAAACTTAGTACACAGCTGCTGTCCCTCAGGAGCTCTTCAAGAGGGAGAGATGACCAAGCAAAAGGACTCTATACTGGACTGGTACAAGTTCAGTGCAGGCATTCAGACATAAAGACCCTATCTACACTTAAAGAATAACCCTAGAAATACAAAACAGAAGCCTGATCTGCCCACGTTCAGCACTGCTGGCAGGCAGAGTACAAGCAGGCTGCACGAGCGTGCCTGGTGATGTACTAAGCCACTTATTAGAGTGGCAGATCACTGTGCGTATGCTCAGGCATGTGGATACCCATGTGTTCGGCTGCTTTCCTACTACATATGGTTGCTGGCTCACTGTCAGTGTAAACAGACCATGCTCTAAAGAGTAGCTTCAGAGCCTCTCCACAGCCTTTGCGGACATAACCAAACCATCTGACCCCTCTTCATTTTGGCCTTCTCTGTATTTCACAAAAGTAGCCTAGGGCCACAAGAAATCCCAACCACAGATCACAAAACCATTGGCCCATGAAGTGTGCTTTTGACTGCTGCCTTCTCTTTTCCCATGCCCTTTCAACGTGCTTCACAGAAGAAGCACCTCACCTGTAGCTACACAGACACAATCCCCCAAAAAACCCCCCACCTGTCAGAAGGCAGAGTTGTTCTTCACTAATCAATAACTATCAAGCAAAAGGTTTGCCTTACTACCAACAGCACATGCAACATTAACAGCCTGGACTCCACTACAGCCGTGGTTAAACTTAAGGGGAGGGGACAGACACCTCTTACACAGTACACAAAGCATCAGCGGCACTACTTTCACAAGCACCAACCTCACCTGTACCCGAAAGTGCAAGTCAAAGCCCTTCAGAGGAATAAAACTTTATCACAAAGAATAACGCAGATATTAATCAACCCATTTGCTGTTCAGTGCTTGCCAAGCTAGGTTAACATAATAATATTATGTTAACATAATATTCGAGCAGTTTAAAACTTGTAGAATAGGATTATAACCGGATGTGGAAAGTATGAATGCAGCAAGACAACCCAGTTAAAAATCTCTGTAATCCACTAGCCTTATAGAGGAATTCTAGGCCATGCAACCAAAACTGGACACAAAAATTCCTTTTCAGAAACACCTGATTATCTAGTCATTATGATGTGGTAACGTTATGAGTATAATACAGTGTCTACAGGACGTTCACGCCAAGTGTTACACAACCCCTTGCTAAGAACATGATGTTCCCTTTTAACATAGGCCAACCATAGCAACCCTATATAAAACGCTACAGTTGATATAGACTAGTGATAGTTTACTTGTTCTACTGGCTAGTGGTAATCTATTTGCTTTTAAACTACACCAAATATACCTCATCCCATAGTAAGTTGCTCATGTGCATATACTTTAAGGGGTTAAAAAAGCTTTTCTGCAGTAAAGCACATTTTAATAATGTAAAGATCTTAGAGAAATAAGGGTGTGGCAAGAACCCAGGAAAAAAAAATAGTTTATCAGTCTGTATCTAAACCAAACACTTCCTGGTCATAAAGTCTGAGGTAGAAGAAAAATCCAGAACTCCACTTACAATCTGTTTCCCCATTTCATTCTATTTTCAAATTATGGCTAAATTCCATCGAAACTCAGTTTATGCAAAAAATGTGATTCTTCACAGGGGAAATTTATTACTATAAAAACACACTGTCCAGGGACAGACTCAAGTTAGTTTATTTGATAAACTGATATATATTTTAATCTTATAACTGGGAGAAAAAGAAGTTGAAAAGTAAGGTATTACGCCATGAGATGCCACAATATGCTGTCTTTTTAACACCTCTCTGTGTTAATCCAAAAGAAATTAGAGCAAGATATAAAAATGAAGATTACTTAGATTTTCACAGATAGCATTCATATGTTAAAATAAATATAGGAAGCCTACAAAAAGTCCTACCAACTGACAAATAGACAAAAATCCCAGCAAAATCATGTAGTCTTTGGATCATAAATGAAACCAGAAAACTTGCTCAATCTGAAGAAAGTCCACAAAAGCCAAAATGCAGCTTTCTATGCCTTTACCTTCTAGACTAGGTCAAGCCAAACCACGCTTCTTCACAGCGCAGGACAGGCCATTCTCTTTCACTGCACAGTGCTGGACACTTATGCCAACGGCCCACCACCTGAAATGGCCAAAACCCCACCAAAACTGAAGGATATTACTTTTTTCTTCTACTCCAGGCCAAAGGCCCACTTTTTTCCATCATGTCTCACTAGCAAGGTAGGCAACCTCCACAGTCTGGAACAAGGACTCCACACCTCAGGACAGCACCCTAATAACAAGGGTATCAGCAAGCCCTGGATGAAGTGAGGACATGGTCCAGTTCTCCAGTGAAACTTCTTCACTTTGCAGAAATAATGCAAGTTTCAGTAAAAAAGGGCAAAAAGAAAGATCACAAGAGCATGCAAACACACACAAGCATAAGCAAGAAGGAACTTGATGTTACAGCGCAACAATGTGGGCACTCTCCCTAACATGCATCAAATTCTAGGCCCTGTTCCCAAATTTTGTATTCAAGAGCAACTGCGTAGAGTGCATGAACGGCACTGTGCCCAAGACTGAGATGATCAAAGACACACACAGACACTGAGGCAACCTAGGAGGTGTGAAAAGTTTGAGTTTCATCAAGTTCAATGCCCTCAAACCATCTAACATACAATAGGATCCGTTTATGGAATGGAGCGACACTATCATGGCCTTAGCTGTCTGCTTGACATCCTCAAGTTTTATCAACAACCTTACATTATCAAAACTAACCATTTGCATTCAAGTAGCTGCTCCTCACTGCCGTCACTGTGATCAATTCCGATTTTTCCTTGACAATAAGCAAAAGCCAGCTCCAAAAGATAGCTGCAGTTTTGACAAATGTTAACTAACGAACATTAATTGTCATCTGTAAACAAACTCTGTGGTTAAAATGTACTGACAACTTGAAACAGTTTCTCACTATACTGAGTTAGTTCTTTATTGTTGACTTGACCAGACAAATCTTGCCGCTAGAATCATTACAGGATTTCCACCTTTTCTCCTTCACTTGTAAATGCGTAAGTGGCAGCTATTCATCCTCAGATGTACAAACCTCTGAGTCTAATATTTGGAAAAGAAAAACAGCCTAATACCATAAACCAACGTGTTTCTTCAAAACCCTTCATGTGCACAGTCTCAGCCAAGTTACTGTTTCACTGGAATACAGTTTCAAAGTGCTTCAGTTCCCAAGTACCAGAGACCTCACGGTGACCTCTTCGGGAGCTTTTTAAGCTCCTGGGGTACACAAAGTGGCACTATACCCTATCCTAACCTATTACAAAAAGTCAGTTGTAAAGTGTCAGCTTGACTGTTACCATCCAGCTCATCTATTTGCATGAAACTGTACTTACATAAACTGTTTTGTAATCACGCGTGTAATAGCGTGCAACTAATGTCAACAGAGACACAACCACACCGTCTTAAGGAACAAAGTGTCCTTGCAACCATAGGCAACACCAAAAAAAAAGAAACCCACAGCACCTGTTGCCTACCCTACCTGTAGCTCCCGCATCCCAGCGGCGTGCTGAGAGTCTCTTACTCACTGCCACACGGTTCCTCACGTGAAAAAAAGCCCCCCAGCCGCGTACGGGCACTATCGCCTCAGGGGGAGGAGCGCGGGGCCGCGGTCCGCGCCCACCGGACCGGGACACGCGCGTTTCCCAAAGGTGCCACCCGCGCCTAAGCTCACACCCCCCGAGCACAGACGCGGCCGCAGCCCGCGCCCCGCAGCCGCCAGGGACGGCGGATCGGGGCCCCGCCGCAGCGCCCAGAGAGCGGGGCCGGC
>JAOXJK010000051.1:23316458-23338596 GCA_025774025.1 Xenus cinereus | reverse complement strand
GGTTGCTCAAAGCCCCATCCAGCCTGGCCTTGAACACTTCCAGGGATGGGGCATCCACAGCTTCTCTGGGAAACCTGGGCCAGTGTCTCACCACCCTCACCGTAAAGAATATCTTTCTAGTATCTAATCTAAATCTCCCCTCTTTCAGTTTAGAACCGTTACCCCTCATCCTATTGCTACACTCCCTGATAAAGAATCCCTCCCTCACCAATTGCAAGGTGAGCTAAATTAGAAGGAAGAAGGTGTAATGCCCAAGCAGGACCTTATTAGCCTGTGGATAGTGGATGCAAATAACACTTCTTCAACCTCAGAAGCTGATGTGCACTCACTGGGAACCCAAACAGCAGCTGCAGTACAAGCACAGACCAGCTCCTAACCATTCCGTTTAGCTCTGCTGTTTCTGAATGGCATATCTTGCTAGCATCCTAGCTGTACAGCTGTAGCCCAGAAATCAGAGGAAGACTAAGCGCTTCTTATAAGGACAGAATATCCAAGTTTCATGCAATGTCTAACTCTGGATAAAACTATGAAAATCCTTGCTTCCAGCCAGAGAAGTCTTCAGTTCAGTTCCCCAGTTCCCAAGACGTCAGTCAGAAAGCATTCAGCCTTGCAGTCCCCTGAGAGTTCGCAGGGAAGTGGGTAAAAGGAAGCCTTTTGTGCCTTTTGACCATCCTAAGCCTAGGCAGCAGTTAGAGATGAAGAGTAGTAGTTAAAATTCTACTCAGTAATTGAAATTCTAATCAGTGCTGACTAAACAAGAATGAGTTAACCTTTTCATGGGAAATTTACAAGAAGGCAGTTGTAACTGTGCACAGACATTTGAATTGTAGAGGCAGTGAGTGGAAAGCAATCAATCCTGGCTTCAACACAAATAAGATCTCCAACTGTGTTTATATAGATTGTCCTCTGTACTGGTCTACGTATACATGATGGTGTTGCACAATCAATGACCCCGAACAGTCCTATATTACAGTATTTTTCTTGCAGAAGAATTAACCCTCTGCAGGAGCAGTTTGATGCTGGGTCTGTACGCCAGGGAAGGACATACTTGTTCATGCTTCCTGGTCTGAATTAGAAATGTTACGTGGCTTATCTTCATGACTGCAACAAACCAGCAGAGCACAACTAGCAAACTTTGAGCATTCAAGAGAACACTATATGGAAACAGCTTAAAAGAGTTAAACACATTAATTTAGCATATTTCATTAGCACACAGGAGGAAATTGTCTCTTCACAAACATTTTACAACACACTAGAGGCTAGGTTTCTTGACTGAAGTCTTCCTTGCAAATTTGCACCAACACTTAGCAGTCAACCCCATTAGTTACTGTTTTGAGGGAGAATGAGTACACACTCTACAACCAGCAGTTTCTCTTCTCCACTCTCCCCTAAAGCTCCCACTTTGGATATTAACTTGCTTGAGATACATTAGCTAGGAGGGTGTAAACTTTGCATCCTTATAGGAGTTTCAGTACAGTTTCATTTGGAAACTTTGCCTCTTTGTAGCTACAGGATTCAAACTCTTTGATGTGTATTTGCAGCCTTATCAACTGTCAGTTCAGACCCTCACAGGAGAAGGCACCATCGACATTAAGGAAAGGATCTGTATCAGCATATAACCTTACTGATTGTACCATCTCCAGTGAAAGCCATCTTCATCTCATGAGTCCTTTCAGCATTCCCATAAAGAAGCCCATAAAGGATCCATAAAGGATCAAGCCATTCTCAATACGGGTGTGGGTGGGAGGGTCTCAGTCTTAGGAAGTAACTCTTTCATATCAGCTAACCAAATATCATAGTAGTTTAAAAAGAGCCCTGAAGTTGGACAGCTTATTCCTTTTCCAGCGGAGGCTCAAGTATACATAGCATTCAGTTGTGGCACTTCATAGAGTCAGGCCCTTAATGACAGCAGAGTTTTCTGTCTGGCCCATGAGGATTTTAGAATTGTTTATGTACTCACTCCACTGAAGGGCTGAAGTGAACAGGGCATACGAGGACATCCAGTAGCACATTAGAAACTTTCAAAGTTAAGTTTCATTAAGACTGTGGCCACCTACTACTTAATGATATGAAGCAGTACATATGAATATGAAGTAATAAACATAAAGGGGGAAAAAATGCAAATGGAACCTTTCAACTTATCATTGCTTATTCTCTCTGCAGAATCCTAATTAAGCCCAATTTGTATACAGATCCACTGCAACAAACTGGTCTGGGTCTCTGTTTTTTAATCTTTTTGACTATGTCAAAAGAGATGCTCCACAGTGGGAATATTTACACTACTATTATAACCATTTCTATGCCCTAATTAAATTGTGGGGGGCGGGAAAAATCTACAAATTTGTCTTAAAATTTCTGAAGGAGTTATTCTAAAAAAAACCCTTTCAGAATTTCCTGGCTCAACATTTGATAATTCATTTTTAGTTTGGTTAAATATGATTAAACTATTTGGTGTTTAAAAAGGTAAAAACAAGGAACTCAACACTTGGGAGAAACCCTACAACAACAGCATAAAAGAACTTTCTCCCAAACCACGATATATCATTCCTCTTAATTACATCAAATGTTAGTTTAAACTAGTTGAGTATGAAAAATATCTCATCTGAGCACTTTACAAAGAAGACACTATAGTTTCTGAACTACACACACACACACAAATTAACTTTTTAAAAAGCCTATTAACACCACCTCTTTGGAACAGTGTTTCTCTGCCTTCCTCTTCTCCAGGACAGCTTTGCTAGGCACCCTTCCCTTTCTTGGCCTCTCTCCACTGTTCCCTCTATTTACCCATACCTTTTTCTTCCTGATTTTTGAATGGTCCTCACAGCGGGGACATTTTCTGCAAAAGTGATGCAGAGGTGGCTTCCTACAATTGTGCTGGGAAGCCACAGACATCACCCAAGTTGTTCATGTGCTTTAAGTTAGGGCCATAAGTATTGGGGACAGGCATTCAAGAGCGTCCTATGAAGTCTGACAAACAGTGCCTTGGGTTTTTAGCAAGAGTGTGTATCTTGGTCATTTATGATGCTTGTATTACCATTGTTGCATTTCACTAGGCTTTTTCAAGACTCTGCTAGCTAACGCTTTTTTGGCTGTCATACAGTTTTCTTTCTGGCTTTCATATTGAGGCCATTCTGCTTGTACAGAGCACCCCATAAGGAAAAATTTAAATCCATAAAAAATGATAATCCAGTCCTATTTATTTTCCACAGGCAATGTTTTTAGACTTGGATACTACAACCAATCTCAAAAAACTTCTGTGTTTGGTTGGCTAAGTTGAAATAAGATGTCTTAAATGAATACTTGTAGGTACCGCTCTCTTCAATGAGAGTAGCAGATACTCACTACCCTGAAAAGTTACATCTGACAGTAGATTTTGCCATCCAGCTTCAGGTGCTCAGGTTGAGAGTTTTGGCCCTAATGTTTGCTGCTACTTTAGGTTTGTGTCCAATCCACCTGACAGTGTCCCTTTAAGCAGGAGCTTCCCTATAGCTGCATTCTCTGATTCTGAGATGTTTAGGATGCTTTTCATATACTACAGTTTCTGAAGGTCAGTGCGTACACATTTTAAGACACAGTGATAAGACAGTGTATGGAACTACTTGGCAGTATTTAGCTGGTACAGTTTCTTGTGGAAACAACAGAATTCCAAAACACACCACACTGAATGCTTATGGGTTATTACAAGCAAAAATCCCAAGACACCGGGAATTAAAAAGCGGAGTTCAACAAAGGAACACTGATATCGTTGGTTGATATGAACAAAGTTGTGCCAAGTCTTCCTTCTTCACTTTTTCAAGTGGAGAAATAAACTAAGAAAGAAAGCAGAAGGGAAAAAAAAAAAGACATAAACCAACAGTTATTACAGAGTTACTTTTGTGCTTTATCTCACAGAAGCATGTGCTGTCAGAGGATGGCAAACACCTTTAGCACACCTTTGCTGAAAGACCATGACCTGTCTTGTACACAGTATGCCTTCCTGGCTGGAACGAGGCTGCTCCTCATTTGTCAAAAGGAGTTCGGAGGGGGAATTGGAGTGGGAAGCAGGGGAGACTCTGGCTCGAAAGACAGAAAGGGCAAGGACTGACGGTGATGTTAGCCACCGCCCCCAGCAACACCTCTACTCCCAAATTATGTAACTCTTCCTTCAGCCTGCTTTTCCAGAGCCCCACCACCAGGTTGGTAAGAAGCCTGGCTTGGGCCATTTCACCAGCCATGGTAGCTTGTTGCTGTGCGGAACTACCCAGTTTATCTGCAGTTTTAGCCATCCCTGCCTGGAGGGTATGATCTTGTTCCTGTTCAGATCGGTGACTGGAGAACCAATGCAGGCCTTTTCTGTGACAGCATTTGGATGCTTGATGTCAACAGGATTCAAACATACACTTGAGAGCTACAGTAAATAAATATATCACTGAGTTCAATACACGGGGTCCTTCCTGAAGCTGCAATCATTAAGCATTAGTACAGAAAGATCAAATAGACTGAAAAAATAATTTAGGATCAAGAGCTTATATACTTAAATCTCACCAAACTTGCACTAGATCTTACTATGGCGAGCCATGACCGGGGTTTGATGATGTGACACTCAAATTTGTAATTAAATGCCCTAAACCCAACCTAAACCATGTCAAACCTGCTATTGCTGGTTCTAAATTTACCAGGATAACATTTAAAACCAGGAGGGAAGCAATATTACTACTTATTTATAATTTCAGGCTTATCTTCTAAGGACAAATTATGAGCTATCTTGTCTGCTTTTTACTTTCTTGTTAAGATACACATAATGCTTGATGATGCACATATACGCAGCAATCAGTTCAATGGCCGCACATCTGCCTTCCCAGGTTGCTGCACTAGATTGCAGAACAAAGGCCTGTCTTTCCCTTGAAGCCAGTTGCCTCAAGTACCCAGTTAATATAGTTAATTAATATCTAGCCACTTTGCATCCTTGCTGTATCAGTGTTACGAAACCCTAGAATTATTCTGGGTCACTCTGGTGCCAGCATTCATAAGACTAATAAACTGCCACATGTATCTCAATCCATTTAGTCATGTTTACAGGTGATTCTGTAAGCCTTCTTTGCAGAAGCAACAGAGGAAAATGGAAACATGGTGAATACAAGGCATGTAATTTGAGAGCTGGGAATTAATTCACATCCATAGTCTAGCCTCCCGGTGGATCTCTTCTGGGTTACTAGCTGGATTGTTTAACTCAAGAAATCTCCCTTTTAGGAGTTAATGCTATATTACAGTTATGTCACATAACGGCTGTTGCTAACACAGAGGTTACATAAATAAAATGTTCAGTTCCTGTCATTACAAGATCCCTGACTCCCAACCAGCATGACTGCTGTTATTCATTCATATGCTACCTTTCCTATAACAAATGTGTGGAATGAGATGATCTTTCAAGACAAGAAATCATTAAGACTTTGGGCCATCTTTTAACAATATTTAGGTATTCAAGATGCAAAGGGATTTTCAGAAGCACCAGCATCTCAAATTCCAGCTGATTTGGTGGGAACCAGGCACCTACATGCTTTTAAAAATGCGTTGGATGCCTATTTACCTTCACCCTCTTTTTATAGGCAGGGGGCAATTCAAGCATTACTATTCTCACTAGAAAACACCAGGACTGTGGCAGTGGTTGTAATGAAAGGAAGGTATCTGAGACTGAGATTTTATGTAATAAAAAATTACATAAACATGAAAAGGGAGAGTTTAATCCTAAGGAAAGTTATGTAACACGCTAATGTAAGATATATTAACTGTCAACACATTCTACCTATAGATGTGTCCAGAGAGTTTGCAGTAATTCTCACTATAACAGCATGACACTAGAAGGGGAATTCCACAAATCAGTTTAAATATTTTATCTCCTTTTTTTTATGCTTTGCTTTTTTTTTAATATATCAGCACTTTGTACAGTCACAGAGCTATTGAGATCATAAACAAAAGAGGAAATGAATTACTCACTTATAATTATAATGAGAATGACTGCACATACTACACCAAGGATGATCATCATCTGTAAAAAGAAAGTTATGAGAGAAAAAAAAAAAAGTCAGGTTTCCACATGAAAGACATTAAGTCCTCAGTTTTTTTGCTTTTACTTAGTGGCTCATTCTTTGCACTTTTAATTCTTGCAAAGACTCACTGCAACAGACTCGTTAAGGCCCCAAATTCAATATCAATTTTAGGAACAGCTGACCACCAGCAATGGACATAGCCTCTTGTCAAAGCTAGCAAGTTCTTTCTCATCATCTAAGATGCAGTGATCTACTTTGTCCACTTCAGCAGTAAAGAAAAAGTAAACTTCTGAAGTAAGTTTCCATTGGCTTGCAGGAGATTATTTCCCCCTCCCCTCCTTCCAGATTCTGTTTGTCACAGTAAATCAGGAAGGGAGAATAAAGAAAGCAAAATGACGGTAGGTTTGAAGGTCTGGTGTAGGGCAGTAGTGACTGCAGTTAGCATGAGTGACATAACTCAAATTTTGTGTCTGTACCTCCCAGGAGCCCTGCTTCTTGCACTGTCTGACAAAGCAACTGGGCAACAGTTAAAAGAAGCCCAGAGGAGCTGCTCAGTTGAATTTCTAACCTTATCTATCCTAATCTATCCACTTATTTCTGGAGTGTTTGTGCATGTAATTTACCCAGAATATTTTGCCTTGCTTTACATTTCATAGCACTGTGGACTGATGAGACAAGGCAGGCAACATATACATGTGGGATTCTCCTTTGGGAACAGGGGGCTTTATTTGGGTGGACATGAATGATCAGCAGTAAAGATGGTATTGAAGAGAAATGGAAATGAAGCTGAACTTTTGGCCTAGTGTTGGTAGTGCAGAGTAGAAAAATGCAAGGATATGGGGTCTTATATATTTAAGAGGAGGTGAAGTTTCTGGGTCCAGAGAACACAAATCCTGGAGGAGGTCTGAAAAAGCAGAGGAGAGTGAGGTTCCCTCCGCTTGTGGGGAAGGATGAGACTTTGAAGACAGCAGAGAAGAGAGCTGGTTGGTTAAATTCCTGCTCTATCCTAATCTGCCCTTCTTAAAAAAATACTGTAATTTCCTCGCTTCTCACAGCAGTTTGTGGAACCAAGTATTTTTTTGGTAGTTTACCATCCTAAATCCTTGATCGTAAAGATCAAGAGGCTGAATATCTCCCACAAGGAAAAAGCTTCTTTTCTCCCACCATTAGAATTTACTGTACCTGTTCAGGTTTTGTGGTTCACACAGGGCAATGACATGAATTAACATGGAATTCTCTCCTATCCCAATTTGCTAGCACTGACTGACGCATCAAAAATTGTATCTACATTTTAGGTACTGCAGAAATTATATGGATAATAGGATCTGGTAAAGATCAAACTTATTATCTTGGAGCCTAGAGGGCAAGGCATCTCTTTCTCACTTGACAAGAAGAGACCACTTAGAGATGCCATGCTGCAAGCAAAATCCAATTAAATGCAAGTGAAAGTAATGTCTGCAGTGAATTGATTCTTAACAAGAATTTGTATTCCTTACCTTGCAATTTTTCCACCAGTATTTTCTCTTCAGTTTGGCTGCACTGGTTTCAAACTGTGAGGCACCTGCTTGCAGTGCATCTGCCCGGTTGTCAAGCTCTGATAGCTTCTGGTCTCTTTCTAGCACCTTGTCCACATTCATTCTCATGATGTCTACCACCTGCAAAGACACAGTCTCACGTTAGATTCCACACACAGTAAAGCCGAAGGTCATCTGTATGTTCACACTCTGGAGTATCACATACCATACTGAAACCAGCCATTATGGTATGTGATGGCAATTACCCGGACAGTGCATACTGCACATGTTTGCATACTGAAACATGCCTATGGAAAGAGACACAGTCAGAACAAGATTTATATAGCTATGTTCAGATGCCCTTAAAGGTAAAAAATAAAGGGACATTATGGAATACCGTAATTAGTTTCATTAAAGCTTTTGATTTTTTTTAGCCTACAGCTGCTTTTAGCTACTTCACTATAGATACGAAAAACTGATGGGGACCACTACCTCTACTACAATTTGGCTGACATTTGTCCAGTCATCACTAAGACCAAGCCATTATTTTCCTTATACATTTAGTATAATTTCTTTACCTGAACTAGAGAAATCGGCTAGATAAAGCCCACTCTAAAGGGAATTGTATGCATTTCCTGACCAAGGAATTTACTCATTCTGCAGATCTTTCACAGACAAGATGACTTCCCAGCCATAATTGTGAAGTGCTGCTTGAAAATGGAGGAGGAGAAAATTTTACCTGGCAAAATTCAGCCTGAAGTGTAGCAGGGACTCCATGCCACCTCACTACACAGCCTCAGCAAAAAGAGATGTGCACAGCCAGTACAATAGGTAAGGCCCATTCATGCATATATTTTACATGTTGAGTTAGACAAAAATCCTCTTCTAACAAGCCAATAACTCTAAATAGAAATCCTGTACAAATTAATCACTAATGTGAATGTTAGCAGTATACCAGTCTCAGTAAAGTTGTGTCCACTTACTCTAGCAGTGAATATAGTTGCTGGTCTGTTACTTCTCATATTCTGTAATAAATATTTCTATGGTTTTTGTACTTAATTTAAATATTACCTGCAAAAACCTAGAGTTAATTTAAAACCCCATGATTTAAATACAGCGAGAGGAAACGGGTAGTGAAAGAATCTTTGAAAGGGCAGGCACAGGGTTAAATGGTGTTTCAAAACTCCAAAGGTTTTTTTCACTTGTCTACCAAACCTAAAACAAAATCAAATGTTTTGGTCAACCCAAATTTTCTTACTTGCTTTTCCGAACCAAAACTTTCCATCAAATGAAAAAAACTTTTCATTTCTCAGCTAGTATTTAGCTGAATTTTGTCTTGGTAAAATGTTTAGTAGGGAATATTTTAAACTATTTGAAAATGCTGAAACAAGTACTGGAACATTTCCTACCCATTCTCTCCCATTTTTGCCCAGAACTATTTATTGAATTTAACCTGACTGAAGTGAACACTTTTCCAGACAAGACTGCATTTTTTTCAAATAAATAAATGTTTGTCTAAACTAAAAACAAGATCTGAGCCTTTAAAAAATAAGCTCTAGGATGTCTAGAGAAATCATAGGGGAAAACCGAACATGGATATAGCTGAAGTACTGTAACAGCACTGATATGGCATTAAAAATGTCAGTCGTTTTACCAAGACCGAAAATTTTCTCTTAAGCAAAACTGTGATCATGTTGCTGAGTTCTGGGTTTGGGTTTGAAGTGCTGTGCAGAGCAGCACTTGGACTGGACTAGAGTAGCCAGAGGAGTGTAGTGCTGTGGTGTTTGGTGCCACCTACAGATTATTTTTCAACAAGACATGAAAGAAAACCAGTTTTTCTTTCTAGTAGGGATCTAGTAAGGGATCTAGTAGGGATCTAGTAAGATCTAGTAGGGAGGTCACAGGAACGCTTAGCAGATCAGACCCTTCAGTGCTATAACCCAGTTTCACCCTAGTGACCTCACAGTACTGAAAGCCCAGTGGCTTTTTCTCCCTTGGCTATTCTTATACTGTGATTTCCCTGTGGATCAAGGGCCTGCTGACCATGTGCTATCCACTCAAAACCCATACCGACCTCAGCCTCCCTCTCAAACTGGAATGAAAAAAAAACATGCACCCTGATAGTCACCGGCATAATCCTGAAATCCAAGAGCTACTCACTGTCCTCTCATACTGGTTAAGAGTTCCTGCCAAAATTACTCCATCATGCTTCACAAGAAGACAAACTTCCATGGGCATGAGTGAAAAGTCTTAGAATAGAGAGTATC
Source organism: Xenus cinereus (assembly GCA_025774025.1). Taxonomy (NCBI): domain Eukaryota; kingdom Metazoa; phylum Chordata; class Aves; order Charadriiformes; family Scolopacidae; genus Xenus; species Xenus cinereus. The sequence goes on along the minus strand of JAOXJK010000051.1, from coordinate 23,328,786 downwards.
TTAAACACAAAATGGAGGTTCACTAGCTTCACTGGAGCCATCTCCGTTAATCTGCTTGAAGAACCCTAGGTATCTGACCTGCATCACTTGTTATAGACAATAATTAGTAATTATTTTTCATCTTCTAGGGACAATTACTTTTACTGCAGCTCACATAAACAATTACAGCACCATCATGATGTAATATGTTCAGGCAAGAAGTTTATTTCATTATTCTGACAGAAGCTGAAATGTAATATTCCTTTCCCCACTGCAAGAGACACTCCACTAACGTCAATGAAGTTAGTGTGATATGAAAATCAGTGGTAATGAGAGAACCAAGCCTAGAAATTTCTGTAGACGTTTCTGCAGTCAGAGGATGTTCTTGTGATCAGCTCCAAGCATCAGCAGTGGGGAGGCCAGAAAGACCCTGTTTCAGATCTTCAGCAATGAAAAGACAAAGCTCAATTTGACAGATGTATTTAATTCATGATAAGGAATGCATTTGAGTTGGATGTTGTGAGGTCTTCTCTACTATTTTTATATATACCTGGGGCTTTTGAAAATAGAGGCTTTTATGCATGTAAATAGCTATTTTCAAATGTGTATTTTATTGAATTAGCATTAAAGAATCACACAAGCCCTGGTCACTTCCCCATGGACAGTAAGCAATTATTTACTTAGCTTTTTGTAGGGGTTTAGCAAAACTCTGTATTTCATACCCAGCACACAAATCTGCACAGCACGTGTGCAAATACTGTACTGCTGGTACACTTGGGGACTACAGCCACGAGCAGTGGTACACTCACTTATTCCCAGTATCACAGCAGTTAGATGGACACTGGTGTTACAGCCGCAGTGGCGGGGTAGTCTGTGTACTACAATAATGTAAGGATTCATGCTTGTACAGGCACATGGTCCTCCAAGACCAACAAAAGGAGTGGGGATTTGTTGAAGGTGGTATTATGACATCACGTGTGGGTGCCTCTATTTGGGGATAAATTGTGATGATTAATCGACAGAGCTCTGGTTAATGAATATGGCCTCAGCTGTACAATTCTCATGGGTTGATTCTATCTATGAGAAGCCGATGGCCTGTCCCTGTTAAACAGCCTGTGATATTAGTGTCTAACCTTCAGAAATGCAGGAACACATTAAAAGAGCTGGTTCCGCTATGGCATTTCCTCCTAACCTGACTGATTGGGATGAATTCCTGAATTGGCACCAATGCCCACATTTATTCTGGAGAAGTGTTACTGGTACAAGGATGTTCATACTCAGAATCTCTCTTGCACTATCTGCCTCCTCAATAAATGCCATCCTTTGGTAAACCTCATTTCCTACATCCACTGCCTTCAGACAAGCAAGAGTTACTGGCTCATTAGGGAGGAAAACATCTTAAAGAACAAAATAATAATCACATCAGCATGTGTTTGAGCAACAAATCACCTAGAACTACTTACCTCATCCACCCGGGCTTGTGTCTGCTGCAGCCGTTTGTTGCTTGACACATTGGTAGCAGGAGGTGGCCCTGCAGCTGCAGCACCGGTGGGACCTTGGGTAGGAGCTGGAGAAGACCTAGATCAAAAACAGAGAACATAAAAAGTGACTGAAACTATCTTCACTTGTTGCTTCCTACCCCTTTTCCGGAACAAGTCAAAAGTACATATCTCTTAAAAGGAGTTTTCCGTTGTCTCAGAGCCTACATTTTCCATTCCTGGATCACAACCCTAGTGTCCCATTCCCTCCCAAGCTGCAATTAGTTTTCACGCTATGTCTTTATAGGACCATATCAAACTCTTCCCCTCACTTGCTGCCTTTTGAAAAAGCAAGCTATTCAGATTATCTACTCCAACTTAGGCCCAATGGCCAAAATGATCACAGGCCCGACAAGCAGGGCAGAGCTTATATCCCACTAAGGAAACAGACTCTACAACAGGCATTTCGTGTTGATGCTATGGGAGCCAGGGCTGTGACCCTGCGTTCCTCCTCAGTGTGCTGAATGATGCAGTCCCCTGCTCCTCGGTGTTTGGCTGGAAGCTAACCAGGTAAAGATAAACAAGATGAGAGGAGAAAGAAGTGGAAGAGGAAGAGTGCACCAAATTGCACAGAGCGTAGTTACTCATCTCAGGCATTCAGCAATGCTTAACCACTCCACCAGTGGTCACCAAATGTCCCCCCACCAGAGCAGCTGGCCAGGCTTGAACACTTGGCATGGACCCTGGATGAGTATTTGCAGCAATGCTGTGAACAGAACTCTGATCTCCTGTGCATCAGCTCTTTTCTTAAGCATCAAATACTGGCTTTCTCCAGCTTGCTTTAAAACAAAAGACAAAACAAAAGTACCTTAAAATCCATCAACATATCTGGTCTGTCTCAGTACATGAACTTGTGCAGGCAGGTCACCCTGCTGGCCAGTCATTCTTCACACCTACACTTTACCCCGTGAAACCTTTCCTTTCAAGGGAGCCCTGTCACTTCTTCCTGCAGAGAAATAAAACCCTTCCTAAAGCTGCAGAGGAAATCCCTAAGCATGTGAACTGGAAAATACCGCAAATCCCACTCATGCCCTACCAATGCCTTCCCACAGTGACAGACTGAGAGAACAGAGTGTTTCTCTGTGAATCATTCCCTTTTACATCCTGGGGTCTGATTAATGCTGCTGGAATTATGGCCCCATTAATACACTGTCAAAGTGCCTTGGGGCACTAAAGTTAGTTCCCTAAAGGTACCTTAAGCTGCAAAATTCAGTTTGACAGTATTGCCTGCGGGCTCAGATCCCTACAGATAATACTGATCCTCACAGACTCCCAGCGATGGGGCAGCTGTTTGCAGACCTGGAGCACTGCTGTTATCTTACACTTCTCTTTTTTTTAACTGTGGGTGAGAATGTCATTATCAAGCTTTAGTTGAAAGAAAAGAACTTGAGCTGTACACAAATTGCTCATCCTTTGAGTACCTCACAGCCACTATTAAAAACATAAAAGACCAGATGCTTCTGCCACCTGCAATGGAATTACTGTATTGAAGGGCCATGGGCCAGGATCCCAACAGGACTTATTCTGAGTTTGTGCTGTTGTCACAAAGGATCGAAATCTGACTATAATGTATATCAGACTCCAATAGCGCAAAACAAGATCTCCCTAGAGCATTGACAACCTCAGAGGGAGTTCCTGGTACAACAACAGTGCTAAAATTGAAATTGAGAAATTTCTTTGCAGTCAAGGAAGTAAATAGGCTTTTTCCCAATCAACACAAGCAGAATTTTTTCTATGGTAACATTCTGTCACGCTGTTCACTGCTACAACTGTTAACAGAGATACCCTCTTGAGCGATGTATTGTTAGCAACCCTGACACTACAGAAGGAAAGTGCATGAGAAGTGTTTTTTCTTGGCCACATATTTTCTCTAATACACATGACTTACACATGCAGCAGTGTTCTTGGTCAAAGCTGTGTGATAACTCCAAAGTTCAGTGCTCTGCCATATACCATATACCAGTAATTTTCATCTTTTTTGCACTTCCCAAGCTGTCCTTAAAATGATTTGGCATAAAGTAGACACTTGCCAGTTTGTTCCCTTCCAGCATCCCTGCTGCCATCTAATTTGATTTCAACTGTATTTCCTGGGGCTTCTCTGCTCCCTGTGTAAGGGAGGAATGGATGGGAAAAATGGATGTTTTTACAGCTGCCCTGACCATCCAGCGGGAGTTACTGTAACTACCAAAGAGATGGTAATCTTTATGCTAAGGTACAGCAAGCTTGTAATTAACATATCCATCTTAATTAAATGCATAAAATCTAATACAAGAGTAGCCAGAGCTGGGTGGTGCCTGCAGTGCAGAGCTACACTTTCCAAACCTTTTGTCTCCGGAGTTGTGCTCTCCTTACACAGTAAGAGCAGCTGCCTCGCTCTTGACCTCATGGGTCAGAGCAATGAGCTCTGCAAGCAGAGGAGTGGTCACCAGAAGAGATACAGCGCCCGCTGCAGAGGGGACAGCGCAGGTTCCCAGACAGGTTCTAGGAAGGCAGTCCTTCAGCAAGTGGCTTTAATGCCACCAGCAGATCTTGCAGGTTAACAGGGCACAAGGCCTCTCTTGACCTTAGGCAGCTTGTAATATCCAAAACAGACAAAACAAGAACAAAGATACCTGCATCACCTCTGCTTGTTCTAGCCTCCCAAGGCACTTCAGAATGGCACACAGGGGTCCCCATGCTTCTGGCTCAGTCCTACCAATTTTTGAGCTCTGTAGAAACTGTCCTGGCTGTGTAGCAGCAGAAGTCAGTACCTCTGAGCTAATGTGGCTCCAGTCCCACAAGGCATCTGTTCAGAGTTTGTCTTTGAACGCAAGAAGGAAATTGAAGGCCTAAATCACTGGAAAGCACCAATATGCTCTGGGACATTTTAGTGCAAGAATGCTAGAATGAAAGTCCAGCCTACATGTACAAAATTCTTCTATTGTTGCCTCAGCACTGTGTCATATCAGCTTTTAATTTCTCAGAAGCATTATTCAAAGAAATTTATGCAAAGCATTAGCACTATGTTAGGCTTTCTTTTGAAATATATGAAGCATCACAACTTTAAAGGCCAATTTCTCATGGCCTGGAATGATTTTGGGGAGGTACAAAAGAATGCAAAAAGCCATATAAAAGCTACATCATTGAGTCCTTAGCCATCAGACTTGTATATTTTATTTTTTCTCTAGGAAAAGGAAAAAAGTTGCCATTGATGCTGAGAATCTTCACTCCCAAGAACAGGTCAAATTAGTCTTGAAGGGGAGACAAAGCTCTATTATTGTTGGTAGAAAAGGGTATAAATCTCTAGCAAATATTCTTATATGGCAACCGCTCTGCAATGTCAGAGCACTGGGGTACGCCAGGGAGAGTGACGAGTACACGTACTTCAGGACAACAGTACTACATGCTTAAAGCCTTGGCAGTTAGGTTGTTCTTTATATAACATTAGTTACATCCTCACCCCCACCATGCCAGGTTTTGCTTCAGTTAGTACATGAGCAATCTGGCTGATTGAAAGCAGGTGCTGGATCTGTGTATGTACGCAGCAACCTGTAGAGAAACATGTGGGGACTGTCCTAGTGATTCAGTAAAATGGTCTCAGCTGACTCAGGCGTCCTCATTCTTCTGGTTACTTGCTGGGCCAGAAACTGCTAGGTCAAAATCATGACTAAGAGATTTCTTGTCTCACCTAGATATTTTGGAAGCAATTTACTACTTATCTCTAACAGTTAAAGGGGGCTGTAACTCTAATTAAGACAGAATTGGAGATATGCAGTGGCCATTAAGGATGACTGTGGATCTAACATTTTAGAAAGCTGCCTGACACATACTTCAGTTTTTGTTCATATGTGTGAGCTACATAGGAGAAATTTTTTGTGTTAGTCAGGCAAGGGAAAGAGATGCACAATGTGAATACCAGGAGGATGCCAGGCCACCACTGTGACTTTGGTACAGTTTACATTAGAACCCCAATAGCTGCTTTCAGCAACTTGTTTTATCCAAGGTGCTTTTAAAGCCTCCAGCTATGGGACCTAATCCCTTCAAAGTCTTTATCCTAACAACACTGCAATAAGCCAAGGAAAAGCTATTATCCCTGCATATGGCTGGGAAACAGGTACAGGGAGATTAAGTGACTTGCTCAGTGGCACAGGAAGCCTTTGGCAAAGCAGCCCAGACCTCTTCTTTGCCATCCTTCTGCTCCCCTCTTCTTCAGCTACTGACTCCAAATCAAAGCTCACAACCTATTTCTAACAGCAGGAATTATTTTCTACCCCTCAGACTTAAATAGTGAGAAACATACAGTTAAAGGTTACAGCACGAGGAAAGTGAGAATTATATCAGACGTCTTTAGCTGGTATCAGCTGTCAAATCTCAGGGGAGGGGGCAGTGAAAGTGCATCAATGCAGCAGAAGATTTGACTAATGATCCCTATAAAAAGTGAAACGAAGGAGGCAATTTTCTATGAATCCCATTTTGATTCCTCTTTCCTCAAACCCTTCCCTTGTTCAAATAAAACGTAAAATTGCACTGCCTCTCTTCCTCTTTAATTTTACTGTCCAGGTACCATATCTCTATAGTAAATATTTCCTGTTGTAACCAAACTTATGTATATTTAAGACACTATTCTTCCATTTGAACCCCTTCAAAAGGCATCTCCCCATTTGAGCTGAAGTAGGGTTTGACGGTCTGTGGTTCCAACAGCATTAAAAAAACCCCAAACCAACCACCACCACAACCCCTCCCCCATTTATTTAATTGTAAAATAAATCAGAACACTCTTTGCACTCTTGAGATTTAATTCTAAAAAATTATTAAAATTATCTACACAGAAAAATTCATACATTAGCGTCTATGGATGTCAGTGAAGACCCTGGGCCTGACAGTAACTGTAGAAACAAGGCACTCTCACATTGTCCCTGGTGCTGAGAGTGTTCATCTGTGAATTTAGATGCGACGGAAAGCCTTGAGGCAGGGAAGATCTCTAAGGAAGTAAAGAAGCTCTGTAGCACTTGGGGCTTGCTGTTAGTTTTGAACTTGCCTTGTTTATTCCTATGCAGTAAAAGCTAAAACAGGTTTTTCACTGCTAATTTGCAAAGGGGGACTTTTACTGATAATACTTGGAGTCTTCTGGTTTCTGGAGGGATTTGCTAGTTCCCAGTTTTCTGTTAATTGGATTCTACCACATAGGATTTTATTTCTGCAGTAGGTCAACGTAGCCAACACTAGCACAAAAGCTTTCTTAACAATCTGTTTGGCTATGTGCAGTTTGACACTGTCCTAACAAAATCCAGTCTAAACAAAGGCGGCAGACTATAATGCTGTGCTAGCCTATTTACATGCCATCTCTCAAAGAAATTGGTACCTTTGATATTTAAACTCCTTGAAGTTCTGGGCCTTCCAGACTTGTGTGCTTAACTGTACAAACTTAACAATAGTACAGACCTAACACAGTTGTGTGTGGACAATCATGTTTCTGTTTGGGAATATATACATGTGTGTGCTAAAAATCAAGAGACATTAGCTATCCGTTCCAACACTTCCTATAGTGAAATGGTGTAGTATCAAACGGCAGGTCCTGTTACTCATTCCAAACCACACCATAATTCTGTCAAGAGATGTTCAGAGAAAGATGACTTACGTCTAACGTCCCCCTAAAACTAAGTGTCCTTCAGAATTAGGTTCTCAGCCTTCTTACAAGTAGATAGTGATGTTCTCTGTCTTTAAGGTGAGAAGACTCTTCAAAAGAAAATCCTGAGTGGAGAGCATGACCTACCCAATTCCGAGACAGATGCACTCAGTAAGGTAATTTGCTTTTCAGTTCAGTTGCCTGCCAATTGTATGCATTTCAGATTTCTAGCTGATCTTCTCCCCCTCCAGCTATTAACTAGCCTATTTTAATAGACTAAGTTTATCCTTGTTTTCATTCTACTAATCTCACTTTCAGGGAGGTGGGGGGAAGCTGCTCTTATGGGAGTAAATAAAATCATGATAATATAAAAACTGGTTAGGGTGAAAAGATAATTAGGATATTGACAGAGGAGTACCACTGCTGGGCTAGTGGACATTTGCATACTTGGGGGTGGAGAGATTTTCAGACTATGGAAAGATGTTTTCAGTCCTTTGAGATTTCACAGAAGGAACAGAATTAACTCCCAACAAGAGCAACAGGCTTCCTTCACTACCAGGGAACCATCACCGCTTTTACAGAGATGTTGTTCTTAACTGTGCTTTTCAGTGTTCTATCTCAGCCCTTCAGTATTCAGTAAAAACGTGACTATTGCAAATTAAATGGCTACAGACTTTAACTTAGACTCATTCCGTTCTATGACTATCAATTTTAAAACAATTTCTCATGCTATTTGTAATAACTGGATAGTAATGAGTAACAGTGAATTGGTGGTAGGAAAAAACAAAGCCACATGTAAAAGGAATTAGCATTTGAGATGTCTTAATTTTGTGAAGAAAGTTCTGCTTTGAACACACTCCTGTTCCTGAATGTGATTTTTATGTACTACCAGCAATATTCTACAAGGACTCTCCCTTATTACAAAATATTTACTCTGATCATCAGCCAAAGAACAATACCCTACATTTAATGTCCTGGGAACACATTTAATTAAATATTCTCACAAGTTTATTATGACTGCATTGACCATCTGCTGTGCTAAATATGCACACAGAAGAAAAACAGAGGAACCTTAAGACATCATCTTTAATTTGATCATCACTTGTTATGCTAGTAATGATTGACTGATTTACCTTCTCCAGTACATTCTATTCAAGCCAAATGAGTATTACTTACAAGGCCCAAAGCACCTGAATTCTAAATCAAGCCAATTAGTTCAGCCAAATGATTTTTGTGACAAACATAAGAATTTGCCAGAAAGTGTTGCATGATTTCCATAATTTCTCTAAATTGTACTCTTCACAACAACCAGTTGCAGTGACTCAGGCGGGATTTCTGTTAGTCAGAAAAGTAACACAAGTCAGGATTCCTTTTCTGAAATATCAACACTAAAGATTTTTTTAGATCCTTCTTTCTCCTTGCTGTCATCTTTTGCAAAGGCTGTGGCTTAAGATAAAGTCAACACAATTCAGGGATATTGATTCATGTGTTAACCACTGACCACGCTTTGCAGAGTGGCCTATGGATTTGCTTGAAGGATGATTAAAGATTAGATGACTCAGGGTGTTAGTGTACATGTTTTATGTTCACAAATTAAAATCTCAGATCTACACTATGGAAGTCAACCATCTAACATACACTAGTGTTAAGTGATCACCTATCCAAAAAAGCACCTGCACATACAAACTAACTCTACCATATCATTAGATCCCCGTTGACCAATCCCATCTTCACATTTAACTGGACAAAAGAAAGGTTTAACAACAACGTATGGAACTATTGAAGCAGACAACCAAGTAGACAGCCACCATTACAACCTGTAACCTATCTGATCCATTCAAAAGAGCTCAGTCTGCTACCTAAACGCCAGTTAGGAATTGTGCTGACCCAGGCTAGACTAAACGAAATCGAGGCTCTAACACAGTGTGATAATGGGTTTTAACTTTTATATCATAGCACCTACCTCTCCCAAAGCAGTGGCAGTAAACAGGGATTTCCATCTCCCATCTTCCCAGAGGGTCAGAGCAGCAAATTAGGTCTCTCTGGGAATAACTGTGAGAGGGAAGGAAGAGCCCCATAGTACTGAGCACCCGAAGGAGCTGGTTAGCTTGTGGGGCTGCACCTCGCTGCATGTGGGACCTCTGCTCGCCTACTGCCAGCAAGCCACAACGGCACGGGGAATCTCCCTGCCCTGCTCAGATCGGTGGGGGACTTTGCCCCTAACAAACCTCTGCATTAGACTAGCTGCAGAGCTGGGTAGTCTCAGATCAAATTACATATATTTTTTCACAGCTACAAGGACTGCAAGTCTATATAGCCAATATCGAGAACTGAAATAACTAAACAGCTCTAAAGTAAATAATCTCCTTTAGAGATAATTTCCTCAGACTGGCCAGTGACTTTACTCAATTTTAGTTCCTTTTTTTTTTTTTCTTAGGAATGGGTTGATTCTCATTATTTGCTGGTATGAGACTAACTGTAATCTTTATACTAAATAAGATGAAAGCAATTATTAAAACTTCCTCTTAATATTTATATTGACATTAACATTATATTGTGAAAAAACATAAATGTAATTTATTGTTTAAATTCTTAATTTGCATCAGCTGCATTTGGATAGAAATTACAGTTTAGTAAAAATATGTATAAAATCTATCCTGTGAAATATTCATGATAGTTAATAACTAAAAACTATCTTCAGTGCAATGTCTACACGGGAAAATATCAAAACACAGTATTGCGCTAAAAGTCAATTTTTAAAGGGAAGTATTATCTCTAGTCCTCAGGTAGTACTGACTGTACCTTCTATTGCTTATTACAAGACTTCAAAATTAGCAGGTTTCAGGCTCTTCTGGTAATTTATCTTCATTAGCTGAAAGAATACAAGCTTCTTTTTGAATTTTTTTTATTTTTAACTTTTTTGAAGTTTCGTTAACCTCGAGTGTCTGGGTTATGATATGTGCTAAGGGAAATAAAACTGGCACAAAGATCAGTTCTGTAATCTGATTTTGTCACAAAATGGTTATTATTTAAAGGTAGTTGATTATGGATTAAATCTAGCATTCAGCATGGGTTGCCAATTTCAAATAGATTCAAAGGTGTAGGTAAATGAACATACTGTTACAAAAAATACCAGAATTTTGTTTTAAAAAAAAGTTTCTTAAAATAAAAACTAATGGGGCTGGTGGAGCGTAATCTAGCCCATTTGAGCTGATATGTTCTTCAGCTCCATCCCAGAGAGCTCTTGTCTTTGCAAGGTGCATTGGTAGCAGCCTTTCTCCAGTTCCTACAGCTCTCTCTTGCTCAATGAGGTTATCTTACACACTTGGAAAAATAACACAAAGACTGACCATCAGAGGAAGAGTTGTTTTTTTCTTCCTAGAAAACTTCATTAAAGGAATTTTAGTTTATAAATAGGGGAGTTCTTTTACTAGGGATTTAAACAAACAGACAAAAAACCCCAAAAAACTCCACCACCTAAACAACACAGCCAAATACAAAACCACAGAGATGATTCAACAGAGAAACTAAATTCTGGATGACACAAAGTCTTTATTTGTCTTATGCTAAGTTACTGATCTGAAATCAAGGAAAGAGAAAACTGATTGCAAATTGAAACAACACTGGATTAAAGCAGAAAATCGCCAAAGCATACCAGGCTGTGGGAGAGAGGAAGCCTAACAGAACAAAGCTTCGCTTCTTGCCTTAGTGAGATATGTCTGAAACAGATCAAGAATAAAGCAATAAATAGACTGGAAATGCAGTCGGTATCATTGCTGTCATTTAGTTCTCCATATTGGAAGAAAAAGAAGAAACACAATCTGTCTTGGAAACTACAGAGGAAATACATAAATACCAAACACATTGCCAGATAAATGTTTCAAAAATTCAGGACTCTAGAGCCACAGTACATTTGAACAAGCCGATGATGCTAAACATCCTGGCCACCCAGATATTCCAGATTCACAAACCTCTATTTTCAACCTCTAGAGCAATCACTAAGGACAGAGTTGAGTGGAATAGTCAGCTTTAAGCAAGTCCCAAGTCCTGTTTCTGAACAGGAGCTGATACATTTGAAGTTCATACTGACATAGAACATTATGGTTAGACTTCACCTACGTTCTCATGCAGGGGAGGAAGAGCATCCACTATTTCTAACTTTCTGTGTAGGCTTCCAGGATCATGGGCTATACCCAAAGGAATAAACAGGCAACAGCTGGGCCGGGAGTGGGAGGGAAAGATCAGGGTAGAGTTTGACTCAGCCATCCCTTACTCAGTGACTCATGTAGTGGTACAGAAGAAACTGCTGTAATTTGTTGCTGGTTGCAGTCAGTTAACTCTGATATAGAGAAGCAAGGAAGACTCTCAAAGGAATGTTAGGATTGGTGTGCTTTCACTACTTTTAAGTAATATCTTTTTGGATCAAGGATGTTTTCTGTGCCTGTCTTTTGGGAGACCCAAATTAAAACCTAGGAGGCTTGAGGGCTTTCTATTTGCCTGTAAATTACTTCGCAGCATTCTTGTTGCTCTTCAGAAGGAACTCAACTATTAACATGCTCTTTTTTTCTTTTTTTTTTTTTTTTAATTAAAAAAGCCCCAGCAACAACAAAACAGCTGAAAGGAAGCCATGTTTCCATCAGCAGTGAGATGTTTTTCTAGCCTTGCCATATATATCTATTCAGTGGCAGTTTTATCACAACTGAACTTTATAGAGTAATTACCATCCTTACTTATATTAAAGTTTAATTATCAGGAGTATTATCAAGCTTAAAACTTCTCTAACTGTTCAGCCAAGAGAACTACGGTGAACCTATTCATTATTTAAACAGCAGTCACGCAGTATGTGCAACTGTTAAGAGAGAATAGCAAAAGTATCTGTACGTAAAGCCGACTTTCATCTTTATTTCTCACAAAATATCATGTTTACTTCTTGAAAAGATGCCGTGAAACATAGCTATCATTTGCAAGTGACCGTGTCCTTATCACAGGTGCTCCACCTTCCCACGGTGTTAGGATTCACACCCAATGTTTTTTCTCCCCAGTTTCAACATCCATCAATTACTGAAACTAGATTCCATTTAACCAATCCAATATATGAAAGCAATAAAAGGAAACCTCTCATTTCAAACTCTGAATTTCACTGAATTTCACTGAATTTTTAGAGTTGGAAGGGACCATAGAGATCATCTAGTCCAACTCCCCTGCT
>JAOXJK010000051.1:23276451-23316358 GCA_025774025.1 Xenus cinereus | reverse complement strand
GGGCTCCGTCACCCTCACTGTGAAAAAGTTTTTCCTCATATTCAAGTGGAACCCCTTATGTTCCAACTTGTGCCCATATCTCTCATTGAATGAAAAAAAAAAGAAACCGAACACAAACCCCCAGAACATTTTGAATACAACAAAACCAGAGTTTTAAAGACCTTTTAAAGAAGACCTTTAAGACTACTTTGCCAAATAAATCATTTGGCAAACTAATGTGAATTTATTAAATAACGCCTAACAGAAGATTATACAATCCATATTGAAACACGTTTCAAGCACTTTAAACGTGTAAAATAAGATTTGTCTATATCATCACAGCCATCTCTCCTAAACTTTTCAGACTCCCATCCTCATGGGATTATTGAAAGTCTCGTAGTTTCCCCATAGACTATGCTCCCATCTTTATCTTACCATCTGTCTCTCTTTCAAAACTCTAAAATCTTTTTAATTAACATCTTTGCTTTACACAAAGACCTGTGTTTAAATCACATTTCCAGAACTCCTAGCGTTTTTACAAGCTTACAGACGTACTCTGTGGATCAATGCTGAGGCGAAGATACAACATTTGATTTTCTAATTTGATATATTTGAATCAACATTGTACACATATGTGTATTTGCAAATTGCTACAGTCCAGAAACTGAACTTCAACTTTGCTTTTTTCCCCCTAAATAAATACCAGTTTATCTTGGTTCTATATTTTAGTCTTGTTACACTCAAGAGAATGCCTTTTGCTATTTGTTAAATGCTTAGACACTTCGCTGAAAATCTGTTGTGAGTTGCATCATTATAAGCAGCCCTTGAGGTTCTCTAGATGAATGGAGACACATTCCTCCATGTCTGCTGAGTGAGTATTGCTATTTTGCTCAGCATTCATCTGAAACGTGGAAGTTAATTATTTTTACAACACTTCAACAGTAACAACTTGTTCCTCATCTCCTTTCTTGAAAACAAAGGTGTCATTAGGATTGAGGAGAAATATTTGAGATTTAAACTGAGTATGCTTTAAAAGTCAAAGACTTAATCAAAATTTGAACTGTCCATATATTTATTCAAGTGAGAAGAAGGAATTGGTGTGAATCATATTTGGGACAAAGCAATCCATTTACAATCAACCATAAAGTCCTGTTCATATTAACCAAGAAAAATTCAGATCACTGAAGCATTCCCATAGCTAACATTTCCTGCCCTCAAAGCTACTCCTGAAGCTCTCCATCTTTCCAGCTGTGTTACATCTCTTGAAGGGCAAAGTATTACCTCCTGCTACTATGATTGGGATACAGAGACATACTTTAGTTTAGAAGCATATGTTATTCGTGCAGTTTGTTTGCATTAAAAAGCTATCCCAAGTAAATATTGGGAAATAAATCCACCTGTCCACAACAAATTCAGCCTACCTACAGCAAGATTCAATGCATTGAGAGAGCTATTACTTTTTTATTATTATTTCTGTTTGGCTTCTGTATCCTTTTTTATTTGAGCCACCATGCTGGTGGTAGGCCTGTGATGCAGTCCTGGCACAACAGGTTTCAGACTTACAATTCTTCAAACACTATTGAGAACCTTGTGTATGGCATACGGGAGCATCATGACGCACTGAACAGAGGAAGAAATGTGCCTGGCTGGAACCAGTTCCCTAGGTAACAAAGAGATACTATTAAAAGAGAAAGTGGTACCACGGTGGTAAATAAATAAAGGCATACAATAAAGGCCCACAAGTATGACTAACTTTCCTGGGTACTGCAGAGAATAGAGAGGGAAAGAGCATGTAAATTCATGCACCTTATATCTGTGAGGAAACAGAAGAATTCCCCACCAATTAGAAGGTCAAATAATGCCCTTATTCACAAGTTCCTTTTAGGCAGCCGAGAACACTGCCTCCCAGCCCTTTTCTTCTTACCTCACCACTACTTTCCTAACTCCCTTTCACATTACAAACAGCTACTAAGCAACAGGAGGTTTGCAGAGAATGAGTCATTCTCATGTGGCTGATAGGCTGAGTGCAGGATGGAGATTAGTGACCTGACAATGCACAGCCCCAGAATCATTGTGCTTCCTGATAACCAAAATGCTCACTGAATGCAGCAAAAGTTAATAAATAAGTGCTTTAAAAGGTTAAAAGTATAAGTCATACCTTATAATTCTCTCGGATAGATGTGTTATGTTCTGTGCATATGTTAGATGCACAGTTGACACATGGCATTAAGCATTCTATACCTATAAGGCGTTCCCTTAAATTTAACTAGCCAATAATTAAATTATATTTTATTTTGATAGCAATATAAAATCCTTGGGCTTTGGACTGATAGTAAAAATGTTGGGAACTAAGAAAAAGGTAAGTGGAGCATAACCACATGAGGTCATTCAGCTCCCAGTGTAAGCAAAAGATTTTGACACAACTGGGAGTGTTTCTGGCAGGAGATATCCTTTTGACTGAGGTTTTACTTTTTTTTTCTCTCCCCCCCCCCCTTAGAATAATGGAAAACAGAAAAATTATCTGGAAAAGGCCTCAGGGGTTCATCTTGACCATTCCCTTATCTCCAGGTAGGCCTGACTTCTACTTCAGATCTGAAACTGGTTTGTCTGCCTTAGCCTTGTGGTTTTTTTTCCCCAGTGATATTTGTATCAGACATTTTGACGGTTCATTTAGCACTTAACTCAAGCAAAGCTCCTAGGGCACCAGATAGAGCCATTAATCCTTGCAAGTATGCTTTGCAATATTTAGTCTTAGGGCCCGTAAGTGAGGACTGGCCAAAGCATATCTGTAGCATAGGTCTCTCAATCATGAATCCACTGAGGGACTAGAATATCTAGAAAAGAAAGAGTTGTTGGTTGTGAATATGAAGAATCTTTGTGCCTGCATGAAAATGTTAACAGCAAGCTCTTTATATTATCCATGAAGTCCTAGAGTGGTAGAACATCTAAAGAGCAATTTAGTACAGGAAATGAACAGAAGTAATTTTCCTAGCTAAGCCTGGTAGAAATCACACTGACTCTGAGAGAAGCATCTAAGAGATATTTTGCAAAACACATGTTAACCTGTGAAGGGATGCGGTCAAGTCAAAGCAGAGTTCTCTCATTGCCTGTTCGCTTTAAATCTGGGTTGGTACAGTTTCATAGTCTTAATTAGAATTGGCTAACTTCCTAAAAAAATTAGTAATATACTCAAAAACATTAAAATTTTCAGTACCTGCTGTCTGTGAATATATAAATGAGGGAGTTAGATGAGACAAATATTATTAGAAAGATAAACTAAAAAGCTATTGGGAAAACAGATTTTGAAGCCTGATTTCAGTGTTCAATTTGAGGAGACAGTTTCAGAATTAATCCAGCCTAAATGAACAGACCACATTTCCATTTTTTCCATCAGTTTTCAAGTAAAAACAACTAAGAGCTTGTGAGTAATCCACTGACTAACAATTCTCAGAGATTACTTATAAATGATTTTTTAAAAAAAAAAAAAACTGTTAGATGCTCAGACTCCTCATAGGCAATTGCAGATTGAAAAGTCAAAGAAATAACAAACCGTAAAGTATCAATTCACTTCAAAATCATAAAAGTTACTAGTGTAGGACTTCGTTATGCAGGATACTTAAAAAAGACTAAAGTACTTCCACGTATATGTATGCATTAGTGTGTGCATATATGTATGTGTATATATATGCATTTTAGGCGTGTACCTCAAAAACAGTAACCATCAGACCATCATCTAGCTAATGCTAGACATTAGTTTATTCTCCGATCTAGCAAACTAAAACATAATGGCCTAAGATTAGTTGATTATCAGTTCGAATGCTTAAATTAAGGCTAGATTCCAAATAATAAAATGTGAATGTCAACAAATCAATCCTTGCTGTAATTCAAACAAACTTTTAATGGCTTAAAAAAGTAAACTGTGAAATAATAGTGCTACATGACACAGGAAATAATATAGCTACACGACATGGCCTAAGTCTGTGATTCAAACTACAGTTCATTTGAAAAAAAAACAATCTCTATTTGAATAAATATGGGTTTTATCAGTAACTGCTAAATCAAATTTAGGATAAAGTATATGTTTGGTGATTATGCTAATCTCACCACACTGCTGCATCCAAGTTATCCAAGCAAATGAAAGGTAATCTGTAACTTGCAAGAAAAAAAACAATTTTGTTAACAATCTCATCTTCTGGGATGTTGCTAATTTTAAGGTGTTCTTTCTATTTATTTTGCTCATGTACCTTTATATAAAGTCACTAAACACTAACAGAGATTAAGTCTTTAAAAAAAATCAAAAGAAGAGCATGTAGTTTCCAATAATAAACCTGTAATTATCACAACCTCACAAACATTCATCCAAACAAGCATAGTTAAAGCAGGTTTATTTTTCACTTTGTGCTCATGTAAGGAAGTAAACACAATAAAAAAAAATGATCCAACTCCTTTTATCAAGGGAGAACCTGTCTAGTTTTTGACTCCACTCTTGCATTCTCCTATAATCTACTCTGGATAAAGCTGTACCAAATTCCTAGTTTCTATCCAGGAACTTTCTTGCAGAATTAGGACTCCAAAAATATCAAAACATCTGAGATATTGCATAGCACCACAGCTTTTTAAAAATAAATGCAAGTTCTTACTAGTTGCAACAATTGTGTTAAATTCACATGATTACCAGCAGCCATCATATATAATGCACGCTTTGTGCATATGCAGATCAATACCAATATTTCTGCAAAGACCTTGAAACTACCGTAAGAGAACAGTTTGTAGGTAGTTATTGGTATCTTGAGACCACATAACTATGTTTTGTGGCAACATTCCAGAGAACCTTTTACATACTCCTATATACAATCTCCCTGAACAATACTGCAATGCTAAAGAACCTTCTAACACTCTTCGCTAAGCATTTTTTCTTATTATGATTTTGACTAACATTTCATAAGATTCAATAGATTTGAAGGGCCTGATTTTCTGAAAAAGCCTCATTTTCAGAAATTTTCAGTACCATTTTCTACTTTTTTTTTTTTTTTGAAAGAACTCAGCTTTCAATCTTGCACATGCGGTTTTACATCTGGAACTGATTAGACATTATTTACCTACCTACCTGATGGCATGTGCAGGTAGTTCAGAGATCTTTTTCTTGAATTCAGTAAGATTACTCTCCTACCATCAAAAAGAAAAAAGTGGCCAATCTGACACAGGTATTTTACATGTGAAAAATGCCTTGCTCAATTGCATTTAATATGAAGAGCTTTCTAATCATGTAAATTCAGAGCATTCTGTCAAGCAAATATGCCTGAATCACACATATTTGGTTTAACTCATACTGAAAAAATGACATTAATTGCAGTGCTCTGTCATCATCTTAAGAAAGCAATTACAGTAAAATACTACTGTCACAACTTCATCAGGCAACGTCCAAGGGGCTTCAAATAGTAGCGTATAGCTCCATATTACCATTTTAGATGTCTTGTGGTGCAGTTGGAGACAATTGTCAATGTCCAAAAGGAGGAGCATTTTTGTGGGATTTACTTTTAAGCAGCAGCAAATAAAGTAGGCATTAAACTACTCTGACTGCATTCATTAAAAACTGACACTTTCCAGAACATCTAACCTTCTATGAATGTATTGAATCAAGCAAAAAGAAAGAAGAGGCAGGTCTGAGTCTGCTAATTCTTGCTTTTATTGACTTGTTAGTTATTACTTTGAAGATATGTATTGGACTCACTTGCAAATTTCTCTGTGGTACACACCACAGAATGAAAACACAGATTCCAGTAAAGGTGCCAAAAAAAGTGTATTAGTAATGGCTTGCTTTGTTTTTATCATTTGTAGTTTAGTTTGCTTGGAAACGAAATGCATCAAAGCAGGACAAATACTCAGTTCACTATCTTATTTATTTATAGAACAAACACTCATGATATATTTTCATACTTCTTCCCTTTGTATACAATTTCTGCCTTTTCTGTGGTTAGGGTCCCCAGTGAATTTTCACTAATACCAAGACTGAGTCTTATCCCTTCTACTGGTCTAAAACATCATTATCCGTTCTATTGGTCTGAAACACCAGTAATATTCAGAATTACTCCATTTATTCCCTGGTTTATGATGTCATTCATTAAAAAGCAACCTTTGCAGACTATATTAGGAACTGTTCCATGGGGAACCAAACCAAGAAAGCCTGGATTCATATCCAAAATTGCTACATCATTCCCCAGTCACCAAAATATCTCCAGCTTGCCTCCCTACCATCTTGTGAGACTTGCTAACTTGTAATAATTCTGGTTCCTGCCACATCCACTAGCTCTTCTCTTACCCCTTCTAGTGAGCATCAGAA
The DNA here is from genome assembly GCA_025774025.1 of Xenus cinereus. Lineage (NCBI taxonomy): Eukaryota > Metazoa > Chordata > Aves > Charadriiformes > Scolopacidae > Xenus > Xenus cinereus. Next base: position 23,310,039 of record JAOXJK010000051.1, on the reverse strand, counting down.
CATTGGCTGGTGTGGTGAGATCTGGACCATCCCTGCATACAGCTGACTACAGTAACCAATAGCTCCTGAGCTTCTCTTACTCACTTTTCCTCGGCTGTCAACAATAATTTGGACCTCATCTCTATCCAGCTTTCCTAACAGCTTTTAGGAAATTGTATCTATGAGGTCTTTACCATTCTATCAAGTTTAGCAGAATAGTAAAGAGGCAATCACACAAACTGCATTTCCTTAGAAAGGCAGGCCAAAGCCAGCACCATTTAAAAGCCTTGCATGTAGACACCTCTTTTTAGCCTCTGCTTTTGCTGCTGTTATTCAAACATGTTACACCTCAGTCATGTCAGCGGCTCTTCAGTAGAGAAAGACACTGCATTCTGCATTCAGTCACCCAACTGCCTTGAACGAAATAAGAACATGAAAAACATGGAGTGTTTTGAAAGTACAAGTAAAAGCATCCACCACAAATGTTTGTATTGATTTAACTTCAGAATAAAATTAAAAATATTTTTTGCCTGAAAATCCACATATATGGCCAGTGAATAACATGTATTGCAAACATACTCACATTAAGAAAAATCCTACTGGGTGTGATGGAACAGTTCAATTCTAAATACTCCAAATATTTTGAATCTTTCTAAAAGTTAATTCTAACGGGTTTCTGTCTCTACCATGAACTCATATTGCAAAACAGTAGTTGAAGAATGTTTTATTGTACTTGCCTGCTCTTGTGTGATCAGTTTGATGGTAGATTTTAAGAGTCTTTTGGGATTTATTTTCACCTCTTTAAAAAGTGTACACATGGGGGTACACATAAAGATATGTAATTACACCAATTGATTAATGGGTTCTATATTTGATTTCTGTAACTTAGCATTTAACAAGCCACCGGTAACTTACTGTCTCCCAACCTTGTGTATATCATTCACTACTCTACTTTTTTACTTTTATTCTTAAAATCTTTCAAGCATTCAAAAAACCCTAAGTAAAAAGGGATAGATCATATATAAAAAACCTTTTTCTGGAATAAAAGGTTGTGGCTTCAGGCTTACTTCACTTTGTAGCAGCTGAAGATTTGCCTCAGAATTTATACAGCAAACATACCAGTCTTCAAGCGCTATTACGAAGAGCTGTGTAATTTCTTAAGGCAGAGTAATTGGTATGAGAAAAAAGAAGCTGACAGAATAGAAAGAAATTGGGGAGAAAAAAAAGAATCCTGAGCAATAAATTACTTGTAACATCATTTCTCCAGTTTCATCCCCCACAAACTCTCCAGTGGAAAACAAAGAGGGAGAACTAGCGAGGCTTCATTTCATTATTATCTACAGTAGCACCCAAAAATTATCATTTCTTTGCAACAGTAGTTCAAAGTTAACCCAGCTGCAGGTCCACACTGACTCAATCATGCAACAGACTTCCCAGCAAGGCAAATGCAGAAGCTACAGATGGATAGTTGTACTACCTGGTATGCGCTGTGCAATGAGACATGGGCTCCTTAATTAAGAAAGCTACACATAACTGAAACAAACAGCCTCTGGAGGTAGACTTGTACAGAAAATATATAGCAGAAAAAACCTACACAGATGTTTAAGAGCTTCTAATTGGGTAAAATAGTAGGTAACACACCTTTTGTGACAAGTTAAGAGGTTTATAGAAGAGTAAATTAGTTGAAAAAAATCAAGATTTCCTTTAATTTGTTACTGCCTTCTGGAGACCGTTCTCTAAACTGAACAAATCTTTCTGAATTATTTATTACAGAGTGTAATGGCTATGAAATCTACACCTTATTCAGTGCTTGAGTATTTTACACATTGCATTTCTCCTGTTAAGTTCATGATACAGAGAGCCCAAATGTATTTCAACCCATGGTTCATTTACTGTTAGGGACAAATGCTGATCCTCAGGCTTGGCTGTTATTTTTTGTAACTTGTGAATGTCTAACCAAAACCTCTTAAGATCAACAAGAGAGTAAATGTGCTTCTGCAGTAGCTATTGCAGGATTTTTGTAGTGAGATTCCTAGTATTGCTTCTGTTTGTAGTCTTCGCAAACATTTAACTCCCATCCAATTAGGTACAAATTCTGAACCCTGACTCTTGGCATCTATAATGCAGATAAGTCTTTTTTTGTTTAACTTGTTAGTATATAGAGACAGGGAGCATCTCTTACAATATTTGTACATGATAAAGAAGAGCAGAGACTCTGAACTCTACTGTAATACCAAACACTAACAGTTTTAATGTGGCTCTGTTGTTCCTTTCAAGCAAATATGGAAATCAAAGTAACACTCAAAGCTCTATCTCAGCCACACTAATCCTGTGAAAGCAGTGACTCACCTAGTAATGGCTTTTCATAAATTAGGCAGCTAAAAATGGGTAGGAAGCGTGAAACCATTAACACTTCCTGTAGTGTAAATTCTCTCACTGCATGTGAAGAAAATCCATGGCGGTAAAAATACAAGAGATGAAGGTGTCAGCACCCATCATGTTTAGATATGTTGTTAATAATTCAAATCTTCCTCCTTTGGAGCGTATGGTTTTAGAATGAATCATTCTCTATTTCCTTTTTCAAATGAAAACTGAGGTTTTGTTGCTCACTGATTCCATATGTTTTGTTCCCAGCTATTAAAAGAGAAGAAATTAATATGGCTAATTGTGTGTGTTGCCAGTATCAGCTCATAGTAGTAGCCTTCTGTAGCAATGCTTTCGACGTTATAACCTTCCATACATCAGCACTGAAATGGAAATGATTGGTGGTAAAATTGACAATATACAAAAGAAAAGCCATACATAGCTTTGGGAAACAGAAAGAGATAGAAGAGAAGGAGACACTGCACTTTTGTACACATGAATGGCCTTTGGGAGAAGCACTCCTTTTTACTCCACAGAGCTGCTCCTGCTGAAATTTTCAGGACCAGTATCTAAACTTGGCTGCTAAACTAAGATGGGTGGTTTAAAAAAAAAAAAAAAAAAAGTGCCTTTGTTCAACATTCTGGTTTATTGCTTTTGAAGGAATTAAGGAATTTGCTAATTATGAGGTATCAAGCTACTAGCTCTTATATGCACACATCTGCATCTTTTTAGGCCCAGAGTATAACTGGTAAGCAGCAATTGCTGCAGAGTTTGGTTAAGTTTCACAACTCTAAAGATCTATTTTAGATACTAAAAGATACAACTGTGGTACTGGACATAATACAAAGTGCACAATTTTCCCATGACACAGAAAGGAGAAGCATGTGCTTCGTAGCCAGAGCTGGCAAATGCCTCACTACTGTAACAGTTCTTGACCTAAGTCAGCCAACAGCAGGTGTCCTTCAATTACTGCTTCTAAATTTCGTTGTCATCCTATTATCAAGAATTCTGAATATCAAATATTCAGGTCAAGTTCTCTTATCTATCATTTCTAAATAGGCACAGTAATAACATTTCTAATCAAAACCATTTGTTCTGTCTAGCCCAGTCTTGCTGCATCTAGTTCCCATAACTTTTTGTTTCTCTGGTTTATACTACACCAAACTAAACAACACCTTAAAAGACTAGACAATAGAAGTGCTTTGCTATAATGACTGAATTTTATATTAATTTTGCTCTGCTCCTTCTGGACTATGCACCCACTGGAATATATTCCTTTACGCAATTCTTTCTTGTCATGGAGACAGACAAGAGAGACTACTGCTCTTGCAGCTGCTGTAAAACAAGAAAAAGGAATTTCTAGTTTAAAGTGAAGCCATCTCACGAAAAGAAAGGCTTGCGATTTTACTTTTAATTAAGTTAAATATATATTTAATTTGAAGTTGCCTATGAGCAGGAAGCAACACAGTTGCTACATCAGTACAGCCACTTCTTGGAAGTCAAAAAAAACAGAGAAGCACACACAACACACAGGCAGTATTAAAAGGACTGATGTCTGGGAGACTACAATTTACTAGGGACTTAATTCCTCCCTCACCCCATCTAGCCTCTCTCATCGCATACGATCACAGGCGAGACACTGCACTTCTAAATACACTCCAGTATCCGTCAGCTCTCCATCAGATCATCAATACAGAGGTGAACCACATATGCAAACTTTTTTTTGCCTCTGGTCACTATATAAATCTACTCCCTTTTTCAAAATAAACTTTTGTAGACAGAAAGACAAGAGGGGCAAGTTGTTTCTTAAGAATTGCAAAAAGGCAAATGAGAAACTGACCCAGGACAGAGGGCAAACAGGTGTTGCTAAGAAGGACAGGCAATAAATGTTGGGTTCTCACTCAACGCAGACATCACTGTCAATCCACAAAACAACCAGGATGTTTGTGAAGATGCAACTGCTCAAACATATAGAGAAATAAACCAGAGGGGCAAACAGCAACACCTATTGACAGTCCTGAGTGGCTGAGTATCTCTCAGTAGATACGTTGTAATTAGTGCAGGTGAGCCTCCTGGCACATGTAAAGCACTGGAACAAGTCCTCTGGGACTTCTGCTTTGCTGTGGGACTTGAGGAAGGATGAGTGACTAAATGGGAGCAGTGAGGTGCTCTGCCACGGAAAACCAATATAGCCTTGGACAAAGTCACCTGGTCCCAGCTTCTCGAGCAGCAATTCAAATGTCTGATTCCCACTGACGTGTATACCACTGAAAGTGAGATCTTTGAGGATCTTTGTGCCTTAGATGTAGTTCTCTTTCTATTTCTGTATGATTGTGAGGCATCAAACACTGCAGCAATGAAGAAGGCATATAGATACCTGTAGCAGCACAGATGATCTTTGACAACAATAACCCGAACAAAAGTTTTTCCTTATGTTCTTCACCCTAGCTCACCAGAAGGGTTTCTGACATTTTTTTTTCTTTGATGAACTCCATATATTTTTGACCCTAGCAGGACCTAATCAGACTATGAAAGTGACTTTAAGAGTTATTACGTCAGTCTTGCGTCAGTCTGAGAGGGTCTGGTTGCACTACAGGATGAATTAGGCTGTAGCCACCAACACAGAGCATTAGAGCAGGAATTCAGGACCGCATTTTCAAGGCGACCTTGACACCACAGAAGATGAAGCTGTGCTTGGCATGAGGAAAGAAATCCCTATTGCTGCTAATAGCCCTTTAGCTGCAACATATAATCTCAAGCACTTATCTAGCCATCTAACTATCCTTTATTTCCAGCAAAAAACCCCACTCTTTCCTATTTCCCTCTTTTATGTTTGAACTTACTATTTTCTTCAGGTTTTGTTGGGTTTTTTTCCTTGTCAGAATCCATTAACTTCATGTGCTTTGATCTTTCCATAGGGAATCTATTTTCTCCCTTCAAAGATCTTTCCTAGTGAGAAGATCTTTTCCCCAGTCCAGCTTCTGTTCCCTTCACATGTCACAGCATGATTGTTGTTTTGCAGTGGGGGTTTTTTTCCCTTTTTTTTTTAACTTATTAACATTGAAGAAATCAAATTTCAACTAAGAAGTGAGTCAGGCAAGTATATTCCTGATGGCACAAGATGTGGCCTCTGATGAAAAATCGAAAAGACAGACATTGTGCATACACTGTTGGAGCAAACTCTCTCCACAAAAGGTTTTGCAAGGCAGAGCAGTTACAGGAGAGCAAAGATAGTCAAAGGTAGTTAGAGTTAGTCATAGATCAAAGGGGAGGAAAGAGGCAAAAAAAGAACGAGGAAGGCAGGGGTGGTTATGTTTTACCCCAGTAACCCACTTTATGTGAGCCTCACTGGACTAGAACATCTTTCCTTCTACCAGCATCACACTGTTGCTCCTCTATTTCACTCATCGTTTAACTGGTACTTACTATCGTGTGTTTCACCAAACACCAGGCACACTTGCAGGGATTACAAAGAACAACAAATAGCAGAAGCCACCATCCTGAAGCCACCTTCCCAGTCAAACAGTGAGTAAGGGTTGTTGCAGGCTGTTTTATTTGCTAGTACTTTGAGAGAAGAAACATTCAGGAAGAGGACAGCAGTCTTAACTTTTAAAATGTCAATTTCTGGAGCATTGTGATGGAGACACTATCCCACGTTAACTCAATTCTGTGAGACAAATTTGGAGGACATCAGCAAAGGGAAGACATTCATTAAAGCTCTGGGACAATCATAAGTATGTAAAAGAACTACGTAAATCATTTTTACTTGCTTATGCTACTCAATTTAAAACAGGATGTTCTGTCTTCAGTCTTACTTCCCATTAACAGTTGCTAATTCTGAAGGGAAAAAGTATCCATAAAATATATACAATGGCTATATTTTTCTTCATTTTTCAACAAGATTTTAATTCTTCTTTGGTTCATTTTTCAATGTTTATATGGTGTAAATCTGTGCAGTGCTGAGGTTGCCAGTACCAACTGTCTTTAAGACAGAGAGCAGTATTTTGATATTTTTTAGCCTATTAAAACCATTATCCTAATTAAAATTCACTGTTTGTTCCTCAACTTAAGAAAGCTTTGTCTTTCAGACAGGTGTTTTTAGAGGGAAATCTATCACCCCCCTCTTTAAGGAGTTTTCAACCTTATGCATTCCCTTGAACTTTCAGATCACTGCCTCCTTGCCTGATCTGTGTTGCTGCTCTGCTCTGGTGTACCAGATGTGAGAGACCCAGGGCCTAGGGGCCATTTACACATCTCTCTTGGTTTCAGCCAATTGTATATGGCTAATACAGAACTACTGCTACATTTCAAGAATCAGCTTGCTTTACTTCCATGTACATTACAGAAAATGAGAAAGATGCTGGATGCATCCTCTTTGTCCTAGTATGGTATTATACAGTCCACAACCTTTGGCTTTTAGGAACTGGGCTAATTCCTGTGCAGTCAGTAGCCACACACTGTCCCTCTGTGAAATGTATTCTCTATTTCTCTGACGCTATCGACACATGACTTAAAATTGTTGTTACTGTTTTGCTGTCATTAAACTTGCTACAAAGGATATTCTCCACATACGGAAGATAAGCACCAACAACACATTCCGCATAAAGCAAAGTACTATTGGGGAAAAACGTGTACTCTCCAAAGCCATGTTGCTTGAACTAGGACAACCACCACCTCAGTGGACGGGAGCTGACACCCCAAAAACAAGAGGCTGAATTGCAACATTATAATTTATCAAACAACTTCTCCATTTTAGATAGTCTGAAAAATAAACCAAACAAATTGCCTGTCCCAAAACAACCCATCTAATGCACACGCGTGCAAAAAAAAAAAAAATTACCAGCCTCCCAGGATTTTATTTCTAAAGACAGAGCAAAACACTGATTTGTGAAATATAACATGCTTGGCATCATAACGTTCATATGCAGAATAGTTCTTGCACAGCATGATGGAAACATCTAAATTGGGTGTTCTCTATACACATTTACACAAAGCAGTTGTCATTAAAAACATCAGCAATTTGAAAAAAGTCTGCATGCTCCTGGGCAGAGGTGTTTGTTCTTGTGCTGAATATCTTCTCACCTAGAAATCTCACACTTCTCATGGCGTATTAATATCTTCTTTCATAACCTTTGTAAGGTCAGCTTACTTGTCTTTTTGATCTCTGTGTTAAGCATCCTGAGCATTTATCTGAATATACCCAAGAGCAAGTTCTATATAAAACCTATTCTGTACTTGGAAATACAAAATGCACTACATTCTGGAAAAGTAAAGGCTCCTTGAGAAGAACCCTATTTTGGTTATAACAGTAACTATAAGGAATTCCCAGATCCAAATACCTCCCATTACTCGGGCAGGCATCTAGTAATGAAAGATAACTAAACAAAGTCCTTGAGTCTTTTTCTTTTCTTTTTAAGGGAAAGGAGAGCCAACTACAGTATCTTCCCTTTGTTCCACTTTGAAGACAGGAGGATAAAGACACCACTAATTTCCTTCTCTGTGCAATAGAGGGGTGGTGTGATGGCCAATGTAGCAGTGGATTGTGCATCCCAGTCTATCCTTGTGTTCTCTTTATTCAGTGTCTCTGTAGCTGTAGCAGAGCAGTTAGAAGTAGGGTTAGCAGTAGAAGCAACAGTTTTGCTCAGGTAATAGTTTTTGCATGCATATAAATTTATCATGGTGCTTCATTTTTAGCAGGGGATACTATTATTCTTCACTGCACTCCCAGTGGACGTGTTCAGTACAAAGCCAGTCAAGCCTTCATCGAAAAAGCTCTTTAACTGGAAACAGGGAGAAGATGGCTTAGCATGACCACCTCTCTACCTCTGCCTGTACATAACAAGAATACCTGGAGTTCTACTAGCTAATTAAAAGAGTTTGGGAGAGAGAAAATTTGGCTTAAAATTTCAAGTCTCCATTAAGAGACAGTATTGGGCTGCTTGGTCTGTTCAGAGGTCACACCATCTCTCATGTGCCTAGTATTTTTGCAAATGCTGAGGCATCCATGATGCTGAAGTTTGAGATGTGAGATTAAAGTAAAATACACATTCTCCATCCTGACAATTCTCATTGTTCTGTACTGCTGCTGAGAGAAGGAGGTTGGAGCTTGGCAGAACAGAAAAAGCAAAGGCTTGCTTTTCTGAAATTCAAAAAGTTCTATTTGACATAAGAAAGAGTCAAGGCCCTCACGTTAATTCCTCACCTATTCTAAACTAACTTTCTTCTGACCTCAGCCTACAACCAGTCTTTTCTGTTATGAAAGATTGAAGCCAAGGTGCCCAGTTTATTCTCTCAGAGATATAGCCGAGAATAAACACAGATTATTCTACTCTGACCAAATAAAAGGAAATTGTAGCTCAGAGCAGAGGGATTCCCTTTATTTGGCAACACAAGGGAATTACTGCATTCCTGGCTCCTGTCACCACTGACAGCTCGCTTGATACATTTCTGCTGTTAGAGCCCCAAAATGCATGCAACCATCCCAGTACAGATTCAAAAGAAGGCATTTTCCGTGGGAAGTTAGGCTAGGAGCCCTCTGTCACTTGGAGCTGGAGTTGATGCTGGCTGGTTGGTGAATCAAGCCACCTCAGGAAGGGAGAAGTCTCAAATTCAGGCGGAAAAGTCACATTCACCACTGGGAAGTTGCAGGGGAAAGCAGATTTCAAAATAGGCCAACTGCAGGTTAACAAGGGACCACAGTGAAAACAACAGACAATTGTATTCGGCATATGAGTCACTGCCTAAGACACCTGGCTGCCGGAGACTGTTATGTGACTGTGCTGTCAAGAGACTGAATGCTGGCTCGGTGCAGCAAGCTGCAAGTGTAAACACCTATATTTGTCTCCTCTTCCCCATACGCACACCAATTTGCTATCCCCTGTCTGTTACTCACAATACTACCCCACCACCCTCCAAGTAAGAGGAGTTTCTCAATTGTCATCCAAAATCCCAGATGACACCGTTCTTAAGGATATGAAGGAATCTTTATAGTACCTTCCTTTGCTATTTACATGCATAATCCCATAAGCAACCTGCACAATCAGTTTCAAAGCAAAACAAAGATTATAGAAGTAAACATAAGCCTTTGAGAAAAATCCTTTCAACTAGAGGAGTTTTACAAATGGTTGCATATATCCAAACACTGAAGCACAACTTCTCTGGTCCAGGTTGGGGGAACAGCTGCCTTTGCAGTAAAACGGATTCAGTTCTATAGATAAGCAATGCTTGAACAAACTCAGAAAAAATGACCATCACCAAAAAAACCAAACAAACAACAAAAAAGTGCAGTTTTAAATTAAATTAAATGAACATTTGGCTAGCCACTGGTTAAGTTAAATGTTTTACGATATTTGGGGATTTTTGGGGTTCACTCAGCAAAGTATGTAATGCTTAATTCATTTTGAGTTACCTTCTGAACTACATTTTTTCTACCTTTGTTAGTGTTTTCTTTCAAGGTATGCGATGCTACTGCAGCACCTCAGAGTGAAAATGCCTTGTACAGAATGGCTTAGCTCTGAGCTGAGCCTGATCTAGAGCCAGTAGCCATGTTGCCTCCAAGGATTTTAGATTTAACTTCCTAAACAAATATGACATCTTGGACTTCTTTTCCATTTGCTGGGTAACACATAATCTTCTAAGGGACTTCAGTAGTAGCAACCATCTAGCGCAATCAGATTTAAGGTTTCTGGAATTCTTTTACAGATTCTTCCAAGAGTACAGCAAGTTACTCAGAAATCTTGGTACCCCTTGTTCACTGACAGTGCACAAGAACAAGGGTATTGCAGAGAGAGGAACTCTGCTCTTCTCTCTGGCTACAATGCTGTCTTCCCCAAAGCACAGGCCTCCCCTTGATTCACACACACACACTGACTTGTTAAGCTCTTTCATCCACACAGATTCAGAGAGGGTTTGATTCTGTAAGTGTTATGCTTTAGTCTAAGTGAAAGTGCCTTCTTTGTGCATAACAAAGTCTCACCATCCAGACTGCTCATGAAATAGGAAGGGCTGGGAGAGGGGGCTCAGGACTGAAAACAGGCTTTATTTCTAAAACCATCATGGTGAAGAAGATCATCAGCAAACAGCTATCTGGGAGTCAGCAACAAGAAAAATATCAGCTTGTATAGTTGGTAACTGCCTTTGCCAGGTGGAGGTTGAACAAGAAAACCACCTGTCAGCTGCAATTTCTGTTAGGAGATCATTCTACTGCTAAAACATTTCAGTCTCTGCACAGAACTTAAAATCAAATCCACTCATTCTCCCCTAGAGTTAATTGCATAAAACTTATTGTCACAACGAGGGCAATGAACATGCTAATGGAAGGGTCTTTGCTTTAACATTGCTGCTGTAGCTATGCGTCAATTATGAAGATGAAATACAAGAGACTCTATTATATCACGTACATGAAGCAATTAAGAACTGACATGAAAAGTGTACAGGTCAGTGTCAACGTGCCAAGGCACATGGGGCATATTCTGCCTTTCCATTCTCTTCTTCTACTCTCCCTAAAACATTCAATGCAAGGAGAAAGGCATCAAAATGTTAAGTGACTTGAAATATTTTTGTATTTATATCATCTAGTAAACAAAATTGCTAAAAAATGTCACTGTGTGATCTTTGTATATGTGTGGGAGACAGTATCAAAGCTGTCAGGGAACGACTGTACAGCTCCTTGCTGGAAAGAAGAAGTCAAACATTTCAGAAGCAGACTTTTATAGCCTGATGGGACCTCTGTAAACACTTGGGATACCCAGACTGTCGATTGCTTCCAGGAAGATATCTGCTGATTCATCCTGGCAGTACCCACTCTCAAGCTGAGCTATCCGTGGATCCCAATCAGCAGAAAGGCTCTCAACTGCAGCGCTGACACCAGCTCAGAGAATTCTGCCTTGAAATTCTCGGGTAAGCTGACAGGCTATAAGTCATCATCTAATCTCAGTCAGCTTTTGAAGTGTACGAAACAACCAGATACCCAAAGCCTTCTGGAAGGACTGCTTTGGCACTCAGTGCCCTTGTGACAGAAAACAAACAAAGCTGTATTTGTACACAACTGTCCCCTGCAAATATGTCCCCCTGCCAGAACCAGTCTTACCAAATCAGGCCTGCAGCATCCATCACTCTCACCTGACACAAGGGATGCAAGGTCATTCTGCCAGAGTCTTGCTTGTTGATGAGCAATCCAATGTCTATTCAGGAATCTTTGCATTTTCTCCAATAGGCAAGTCCAATTATCTTGTGGTAACTGTTTTGTAAGGTTTGATCCCACTAAGGATCAGCAGCAAAAAGTGCCATGCCAATCATTTTAGTTGCTTGGTGATAATACAAAATACTCTATGCCTTTCAGGGTTAGAGGACAACTTTGGTTTTGCTGCTATTGATTTCTTTGTTTCTTTGCTTCCCTTCCCCATCTGAATTGTCATCATGGGTAACACCTGTTGGGTGCAACTATTCTCTCTGTGCACACACAGGATGTGAACGAAAGAGAAGGGGGAACCAGCATCTATCAGAGCTCTTGGTAAACCTAGCTAGAGTTCAGGAAGCTTTCCCACAGGTCAACCTAAAAGAGTGTGCATGAGAGAGAGGGAGAAAGAGAGATATTTTTGTTTCTTTTTTCAGTGTTGCTCAGTTTCACTGAGAGCAATAAGAATTATCCAGAATTCCCTTCTGAGCCCCAAAACAACGTACAAAACACTACCTCATGTGATAGTCTGAGCCAACAGCTGGGGGATAACAGCAGATCAGATTTATGCTTTCAAGCAGCAGTGCCCTTTGCCTTACTGCAGCACACTGTAATTAAGGCCCTGAGTAGGGCCAGATTCACTACCATGATAAAGAGGAGCTATTTTTGTACGTGAATTCAAATGAACAAATGAAATTTCTAAGCATTAACCTCCTGAAGGAGATAACAAGCAGGTTTATAGATAATTAATGATTTTCAGAGTTTCTAGGAAAACTTTACCAGGACCCATGTATTTCTAAAATGCTGGCACATTGCCTGGCTCAGGACCTCAGTGTCTAAAAGGGCAACTAGTACATTACAACATTCCCCACCTCCCAGAGCCAGCACCCCGTCCTTTCTGAGGGTGAAGAGGAGATGCTGAGAAGGCTATGGAGCCAATTCCCAAACCCTTTCCTTCACAGATCCACACTTGCTCTTAAATAGGCAACCGTGTTTCAGTAGAGCTGAGTACTTTGGATGCATTGCTCACTTCGAAAGTTCAGAGATTAATTCCAGCAAGAAGTGACATTCACAAGACTCACTGGGAAAACTCACTCCTCGCCTCTTCTCCAGAGGTACGTGAAATCTAGACTGAGGAAGGAAATCTGGAGAGGCCAGGAAGATGCTGGATTAGGGATCTGTCCTGCTTCTGACAGCCCAAAAGCAAGAAGTATGTGCTACCAGCATGGATATAAAGAGCACTGTCTGCTGATTTTGCTCACAGAGCTCCTGTACAGCTCCACTGACGAAGGATCCACCTCCGCAACCGTGCCCTGAAGCAACACAGTCCTTTGTGCTAATTCGACTGCCACCATCTTGATAGATAAAACCGGGATTAAACCCACGATTTCCAGAAGTTACAAACTGAGCTACAAAAGCCACAGCTCTGTAGCAGTGGGTACAACTCTTGTCTTGGTCAGCACACCATTCCTTTGTAACCTTGCCTATTACCAGCAATCCCTCTCTCTCCCAGTCTGCTGCATGTGACAGTGAGATTTGCTTCTACTCTCTTACGGATCTGGACATTCTAACTTGATATAAGCACATATGGTTTTATTAAAACATGCACTCCACACTGCTGAGACAGCATTTACAAGAGAACAGAACAATAGCTATTTTCAAACTACCAAGCTAATGCAAGATATGGTATAAAGAGATGGGAGCAGACACCAAGCTAGAGAAGATTGTATTGAATATGAAAGATGAGAAAGTTTGCTTGCAGGGAACCTAGGTTTTGTTCTCTGTGGGAGGAATATGAACTTTTGCATTTAAGACAAATTGAATAATGCATTCCAGTGATCGGCTTTTTTTTTTTAAACCCCCACATTCCCTCCCTTTCCAAATACCATATGTTTTCCCCTTCTATTACAGGTATTTCTGCAGCATCCACTACCAACAGTTTGAAAATGAAAGTGCTACCAAGTTATCGTGGATGAAAAGTCAAAATCTTGAATGTTTGGGAAACAGCCAAATGTTAGTTTAATTAACTTCAACATACTCAATTTTGACTGACCTTTTCAAACAGAATCACAGAAGCACTGAGCTTGGAAGGAACTTCTGGAGATCATCTCCTCCAACGGTCTGCTGAAAGAAAGGCCCACTAGATGCCACTGCTTAGGACAAAGTCCAGTCAGATTTTTTAGTATCTTCAAAACCAGTTGGCAAAATGTCTCTCACGTGCACTACAATCCTTTAAGAAAGTATTTTAAACCAAATTGAGCAACTTCATTTCAAAGAACGTTAAAAGGTCTTTTGATAATTTTGTAACATAACACATTCTCCTGCATCCAGAACAGGAAATAAAAAAACCTCCTTTTCCTTACACTGACTGCATTTTTAATACTGTTCAATTTTTCAATTTAATTTCCAATTAAAATTTTAAAAGCTTGATATATAAATTCCCATCTGGATCTAGTGTGAGCACCTTAAAAGAAAATCAGCATCTACCCAGTATCAGGCACTAACAACAGTTCAGTACAACACTTATCATGGTATTTCCTCGTCAACTCTTTTCATAGACCACATAAGGAGTTTTGTAAACTCCATGAACACTTCCTTTCCTACTTAGACTCCAGCATAAGGACACCATTTGATGAAGCAGGACACATCACAGCCTTTGGTGTATTCCCACCACCCATCAGTTCTGTTTGTCTCCAGCATCTTGCAAAGGCTGTCTCAATTCTGCATGGTATTGACATAGTTCATAATAACAAAAACTCCAGTGGAGTTCACAGCACTGACTCCTCACAAAGTGTCAGCTATTTGACACTTCCAAAACATGAGCAAACTACAGCTCTGATGTATAAACATGCAGTGACAGCATTTGATTCCAATACATTTACCAGTTTACATTAGAGAGCACTGCAACAGATGAGAACATACTTTTAAAACAAACAAACAAAAAGATCAATTCCGGAAACAATGTGGTTTTGATCTTCTACAATGTCATCATAGGAGAATCTCTATTTTCTAGAAAAGTCCTCTTTTGACCCTGTGATACTGAGTCCAGCAGGTGTAAGGTAACACCTGACAAATTAAATTTCTTTCCCGTTTACTCTGAAATAGAAATACTTTCATTTTTTTTCTGCATATTTCTCATTAAATTTTGCATCTGAAGAGATCAAGATCAGAAAATTCAGATAATTTGGTCAGGAACTTCCATTCTAATTATTTCACCCAGTACAAAACCTGCAATGTAATTGCAACTGACAAAACACACACTTACAAATGTTCAGACAGACCTATTTCAATGAGTTACTACTTTACACAGAAAAACATAAGGTTGTCATAACCGAGCAGTTAAAAAAAACCCACCTTGCAATCATTTGGTGGTTGTTCAGTGAATAATGGAAAAGAGTTTAGAGGGCTCAAGTACAGGTATCAGGTAAAAAGGAATTGCATCATTAAAAAACACCAGCCTAGTTAATTGCTGGTAATGGCTACCAATAATGACAGTAGAGAGTACTGAATGATGTAGGTGAGAGGATATTCTCTTTAAGTCGTAATTGCTTAAAATGATCAGTCAATTTGAACTTACTTGGGACAGACTGTACTGCGCCTTCCAGGGCGACATAAACGTTTGGCTAAAGCTGTCAGTGAGAGTCTTCCATGCGTTCTGCATCCTACAAATGGTGGCAGAAGGGTGGTGGAAGGAAGGGGAAAACAGAACCTGCGTGAACCAATACTGCAAGACCCTCAAACCATCGGTTAACTCTGCTTGACCGTAGTGGGGGGAAAAAAATCGTCAGAAAATGTCAAGACTGAATCTAGCTTCTCTGGGTAGCAGCTGGCCACCAGATGCAAAACCCTGAGATCTCCAGTGGACTCAAATCTTCCTGCCACGGTGGATTTCTGGAGCTCTTTTGGAATGTATTTCAAAGGGAACACAGACACCAGCACGGAACACCTGCATCACTTACAAAATTTACCCCTCCGTTTCATGCCAGTTATACTTTCCTACGACATGCGCTGGCTGTAGGCACTTTTGTAAGCCACTCAACTCCCTAAAAGCAGTAGATCAGGGTTGTATAGAGAACAGTACTAAATTGTTTTGCTTCTGCTGATCGTTACAAGAGAAGGACAGGATAAGGAGATTTTGCCGAGTTTCATAAAATTATGCCCACAAAAGGAGGGCTAACTATTGCTCTGCTAACAGCAGGAGACCAGAGCCACGCCATTCTTTTCAGAGAAACTGAATAGACATTCAACCAGAACAGACTCGTTACATCTGGGGGAACCATTTTAATCCCATCCATCCCCTCCAGGATGTACTCCTCAGTGCTCTAAAACAGGCAAAAGGATATTTTTTTTAAAAAGCTCTAACTGCTACCCAAGGAATGAGATACAGGGAGGCAATTCTGCCCCAGGGAGAGCCAGGTGCTTTGCTTTGCAGCTTGTCTCACAAAAGTTGTACCCTGCAATAGAGCACATTTGTATTGGATTAATGTAATCAAAGGCACCCTGCTGTCTGGTCACTGACCTGTCTGTAAACAACAGATGACATGAGCTTCTATTATATACAATTACCTATTGAGATGTGGCCATTGTAAAAGAAACAAAACCATATACTTCACCTGCTGCTGTTAGTCTATTTTCCAGAGAGGAACAAAGCCTATAAGCATCTCAACTTTGAGCGCCATTTTCTTCTCCTCATCTGCTTTCACTGCTCCTCATATCTCCTCCAAATAAGTTTGTGTGCTCTCCCTTACACCTGAAAAAATCTTTGCAGCTGCGTTGGCACGGTGCAACCCTTCTCTGTTCTTGCTTTAGACCCCTCTTATATCCTTCTCCTTTCATTCAACCTTTTTATGTCACAGCTTCCTCTCCTCTGTCTGCACCCAAGATGAAAGATGTCTGCTAGCTGAATGTTATCTTCTCTGCCCTGGATCATACTCATTGCAATAGAGACCACAGGTACAGATTCCCACCTGATGTAAATCAGTGCAGGTCTGCTGGGGTGATACCAATCATGAATCACAGAGAAGATGGTCAATCAGGAACACTGTTCTCTGAGTTCCAACACAAGAGTAAGATCAGACAGGACATGCTACCTGCTAGCTCAAAACGAACAGGAAGCAGCTTTTACACCCTGCATGGTCCAGCCGTAGAGCTCCTTGCCACAGGACATCGCAAATGGAGCACATGGACACCTTCCTGAAAGAACACCAACACCAATTGGGAGTCATGAAATACAAAGAACTCTCCTCAAGTTCAGGCACTCCCTGAGCCTTAAATCATCGGAAACTGTGAACGTATTCTGGGAAAACCACTGCATACTCGCTGTTTTATTGTACTCTTCCCTGAGGGCTCCCTGGAAGCTGCTTTAGGGGACAGCACACCAGGATAGATGGAGGTGTCATTTGACCCAGTGAGGGAGCTCTTTATTGACACTAATTCACAGCAGTTGAAGACACGGCATCGTGTTTAACGTGCATGTCTGTATAGGCACATGAGAAGAGTCCATGTTGGCAATACTCTACAGGTGTCACAGCAGGAGAACCTCTACAGAGTATTTGGTGCTCACTGGCAATTAGCTTTTATAGTCCAGTGAACTGGACTGTAGCTGCTGCTACAAGTCAGTAGCTAATACACATTTATCTCTGTTGTTCACCAGCAACTCAAAAGCTACTGGGGCATGATATTCGTGCAGATGTTAAAAAAAAAAACGTTTTCATTACAATATCTGGCAATGAAATAGAAGCCAACTGACACCGCCAATGACAAGCTGCTTACACAGCTTGGCTTTGTTTTGATTATCAAACTGAAAGCCTGTATTGCCAAAATAGACAAAAAATGCTTTCCCTTTTTCTTCTAATTTTTGCCAGAAGTCTGATGCAAGTCCCCTACAGAAGAAGAATGACCAAGTTATATTAGTATCACTCTTTCTGCTTTATTTACAAATGGTTTCAGGAACACCTATATACACTGAGACCAAAGCATACACTGGTTGAGTTAAACTTTATCTGAGTTATTGCTTTGTGTCTGAACAGCTTATATTGTATAATACTGCAGCAGCAAACTCTTGTATTAATCATTGAAGAACAGGTCACATACAAATAAAAATATTTGATGTCATCATCTGGCTCTTGATATAAACAAAACTAGGCAGCAGAAGCTTACAATGAACTGGCTTTTGCTAGATGGAGTTCAGTGTTTGCATAAGCAACTTCTTTTAGACGGCAATTTTTTTTGTCTCCAAAGAGCCTTGCTTTGGAAACATTTTAGACAACACAACAAAAGCTTATTGTCTTGAGATATTATATAGGAAAGAGCATTAAAGAAAAAAAGCCAACATTTCAGAATATGTGAACGTAGACTATTTTGAAAATCCTCATGAGGAAGAGTTGGTTATTGGAAATACTTTAAACATAATTTAATCACAGGTTGCCAGGACTGTTTCCACTCCTCATCTTGTCCGTATCAACCA
Source organism: Xenus cinereus (assembly GCA_025774025.1). Lineage (NCBI taxonomy): Eukaryota > Metazoa > Chordata > Aves > Charadriiformes > Scolopacidae > Xenus > Xenus cinereus. The sequence continues at coordinate 23,292,055 of JAOXJK010000051.1, read as the reverse complement.
AGCTCCAGTTCTTCCAAGACCACCCAATACAACCAATCTTTGGTCCCATACACCAGATGTGAGTGACTATTTGTTTGAGACATCTTCTCTGGCAGTCCCTTAAGAGTCACTGGGAATGAGCAATTTGAGACGATAGTAAAATGATGCATTTAGCTACCTGAATTCTTCTGTGAATGAACAGGAGTCTGATCAATTCCTACTTACCTCAACACACTTCTCATTTCAGAATTTACATTGGGGGTTTCATCACTGCCTAGCAGAGAACGTTAATGCTGTATGTAAAGACTTGGAAGAGATATTTGAAGAGATGCAAACAAGAAGGAACAGATTATTATCAAGCACTGCTGACAGGAAACCACTGGCACTGGAGATAGTGAGGCTGAATTGATCAGACAGCTAGTATTTGAGAGAGAACATTTCATAGTGCAAATAAACAGGACCCATGAGCTGTGGATCAGCAGCACTGAGTGACTCAGGCTATCAGACAATCCTGACTTGAACCTGTTGAGGATCTTGGCCCAGCGTTTCCTTCTGAGTATTAATCCGAGTTAGAAACGTGTCAATAATCCTCTCCGCTGCTGCCTGGCAGCTGGATAAACAGCCGTGAGAGCCCCATGGAAGTGCTCACAGCTTAATAGCGGTAGCCGCTTGCTACAGGCTCCGGCTGGCTGAATTACACATGCCAAGCCCCACGCCCTGGAAATCTTTCCTCAGAGCCTGCAGCTCCACGGATGCCATCCACAAAGGCTACGGCAGCTCAGACATTTTATTCCCGCTTCCATCCCTTCACCCCACCCCGCTCGCCGCCCTGCGCATCCCACAGGCGCCCAACCCGCTCCGGGTGGCAGAAGTTACTGCCCCCTCGGCTGCGGAAGCAACAGGGCAGCACCCAGCGATTTCCCCGAAGTCTGCAGGGCGACTCTCCTGCCCCCACGGCGGCTGTGAACTTTCCGCCCGCCTTTCTTTGCGGGGCAGCCCCGCGGCGCAGCCGGGCGTGGGACAGGGCGTGGGCCAGCCCCGGGCAGGGCAGGGCCAGGACCCCCGGCTGCGGGGGGCTGCGGGGCCGGGCAGGGCCGCCCGGGTACTCACATGTGTGCAGGGGAGCGGGCGCCGAGCGGCTCAGGGTCTGCTGCCTCCCTCTCCAGCTAAGATGGCTTTCCGGCTCTGCTCCTGCTGCAAGCGGTCTCCTAGTAGTGTAGGCACTGTTGCTGAGATAGGAGGGGTAGGCACCGGCTACTGAGCATGCCTGTGCCTCACATCACAGAGTAGGAAGCAGAGGCAAGGCACAGGGGTACCCCCTCCCCACCCTCATGCCAGGCAGGAGAAAGTCCTGGAGTGACTAACGCAAACGGAGCCTCTGGCTCCCGCCCGCATCCCGCCTCCTCCCGTGCGGAGCAGGAAACGTCTCGCTGGGGTGTGGTTACCAGCACTGGGCTCATTCCAGCTAGGAGGCTTGGGGGGGAGTGGATTTGGATGAAAACCTTTGTGTGTTTGTGTCACCACCACCTTTCTCCCTTTCCTCTCTAGAAAGAAAGGATGGGAAAAAAAAAAGAAAAAAAAGAAGGTGTGGGTGTGGATGGGGTGGAGAAGAAGATCATGAGAGGTAGTGCAGTTCAATCTGTGCTGTCGTGGGTGAGTACTTGCCAATGGAAAAAAAACACCAAATTGTCAGGATTGTAATCCCTACCCGTAACACAGAGCAAAAATAGAGGCAGTTAAGGTACTAGATCAACCATTGCTTCTTCAATGACTGTGCCTCTCAGATGAAATACAGCTATTGCCAAGCCTCTATGCTCCTGGCTTTGGCTTCTTGCAGCCTTCACCTTGCACTCAATCTGGGTCCAGGCATCCAATCTTCCTCTTGAATCCACTTCATTAACATTGGCACTTCTCTTGCATGCCCTGTGCCCCTGTACAGAAGAAAACTTCTGAAGCAGAACATGCTCCTTTGGACTTAAACCAAGGCCATCACATAGTCTAAACAGAGACCAAGGAAGAAGAAAGTCCACGCAGTCAGCTTTTCAGGAAGCGGGAACTTAGCATTGTGGTCACCAATGATACCTTGTTCCATTTCACTCCTAAAAAGTTACTCCACCAGTCATTGCCTTCGCTAACTTTCCATCAATTTCAGTGACAGCTAGCACCAGCCTTTAAAACCAGATATCTAGCCAAGCAAGGCAAGGACTTAACCAGGACACAGAGGAGCTTTTATAAGTATCCAGACCTCAGATCTTTGGGTGCTTGTTAGTGACAAAAATACATCGGTGTCATCAGATCGACTCTGAGTTTTCTGCATGCGGAAGCTAAAGAAAAAACAAGTTGTTCCTCAAAGCAACAGCAAAAGGTACAAGTATTAGGGGTGAGCAACACATCAGTCCCAATCTCTAAACTTGGTATCAACCTGTTGTTTATTTTCATGGAGAAAGAAAGTAGCCAGGGAATGTGACAACACCCACAGCATTAGGTGGCTCAGACCTAATGCTGACATTAGCCCAGACATTAGGACACTCAGTTGTTGCCTAAATCCGGGCTCAGATGCTGTCACAGCCTGATTCAGATGCAAGACCCCACATCTCTGAGGGGGAACCAGACCCTTTGGAATGGTGGAACACTTCAGTCACAGGAACCTCTCTTCCTTCTCCCTCTGCTGGCTGAGAGCTTCCTCACTGCGTTAAAGACTCGTACCTACTGTCACTGGAGGGTCGTTCTGTCTCTTCTACTGAAGCTAATTATTTACATGAATAAATAAATATCACTTAGGGCAGCACTTTGAGCCTTAGTTTTCTACATTTGACCACATCACTAAGGGCTTTCTCATATATAGCACTCATAACAGCCTGTCCTTGGGAAACTTTTCCTGATCTTTTTCCTGAAGTAAAAAACCCTTCAAACTGGATTTTCTCCATGAAAAGCTGGAGTTTCAACCAATTGACATGCCTAGATGCCAATCAGAAGATTCCTGACTAGCTTTAAACTTTATCCATCCACAGACCCCTTAGCTTGGCACTTGTCATCTGGAAATCCTCCATAACTCTTTCCTCCTGAGGACAGTTTACTTTTCAGATACCCTAGACAAAGATATATTTCTACGATACCCCTATAGCGTACAGCCACACCAACACCCACACATAGACTTAAGCCCAATATTGAGACCACCTGCTACCAGTACATTATCTTCTTAGTTCTCAAACCCAAAACACATTTGAATACTGAGGAAGTGCAAAGTCATGCATGGCTAGTGTGGCCGGGAGCTCCAGGACAGAAGGAGCTAGGTAGACCTTCCTGCAGTATCGTTTCATGTCCTTGAGTATACGGAGGGTAGAACAAGTAGCTATTGATGCTAAACCAAAGCTCAGAAGACTCAAAAAACTCCTAGAAAACCCCAAATCCAAGGTGAAACAGTTTTAATATACAAACCATCCAGAGCACATGATAGCATTTATGCTGACCTCATGCCAGCTTTATCCTGATTGAAAGAGAACAGAAAATACCCACCTAAGTATAGTGGTAAAACAGCAGACATTGCCTGCTTTAGCAGAAGGGTGCCAGTACAGGGATAACGCTTCAAACATTGTGAACACCGTGCAGAACCAGCTTACGCTAGATTGGTGCACCACATCACACGGCCACAGCTTTCTTCGGTCTGATAAAGGAGAGCTCTCAAAACCCAATTTAATAACATCATTGGTCTATAGCCTTACTAGCTAAAGAAGAGTTTCCTACCAGCTAATGAAGGCATCACCATTCCAGTCCAAGGTGGCTCATGATTCTGAAGAAAATCCACAGCTAAAATGGGGGACGTTTTCCTTTAGCCCTATGTTCCCTTGAGATTGCAGCTTGCCATTAAAGGCTACCAAAGCCTTTGGTGTAAGAAGAGATGCAGAGACACCCTGTGGTGGCAAAAATAATATGATCAGGATTAGTTCAAAGAGCTGAAATTCTATTTAATTAAGACACAGAAGTGGATCAGAAAAGCTGTATCCTGGGGACACAGGGAAATCTTTCTGAAGCTGCTAGTCATGTAATTTCCCCTCGTCAGGCCTCCTTTCCTGTCTGGCATCTTTTGCCCTCTGTGTTTGCATGACAGTCCCTGCCACAAAGATTTTACCCCTTGTTCTGTTTGGTTCTTTTACCCCAGGGACTATCAGCTGGGTCAGGGCAGTCGTGTCCTGCTACAATTGGAGGGATGGCTGGGGAAACGCTCCATTTCTGGAAAACAGTTTCTTGCATCTTTAGCCCTATCAGATCTGGTAGGGAAAACTATCAGTCTCGTTTGTAAATTTTTGGGCTGTTGGATTTTTTACCCCATACTTTGTCCTGAAATAATGTTTATAAATGTGAAAGCAGTTACAGAGACACCAATACACTGCTCAGGTAGTCCAGCAGTGAAAGCAGTCAACAGCAGGCATTGGTGCAAATCAGTTTTGACATCTGAAGTCTTCAAGGTACTAGACCTTGCTTATAATTAACTAGAGACAACCTACTGATACAACACTGAGGTTCCTGAAAATGCTGTCCAGTGCTGTTACGTGATCTTCACCTGAAGGAAGCATATTTTCTCCTAGATCCACAGTAGGATTCCCATTTTAAGGAGTCATTATGTAATCTATAGGTTTACAGACTGACCACATAATAAAGCAAACCTCAGGGCTAGCCCCGGTAACACTGTTATTGGTTACTTTGGCTCACAAAACAAAAAATTGAGTATTGTTAAGTAAGAAAGGTAAGGGCAATTAATCGGTATATTCAAAGCAATGGTGGTCAAGTGTCACAAGATTTAAGCAGAGAACAAAAGCAAGGCAAAGAAATAAATTATTCATATACTGGGTATTTAAATCTTCTGATCTGGCAATGCATTTAAGCATATAGTTAAAGTACAGGAGGAACTCCCTCTACCTCATTAGAATTAATTACACTGGAAACTCAACATAGCCAGACAACTTCATCTTTAAAAGAAGAGAAATTAAATACTATACATGTCCAAAGTACAATTTTTTAAAAATTGTTGAGTAAAAGGCCTTAGAAAAGACCCCTTCTGTGTATCTTTGATTCTTTGCCACCAATTTCCACATACTTACATCTGTACTTTCAATGTTACATTTTCCCCTCTTGATCTTTTAGACAAGTGGAATTAGCACTGAAAGATCCTGCAGTGAGAAGCCTTTGAAGCCCACTTCTCAGAGATAAGGTTCCTGCCTCCCCAGTTGCTGATTTTATTAGCCACAGATCGGTCTGTTCTGCAAAGCTTCACCTCAGCACCACTGTATGCCTAAAACGGGTCTTGAATGTGCAGGTTATTTGGCACAAATTAAAAACTGAAGGGAAGTCTATAATTGTGAGGTGTGTAATTTTCTTTCATTCACTAATCTTATTCATTTTTTAATAGCACGGTAATTCTTTAATGGCAGTTTCCTCTTACAGGTCAATGAACTGTTTGTAATTTCTTACATAAATAGTCTTTTCTGCCATTTCTGTGGGAGAAACAGGCCTAACTTACCTAGGTTCCATTAAAAAGCTCGGTGTCTCATCACCACGCATGAGTGGCAAGGTGTGTCACTCTCTGTTTCTTGAAGGTATTTATAGTTTCTTGTTAATGTGTGTCAATCTATAATTTTGGTAAATAACTATAACACAATGAAAAACCATTTCAGGGTGTGATTCCATAAAGCATTTTTGCACAGTGAGTCCCTACTGCCTGTGTACATCCTACTGTACAAATTGGTTAAAGCGAACTGTCCTTAAACAGGCTGGTTGGGGGAAGGGGGAAGAGGGGGAAAACGAAGAGTGAAATCAGAAAGTGCATAGTTCAGAATGGTTGACAATTTTGTTTTTAAGCCTACAAACTTTGCATGACTTGTTTTAGATGATCTGTGGAAAATATTTTGAATAGGCAGGAACAGACAAGCTCTGGCAATCACTAGGAGGGGATGAACACGACCCTCTAAGTCAAACAACCAAAAGTTAATGCAATTACTAAATATCAAATGTAGAGCAGAGAGACTAATTCAATCAGAGAGGGCAAAGGGATAATTCTTGGAGACAAAGCAACGCAACGCGGAAATGCAGACTAATCAACTGCTTTATCAAAAGAAAAAGGAAACAATTTCCAAGCCTTAACTAAAATCCCCAGTTGGTTCTTCATCTTTTCAGGGTTCTGGTTTCTGCTTTGCAGTGTTTGTTCCATCTCACATTTGTTTCACTGCTTCTGTTCTCTGCGCAAAACTGTTTCATTGGCTCCTGGTTCTTCGCTTTTATCAAACGAGCCGCCTCCTCTCTTGGTTTTCAGCAACTAGCCTAACCATGAAAGAGAGCACGTAGAAGGAAATATTTATTATATTTAATGTCCAAGCCTACTTTCCATAATTACGTGCAATAGTGGTTGAGTAAGAATATCCAGAGTCGCCTTGTGTCTGCAGGATTTTTCAAAGCAGGTATTTGCTCCATCTGATGGAAAGCGGCTGCTCACTGATCTCGACCAAACCTTCTGCGTAACCAGGACACACACAGGTTTGTAGAGTGACAGACCCGGACTTCACCAGGTGCAACACAGTAAGGGAGAGATTTTCAAAAAGCAGCTCAGGCTTCTGCTTTCCTCTAAGCAGGTGCTGTTGTTATGACAGATAAAATGAGCTGGCACAAAGGAAAGAAGGAACCCACAGAAGAAAGCACAGGAGATGGGAAGCACAGCCGAAAAAAGCGAGAGAGACTATTTAAGAAGAGATTTTCTGGATTGAGCCTCTTCTCTGGATCTCCTAAGAACAAAATGTGAGTACATCCAAGATCATATTTTGTATACATTTTTAAGCAAGAAATTTTAGAAATATTTCCAGAGCACCTTCCAAAGACCCACAGGCACTTTTATTACCTCTGCTGTATTAACAAACAGCAAAACAATTACAGACTAATTAAACGATCTAAAAACTAGGAAGTCACTGGCAGAAGTAGGTATGAAATTAGGTCTCCAAACCTTGTGTGTCTGCATGTTTATCTTATAGTCATTTCCCTGTACGTCCTCCCGCTCAGCAAGAGAGATTTGGAGGGGCAGCATCTCTATTCCTCTGCAAACACACAAGCGCTGCCAGTTGTGACAACCCAAGACACGGTTTCTAGGAATAACATTGCTGCCATTTTTGTTGCACCAGTATTCTTACCTCCAGGCTGTAACACACAGTGGCAACGCATGGGCACCACCCAAAATCACTCTTCCAGAAAGTTAGTGCTACCAAGTTTCTTGAATCAGAGTGTAATTATTGCTTATGTTCCTATAATAGTGCCTTTATGCCTACTACTTTTCAGATAGAAGAAGGAAAAAAAGAAAAAAAAAGAAAGACAAGCAATGCAAACCTATTCCTCTTTTAACCAAAGTAAGCAAAAAGGCAAAAATGAGTTTGAGCTTGCTGCTTTGTACATGTATTAGCTTTGAGTTATCATCATCATCATTCATATGGGATTTGAAATTATCTTCTGGGCTTTTGTACTTGGTATTATTCTTCTTTAATATGAAGTAAGCTTAAGTGTATGCATCATGCTAAGGATGAGGAGTAATTTCCAAAAAGTGTCTTTTCTTATCCATTACAAGAGCTGTTTTCTATACAGATCTCCTAAAAAGAGTCTGTCTTTGATAATTATCCTGAAATTACCGTCTTAGCAGGAAGTGCATACAAGTCTCAGCAATTACTCAGCTAACTGCATTAAGCTTGATAGCCACAGCAGCTGGTTACAAGCTCGACGTAAAATGAAAATACACTATCCAGAAATGATCCTGAGAGCCAGATTCTTCTCTCAGACTGATCCAATTGCAGAACAACTAATACCAAGGGCTTTGCTTTGGGATTTTATCTTGCTGCACTACTGAAGAACTGGACTGGAAACATAGTCGAACATCCAAGGAGTTAGTGAGTTTTCTCTGTAGTTCATAATTTCACTGAAGCACGCACTTGGGAAGCGGACAAGTTCAACTAGGGCAGTGAAATCATGCTTTCCTTGATCCTCCTTTGTGATTAATATGGATTTTTTCCCAGTTTGATCTAAAAAAACCCCAAATAGTAACATAGCATCCTCCTTCCATGGTACTGGCACATAAATGGAAAGAGTCCGTCTTCAGACTTTACTGGATATATTTCTACACACACATTCCATAGCAGCGGTTTTTAAAATCATTCAAGTCATTAGGGCCTACAGAACTTTCCCAGGGTGTAGCCAAATCAGATCATCTCTACAGTTCAGCACTAATTTGTGAGCTCTTGTAAGGGATTATGTAGGTTAGTCTCTTGATTTTGAAGTACTATTTTATACAAAAATGTAATGATATATAATTAAATCAAGAATACTTTTCATTCAGCCCTTCCATCTCTATTCAAGGATAGTACAGTATAGGGCTTATCTATCACCCATAATTACTAGCGCATGCAAGTGGAAAAAGAACCTTTATGATAGTATAGGTGAGGTCCACCAGGTCTGAAGCCTGTAATTTAGATACATGGAGCTGTATGAAATTTGTCTTCATGCAAGAATGAGGTTCATGCCACGATCACACACAGAAAAGCTGCATATTAAAGAACTGAACAGAAAGCCCCTAGTTAGTTGACTTCGGATTTTTTCATGCTTTTGTTTAGATGGTGACAATCCTTTTAATCATTCTGTGTTCTAAAACTAATGGCTTGTCACTGCCATCACAGCACCAGAGCCAGACTCTCTTTTTTCTGTGCAGTCCTGTTTTCTGCAGGTGACCACACATTGCACCTGCTTCTGGTGTGTCGTAGGGAAAGCCTCAGGAAGAGTTCATAAATCACACACTAATTGCTTCTGCTGATCTCATTCATCTAGGAAGTGTACAGGTTAAACTTGTCACCTTTCTTTCTGACTGCTCTAGCCCTCAGGGAAGAAGTCAACTTTTTGAAGACAAGAGAAAATGTTTACACAGGAAAGGTTCCAAAAAGCTGAAGCCAGCACGGGAGGAAATCTGTTCTTTAAGGCAGCCGCACTCTGGGAAAATGTGTCCGAAATGTGAAATCCTCGTCTGCCGGAAATGTGAGACCCTGCATTCAGAAAGCAGCTTCATTGCCCACAGTCTGCTCGATCACTACGACAGAGGAGGGGACGTCAGCTCTAGTAGGTTGATTGCAGAAAGTCAAGTACGTAGAGGTGATTAAAGGGTTGGTGTGGGTGCCTTGGCGGTGCCTGACTACGTCCAAAATGCTAAAGCTTGGATCCACGCAGGCTGGCTGGATCTTCGGCCTGTGCAACCTGTCTGCAGCGCAAGCAATTACAACCATGCTGTAGCTCATACTTACTACATGTAGCAAATGCACGTTCACTAATTTAATTAGCATTAACTCTGCAAAAAAAGATTTGGAAGTAGAAGCTAAAAGTTTCTCAGCTATTAAGAACAGGGAATTGTTTAAGAAACATTTTCAAAGAGTCTTCGTTTTCCTCTCAAGAAAACAAGATTATCCCATTGAGTTGCAAAAGAGAAAGTGAATATTAAACGCAGAACCACTGCAATTTGTAACGCCTAGGTATGTTTCAGTATTGTTTGTGGTCTGGAATATTAAACTTTTTATTTTTAAATTAACTAGCATGGGTATGCAATTTGATGGGAGAAAGGGGCTTCTCAAGGCTATCCTGGCCACAAAAATTGCAGATCACATTCAAATTCCTTTCTAGAATTTCTGAACTTTTACTGACTTTCAACTTCTAACTTATGATCCAGCACCTTTCCTGATTGCAACTCATGAAGTATTTAAGCCTTCTTTGGGTTTAAGGTCTGTGTAATACAGCACTGAATAATACAGTATTCAAAGTTTAAGCATACCAGTGGAACCCACACTTTGAGATGCCTGTCTCCATTCATTCTCTTCACAGTGCATGGAAGGACTTGCCCAACGATGATCAGGAGAACAGCATGGTGACAAGCCAATACACAATGGTAGGCAGTGGGTGGCATTAAGATCCAGACATTCACAAGACTATTTACCTTTATGGAATTCATAAGTGCAGGTTAACGGTGGAAGTAGCCTCTGGAGCAGATTACCGCAAGCCTAACTGCATGTATCGTCTCCTCCCATGCCAACCAGCACGACTCTGTACGCAGGATGAACTCCTTGCCATTTGGCAGGGAACAGGCTAAACAGACTTTGTCTCACATAGACATTAATATTAAGGGATCTCTTACTTAGCCAAGCACACAGAACACGGGCTGGGAAGTTTGGACCTTTGTTTCATCACTCCTCTTCCTAAGTTCCCAAGCCACTAGCCCACAGGGGAAAGGACTCTCTCTGTTCTTCCCCCTCCTCTTTTGGAGCTGTTCCATTTTTGTTCCCATGAATGTTTGGCAAGGGAATTGGAATCCAGATAATTTTTTTTTTCCTATCTCTAGGGAGTACTTTAACTGAGCTATGTCAGACATTCTTCTGTTGGTCCCCCCTGCCATGGAAAACAGTTTCAACAGGAGTTATTCAGAGCCATGTCTACAACATTCCCACACTCCAGAGCATCCTGAGCAGTACTGCTCAACTCCCTTTGTGATATCTCAAACAAACACTCAACAAAGGAGGCAAAGACACAATTTCAGAAACTAGAATGAGCTGCTTTGCCCATGTTGTATAGGTGGTCAGATAACAAACACGCATCCAGAGCATGCTCACAGGGCAAAGCCCATTAGGTAAGATACGTAGGGGAAAACCTTAGGCAGGATTCACAAATAGGAATGAACCGCTATCAGCATCCTCATTTTTGCCCAGACTGCAGGGGTTCTGGGTCCTGCCCAAACATACACTTCTAAAGACAAAAATTAGATCTTAGAAACATCCTTGCACTACAGGATTGTAATCCCTCAGAAACCATGTTTCCATGGTGCTTGATTGTCGATTCCGCTCATTTGCTTCATAAAAGCCAAACGATGTCTGGCAAATCAGAATTAACCTTTTACCTTCCTCTATTCTTAAACTGTGAACCTTCACAGATTTCCCAAGAATAAGCCATGCCTTTACTTAAGAAATATATATTCATCCCCATCCCTCTTCATCAAGCAATTCCAGGGAAAACTTCTCCAGATAATCACCCGAGGAAAAGCAAGGTGACAGACTGAAAAGATGAAGGACTAGCTCATCACAGCAGCATTATTTTAAATCTGACAGTCCAATACAGTAAAACCTGTTAAAATAGGTTACATAGTTGAGCTGGCATTTAGCCAACTGTTCTGGAGGTGACAAAACAAAGTTTTATCAGCATCTGGCTCGTAGAATTTTCCCTTGTGGTTTGCTACAGGACAGCTAGCGAGTTCCTCATGCGGGCTATTAGGTTGGAAAGGCATCCAAGTAATAAATAGTAGTATGCATTAGTAGCTCATTAAAGGAAAAAGCAGTTAATGCTCTTTTGCTTCACTGTTTGAAGAGCAGCTAGTGATACAAGCGGGGTAAATAAATTCTCTAGTCAGCACTGGCAGAAGCACATGCCCTCTTCTTGATCACCCATGAAGAAGTCATGCTTGGAAAGAGTAACTACAAGATTTTGATTATGCATCGAGGTAGCATGAACAGCACAGTACTCGAGTTTTCTCAGTAGCATTAGCCATTCAAATTTCTGCACCTTTCCTGGACTGGCTACTGAAATCTGCTTCAGAGATCTGCTTGGCACTGTGTATTCCTGAGACCACGTTTGTTCCTTCCGCACACTCAGGTTTATATGAAAATGTCCCCAGTGTCACCATGGAAACATTAGAAAATCCAGCTCTGCTGACCCCCCTGAACTGATGGATATTTAGCTGTGCTCCCTAAGTGAGTGACCCATGTGGGCACGAGGTTATGCATGCTGTTCCCACAGAAGATGTTGGAGGAAGATTTCACCTCCATGCCATTGAAATAAATTTGCTAAGGGAAGGCAAAGCTAGTTTTCCGAACTGACATGGCAAAATATGAAAGATAGCAGTTCCTATGTCCATTTAATCACTTGAGATTTTATGATTATGAACTTACTGTGACTGATTCTAGTCACAGAAATAATTTCACTACTAACCTTACGCCCAGTCTATGTCACCAACAGTCAATGGCAGACAGACACGCCCTCAAACAAAACAGATTTGTATTGGAAATGGTAGTCAGTGTGCTGTCATGGTCAGGCCATAAACCCACTACCTTAAGCTTAGTCTGACTTTTATCTCGTGAGCCAACCCAGGAGGCGGCACATTTGTCTATAAAAAACCCACAGCCATATGTAAACTGTGAGGCCCAACAGCGACGCAGCATCGCCATCTCATATGGCAATACCTAATAAAACCTGCTTAGCATCAGGACAGCTCTGCTCCCTCATCTCTCAGCAGTATTACGCCAGACAAGTTATTTTAAAAATTATTTTAGGAAAACTTGCCAAAACCTGGAAAGCATTATGGGAGCACAGGATTTCAGTTGTAAATTTTAAAGCCAGCTCAGACATATAATTAAATTGATACAATATATTGTGCACGAATCATAATAGAAATACTGATAACATACTTAAAAGATTTAGGCTTGAAATCATTCCTAACGAATAAATCTGTCATCGTAGCCTGACATATTAATTTTTAAGAGCTTGTACTATTTAATTATCTGATTCCAATAGCTCTAGAAAACTAAAGAGGAATACTGGACTCTATTCTATTAAGGATATGAATAGGCGCTGTCAGAGGCATTCGCTAGAATGTGAGTGACTTAACAATCAATACATCACTGTCAATAAACCCAAGACAAGCATAAAAGAGAAGGAAGCAACTCCACTGGTGAGTGGCAAATCCACGGAAGCTCTTTCCTTGGAAATCTAATACCTAAACCTAATCTAAAAGCAGCGGTTGTCACCATTTGTCACAAATGAAATGATACAAGGTAAAGAAAGCAAACCCATCAAGTAATCATGGCATCAAAAGAAAAAGAGAACAAATTTATACAATGCACGCACCGCACATACCAAGTTTCAGTTGTTGTTTATAAGGCAGTGTCTCGGTATCTTTTCCCATCAGATGCAGTGAAGGCCCTGAAAAGCAGAATTGGTTTAAGACAAGTAATTTTTCCACTGGAAAAGTGCAGACCCAATTAAAAGTAGACTTGGAGCAAAGTAATGAAGATGAGACCATCTAAACTGAAAGTGTTTCATACCAAAGCTGTAGCTTACATTTCTTTTCTGCAGCTGCATACACCCACATTCTTTCCAAACCTTCCACATTTAAAAGGTTATGTTTCTACTCACTGTTATGAACGAAATCTTTAAACTCTCATAGTATAATCTGATCAGTTGATGCCTTCTGAATTCTGCAAACAGTCTAAAACAATCACTCAGAAAAAGAAAAAATATGAGTGCACTCAGCCCATTTTAGTACTATTGCTGGATATTGGGAGGTATGTACGGAAATAATTAATGGACTTATGTGACAAAATTCCAGTATTCTCCTCTTGGATGACAGACTCTCTCTCCTCCTGCCTTTCATGAAGAAGTTAATTTATGCATTCTTATATTTGTTTTCTGAATGAAAACGTGTATGCCACAAGCTGTAGTACGGACGATGGGAACCCAGGAAAGTGGGGATCTATTTACTAATACAATTCAGCAAACCAGTGTACTCCACTCAAAACTTAACATGAAAGTAGCACAAAATTAACCTTGGTGACCTTATAAAAACTGCTTCATGTAAGGTTCATCCCTGAGCATTCTTGTGAGATGTGCTATACTCTCGGCTATCTGAAGACCAAGTAAGTTCAATTTACACGAGGAAAATGCATCATTTTCTTTCGCTGGCAAACATGAAAATACATAATTTAACAAGCCTCTAACTTTCTTTCCCTACACTTGCTCACAAATTGCCAAGAGTACACGCAGTGAAGGTAAAGACAATCAAATACAACATAGCCCATTCCAGGGCTATTAACCAACACAAAAACTGAGCAGTAGTACTCCCTTATCACCTCTAAACACTAGCCACCTCAAAGAAGATGGTGAGGAAATCACACTGCCCGTAACAAGTACATTTATAACCTGCATTAAAGTTACATCCAAAAAAATCTCATACCACAAAACATCTTTACTCTGTGCAATATCCTGGTGGTAATTGAGGGAAGGTGTTTCTGCATCTGGAGGTCAATGCTACTTCCTCTATTTTTGCAGAAGGGAATCCAAGGCACAGACTTGAACGACTTGTTCAAAGTCTGACGAGAAGTCTGGGGTGGAACTGGGAACTGACTTGCCTCCGTAGCTATGGATATAATGATGCCATCGTGCTCCTCCCTCGCACATTAGCCTCAAGCAGCCAAGGTGAACTTGCCAACTTTATCTTGAGTTCTGGAAAAGACTACGTCTCCCTCAGCAAGACCACCAGAGATGTCCGAGTCCTCTGTCTCACGGGAAAATGTAACATGTCCAGGAACGGTTACTTATGCAAATTTATATGCTGTGAATTAGCTGAGGATGAAATTACTTTTTTCAGAGTTCACCTACAAAGTAGTTTCTTTTTAATCTTCCTCCCATCTGCTTTAAAAGTAAAAAAAAAAAATTTAAAAGGGTCATGGCATACTTTAAACACTATTATAAAAAAACCCAACCAACCAAAAAAACAAACCCCAACCCCCACCCCCCCAAAACCCCTAAAATATCAAACCAAACCACAAACTATCTGTCACTTTTACAATATGCTAGAAGCAGAAGTCTTTTCAGATAGCTTAGCCCCAAGGTGAGGACAAGAGAATCAAACCACTTACACAATAAATACTATAAATAAATCCAATCCTGGCTCCAGATAGGTTCTCGGCCTTTAAAAGAAACAACAAAACCCCAAAACAACAAGGAATAATAAATCACTCTCAACAAAGTAAAACCACCTTTAATTAAATTCCTACATAAAACAACATTTCTATGAAAAACAACTGTTTAGTCAAAAAGTAAATATATATACGTTTAATTCTCTTTCAAATGTCAACAAGAATTGAGAGCTACCAGTGTTCCTTGGAGAACAAGCAGTAGTTAAAGTCTATCTTGCTGATGTCCAGAAACAGTATGTTACATCTTTTAACCAGCAGTTCCCTATTGCACGTAACAGATTTGCTCTCCATTTAAGCACCTAAAAGCCTGGTACCTCACTAAATAAATTAAAACAAATCCAGTTTCTTCAGCAACCAACTTCAACATATATATCTTGGTAAAGCAACATTACTGCAAGCTTTTAATAAATACAGAAAGAAAAGATTAATGATTTCTCATTGGTGTTTTATGGAATGATCTTTTCCCATAAACTCGCTTTTCCAAACATTTGGGCTTTTTGGTATGTATGCTCTAAAGATCACTATGTGTAGTATATTTAATGAAATTTTTCCATATGAATTTCCATGTAAGGCTGTAAGGAGCTTCTTGCTGAACCTGAAATAAATGTGCCTCTTTCAGGAGTTGAAAACAAAGCCGCAGAGGCCGAATGGGAGACCGTTACCAATGGGGGATTCTCAGACGTGGTTGAAATTGGCCTAACCTTCCTCTTACTGAAGGGCTTCTTTTGCGTGTGTTATGTCACAGGAACAAAACTGTGCAACCCTGAGCATCCGGACACTGCATCATTTTCAAAGGTCTCTCCCCTCCCACCCCCTATCTCTCC
>JAOXJK010000051.1:23241443-23271753 GCA_025774025.1 Xenus cinereus | reverse complement strand
CAACCTGGTCTGGTGGGAGGTGTCCCTGCCCATGGCAGGGGGGTTGGAACTTGATGATGTTTAAGGTCCCTTCCAACCCAAACCATTCTATGATTTGAGAGAAAATACTGTAAAAAGTAGCTATGGAAAATAAGAGAAAGACAAATATTATGAATATGAAATTATCTGAAATACAAATATTATGAAAGGTAACAACATTGAGACTTGAGACACGTGTAATTTTCTTGGGATTATTTGTTTTGTGAAATCTAGTACGGCTTACTCAGCAACATCCCGTCAAAATGCTACAAATGCCAGAATTTCAGCTGGAATGTTGTTTGAATTCCAAAGGGCACCATGAATCTAAGTCAGGATTTGACATACTAGAAAATCAAGTAGTAACAAACCTGCCAGAAGAGGCACACATTCCTCAATATTGAAACAGAAACTTACAGGAATTTTGTAGCGTATACTATAGAGGAGAAAATAACTGTAGCAATTACCCTAAATTGTATTCCTTCAGCCAGTTTAAGAGAGCATCTTTGTTGAAGGCAGCAGCAGCAGCAACGTTGCTACTATTTAACTGAATGTCAGCAATGGTTTCTGAACTAGAAACAGCCTCAATAAGGCCAGAGTGATCTCCAGTTGCTAAACAGCCGTATGGCAAGATCCTGAAACAAAACACAGACTTGTGTTAAAAACAAAAATAGTAAGAATGTTTCTTTAACGTATCAGTATTTTGAGAGGGCTGACTACTCATGCTAACTTGAACATTAAACTCTCAAAGGTTAACATACAAATATTGCTTGCAAAGTTAAAATACCAGCAATACATTTAAAACATTAATTTTTCCTAGTACATGTATGGAAAAGAAAAAAAGAAACTATACGCAACTCCAATTTTTCCCTTTTGCTAGGGAACACAGTTACCTGTAATGTTACAGGAGCAACCATAGAGGGAGCCCTTTATTTTCATTTGTTATTTAACTGGCTAAACAGACAGTAAATTACACTCATGCTCACTCTAGACATATTTGTGTAAATGAAAAAGAGGACTTGGCCCTTTCCCCTCATTCCTCCTATTTCAACTTAAAGTGCTAGAAATCCTTCTAAGTATAAATGTAAAACAATGTTTTCCAACTCTTACTAATTTTAAGCGTAGAAATCTCATGAAAAGCAAGAATACATCTTTTAACCCACCTGCTATAAAAGAATATTCCTGTGCATTCATATGCTATGCCTAGTAAAAATACCTATAACGATATCATTGCATTAAAATAGACACAGATAAAGTTATGAAACAAGGAGAGATGTGTCTAAATAGGTGTATTTTTCCAAAATGCTTCCTCACTCCAGATGCCCAAATTGCTAAATGGAACAGCAAATTTGATGGGAGCTCAATGCGTGCAACAAACTTAAAGCAAACTCTTCAAAGGCATCACAAACCGAGGTGTCTACGCTCATGCCAGGCATCCAGGTCCAGATTATTGTCTCAATTCCGGCCTTGGATCCACGCATAAAGGAATGGCTGCCCGAGCAGTACTAACTACAGCGCACAAGCTACAGACTAGCACTCACTAACCTACAGAGCTGGATACAGAATTGCAGGACATATTAAATTTTTTGTGTGAGCGTATAGAAGGAAAAGCACTGCTAGGGGAGCTGACATCGGTATTTATATATAAAACAGATATTAAGTTTGATTGCTGCAAAGCAGAACCACATCTCTTAACTGACACAGCCTATTATCCCAAGCCATAGAAGAAAAATAAATAAAATTCCAGATGAAATTAATTGGAATTTTTTGGCATAACAGCTATTAGGTAACGGAACCGCTTCTCTACCTCAGCGGTAACACACAACCGAAGTGTCACAAGTATTAATAACTATATAGTTGGGGATTCTTCTCTACTGGCAGCAACGGGAACTTAAAACCAGATTCAACAGGGTAATTAGAGAACACCCAACTTCAAAACAAAACAAACGTGCAGATTTAGAAGCTTCTTCCCGTTTCTCCTTTATTTCCCAATTAAAAACCCCACCACTCCAGACCAGAGTGTTCTCACAATGGACAGAAGGGTATCTGTGATTACTGAACAGCAGCGTTCACGGTACAAGGAAGCACTGCCCATCCTTATCACGACACGACAAACGTAAGCCAAATATTGCCAGGTTAAAGTGCACGCTGGCCTTCTTCCATGGCATTTCAACCCACCCTACTTGCAGCTTAACTGGGCACACGTCCAACAACTTCCCCTTCAAAAGCAAGCAATGATGAAAGCCTTCAGCCCCTGGAGGACTGTGTGCTTACAACTGGAGGAAAAAACATCCTTGTCAGAGAGACAGTTTGACAGGAGTCAAGTTAGGGACAAATCCTCTGGGCCCTTTCCATCTCATCCTGGTCTCTTTGACTTCAACATCTGTCATCAGGATATGCTCCCTGCTTTTTAATGCCAATAAAGACCACGGGCAGATCGATACAGCAGGACAGAAAATCTTCTTCTTTTTCCCCCCATTTAATATTGTTCTGTATTACAAGAGTTTAATTCTCCAAAGCAGTATCTTCCCAAATGCTACACCAAGTTCTGGTAATTCATCAATGCATTCTCTGTAACAACAGTTCCAATGCTTTAAAAAAAATGACATTCTTTAGACTTGTAACAAATATATTTTTCCATGTTTGTAAACTCTGATTTCATACACAGCCGCTTAACATCAGCCTTCACACACATTAGGGGAGGTGAAAATGAAAACTCACTCTAAATAGGCAGTGAAACGAGGAAGTAGTTTGGAGAACTCCTCTCTATCCGTCCAAAACATTAGCTAAACACTAAGTACTTTTATGACAATTTACCACAGCGAAGGTCACTCAGCATAGATCAAACTCCTCAAACTCAGGATTTTCTGTTGCTCTGCTACTTTAGTAATTTCCCCCTTAACACAATTTCCATGCTGTAACATAGGGAAAGCAGCAGAAATACTTTTTGATGCAAGGATTACTCTCTGACGAGGTGCAACACCGCAGACCCCACAGCACACTTGGGAAGACAGATGTTGTGCTCCTCTGCTGTGACATATATTTGTAATAATTAAACGTTTCTCACAGAAATAATAGGAAATTAGGTCATCTACTATGAGTATGCCCATACACATNNNTTCAGGCATAGAATTTTTTTAAGCAAAATAACTTGCGTAGTTGTAACTTTTTCAGGAGGTCTGAACCTCTGAAAGTCTCATTTTGTCACTCTGCAATCTCAATATAAATACTGTTTAACTGAGTACATTTGTTCCATAATTGCCCATATTTCTAGTACAAGAAACAACTAGAGATAAGCTACAGAAAGAACTGAGGAAGTTTAGCTGCACATTCTTAGTGATGTCTTAGGCCAACTATTTCCTGCTCAATTTTCAGGTAATAGTTTGTCTTAGAAATGAATAGCTAGAGTTGGGCTTTTTTTAAGTTTGGGGATTAATTAAAGAATATGCTTTTTTGGTTTTCTAATTTCTCTCTAGTACTTGACTGACTGATGTGCAGGGTAAACTGAGCCAGACTTCTCTAAAAGACAGAGCAGCGCTGCTCCAGGTGATGTCTGGGCTGTCTAACGGTTGAGGCTGTACCAAGAATTTATATCTGAAGTTCTATTAAGTTTTGCACTCCAGAGTCCACCCAGGATGACGGACCTACTGGAGTGCACTGCTGCGTCCTCCTGCAAACTCCCATTTCCTTTTCCAACAAACCCTGGTCTCGTTCTGGTACTTCCTCAGAGTGCACACATGGGACCCTAGACAACAGAACGCACCATGTATGGAAAAGGCCAGTTTACCCACGAGATAAATCAGTTGACAGTTAAAAAACCAAACAAACAAGCAAACCTTTCTCCTTCTTCAGCTTTGGAGATCTCAAAAACAAAATATATTTGGTGTTCCTCTCCAGAGCTGAGAAATCCCACTGGGAATATCATGCTTGCTTCAGATCCAGACTGGGCTAAGATTTCATTTTAAATCACTACTAAATGTGACTGGCTGCGATTGCAGTGCCATTATAAGGAAACGGATCCTATCCCAGATGCCTCAATGGCAGCGTATTGGTTGCCATTTGATCCATGCTCCATAGAAGCTGTACCATTGGCTTGTAGCGAGATATTATTGACTGGAAGAGAGAGGCAAACAGCAAGTGCTTCTGCTCTTACAATGGTGAAATAAGTGAGAAGCCCTGCTTTCACCTGAATGGCATTATCAGACACTCTGTAGTGGGAAAAAAAGTAGGAAAGCACAAAATCCAGTATGCATCCACAAAAGGAAAAAAGGGAAGTGACAGCTTCAGGCAAACTAAAGCCTCAAAGGATGACACAGGGCAAGAAGAAAAGATTCCTCTCATGGGTACGGACACATGAAGTGGTATTTTTCAGGAAAGCAGATCTGTTTGACACTACTTTTTCGCCTAACCCCATGTATCTTACCCAAGCAAAAAAAAAGCAAGCCAACAGGTTCAGATTCATGAAGAGGGTAACAGAACTCATTACTGCCGCAGTTAACACATTTTGGAGTCACCCCTTCTTGAGAGGCACACAGACTGCAAACATGGAGATCACGAAGTCTCACTGTCTTAGCTGCATCCTTGTGCTCCAAGCATTGAGAGTGCTGTTTTGTCCAAACCTGTTTTCAATTAAGACCATTTCAGAGCTTTCCCTTGGCAACTGCCTGGTTTACCTCTCTTTGATAGAGATAGAATTGTAACTCTGCCTCAATCCCAGAGGCAGGGTTATAATCATAACTATGAGAGGATGAATGGAAGGAAGATGCTCCCATTTAAGTAAATAAATGGAAGAAGCCAATTATAGAACTTCAATTCTCACTAGGAACTTCCCCTTTCTACTTTTTTTTTTTCCCTAAGAGTTTTATGAAAAATCTTGGACATCAGAGCCACTTTTTGGTTTTCCTTTGTTGAGTTTAAAAAAATGCCTTAGTCAGGAAAAGCGTGATGACAAACGGAGATTTGATGACTCCTAATCATTATTCCTGTTCGCTAGGCACGGTGTGTGGCCCAGGCTGAAACCACAAACGAAGCTTCTGGGAAGGCAGCAACCAAAGAATGCCTCATCTGGGATTCCACAGCTGCCAGAGGTTGTCCTTGCCCCCAAACGCTCGCTTAGTCTCCTCACAGTCTATTTATAATGACATAAATTATCTAGAGTTTCCTCAAATGAGTGTTCAACTTAACACACACTCAGCCACCTCATCGCAAACAGACGCTTCCAGAAACAATTTATTATATACATTCCTACCTTACCCCACACTTCACTCAAAGGGATCTTTCCATAAGTAGCATAAATAACAAGTTTATAATTTTACTTATCTATGTGGGCTGATGTTATGTGCCTTATGAAGCTCAAACTTCTAATGCTTGAACCACAAAAAAACCTGAAATGACCTCAAAGAATATAAATTATTTCAAGTAATATTTAAATAAGTACTTCTGGCCTTAAAAACAGCACTTAAAAATTAAACACAAAGGATTACAGCTCTTTCACAGGCACACAAAATCGAATTTAGAGCTTCCAAATGGTTTATAATAATGTGACACCGAGTATGTTTAGAACTATTTTTCTAGAAAGAAATTAGAATTTCAGAATTACATTAGCTAAAGCTGGTGAATAGATTTGTCTGGAAAAGCCCCCCACGTACTAAAAGGTTGCATCATAATATTGAACAACGTCTGGTACTGTTTCTCTTTGGAATGCTCTAGCGTTCCTGCAAAGAAGCCACTGTTACCTTAGCAAGCGAATGAAAACGAGAAAGCTACTTTGCAAGACACTTTGGAAGACAGAAAAACATTTCAGGTCTGAAAAATATTTTCTGAAATCCAAATAGTGTTTTTCCCACAAAAATAACACAAAGTGGAACTTCAGAAGGTACACTGAAGATGTTCACAATGACTCCAAGCCTTTGGGAATAAACAGCGATAAGAGGACTGCTCACAGCAGGAAGAAAAAGTGGCTACTACAAAAAATAGTTGAGTTCATTGCTAATTACACAACCAGTTAACAAGTGAGTAGCTTACATGGGAGGAAGAATTGCCCTAGACTAACGAAGTAATAAATAAATTAAAATCCCACATCCCTCCTCATCATTCAGTGCAAGTTTTCCAAATGCTAGAAACTCCTGCACTCGTGGTATCTTGGAAAGTTTTGTTACTTCATTTTGAGAGAAGCAGCTTTGCAGCAGCAGAGCAAATGAAAGATTCTTTTCAAACGGAGCATTTCTGCCCTAACAGAATACTTAAATTATGAGTTTTCACTTCTACTGTAAGTTTACAACCTCACAAAACCTGACCAAAGGAAGCAGAAATGGAAGCTTTAGCATGAAATATGGGCAAGTTCAATACCATGAAAACACTTCAGTATTCTAGTACAAATGCACTACGACACGGTGCTTTTTCTCCACTGATTTCATAATTGACTGGGTTAGAATTACTTCATTGAAACGGCACTGAAAAGTGTAATTTTAAGAAAGCTACAACATATTTTTTCACCAAAAAGTAGTTTTTCTAAATATATCACCTTTTCTGCCAACCTTACTATAGAATTTTGTCTTACTCTTGAAAGACTATCCACTATTTATCATGATTCAAAAACACAACTGAAAATATAATATTATATTATATTAAGATAATATTAGCCAAGGCTAAGAACACAAAAATTACTGTATAGACTCCAATGATCAGCCACTTGACATCAGCCTCCAGGCAGAGCATGTGGTTGTCCACCCGTCCAGACTGTAACTTCCTAACTCAAGAGGCGAGAACATTATGGGTGTCAGACTGAGAAGTCTTGCTAAAGTGAAGGCAAGGGCATCCTCCACTCCTTCCCTCCCTCAAAGGCGGCAATCAGACAGCCCGGCATGGTTTACCGAACTTCTCTTCTCCCAAGACCCTCATCTTCATGAAGCCTGTTATGCAGTTACTAAAGGATGACATCCCTCCCTTAAATTTTGTAGGAAATAGATCGCAAGTATAAAATTTATTTGGACAGTAATAAAGTCAATTGTTGCCATGGCTGTGCAAACCACAGATGGCCTTAAGAAATAAGACCAAGAGAAATAAGAAAGTGGACTCTCCATCCAAATAAACCAGCCCTCAAGAGATCCTTACCGGAGATCCAGACCAGCTTCTTTCCAAAGTATGTCCATCAAACGCAAAATCTGGAGTGTCAACATGTCCTGTCGGAGATCTGTAACGAAAGGTTGAAACTGCGCCTTCAGTCTTTCCGTGCATTGTAGTCAAACTTTCAAATGCTTATAAGGCCTTCAGAAAAAGGTATCTAAAAATACTCATTAAGGTTTAAGTGGGATTGACCATAATTATATCATCATGACTAATAATGTTTATACTTTGAAACCCAGTCAGAAGATGCTTAATTTATTTACCCCTGCTAGAGTAAATCATGTTACCTGATGGCAACACCGAGCAACACAGCTTAAATGGGAGTGTGGGAATGAAGAAGGAAAAGGAAAAATTTAAAATTTTTAGCATTGCTTACCATCACCGTTTTTAAAGATGATCCCTACAAGATCTCCTCCAAACATTTTGTTGTTGTATACTATCCACAGAGGCTTCATTTTAGAATCCATATATCTACACTTCTCAACACTAAAAGATAACACAACAAGTCTTTTAGTCAAATAAGAATAATTCAACTGAAAAAGTCTAAACATTGTTCAAAACACAAGAGAACACACAGACTTCCAGTCTGGAAGTAATTAAGCATTAACTCTGCTCTCATTCTGCTACAATGCTATCAGCACTTCCCAGGTTATGAATATATCTGTTATAGATGGAAGGTATTGGACACCATGATTGGCACCCAACTATCTAATGCTTACATTAAGCACCCTCATTCTCAGAGAAAATAGTTTTCTTTCTATCCTTCCCCATCAATTTTTAAACTTTAAGTGCTGTTAAATGTTTTAACAGCTTTTGTACTTATTCTTATAAACAGAAGCCAGGAAACGCAGTCTAATTCACTTTTAGGCTTATATTTAAATATATTTAGCTATGATAATACTCTCTTATTCAATGTATTAAGTTTCACGGTGGATCACAAAAACCTTCTAACTTAACTGATATCCGAACCTTAGGAAGATTCCCAACAGACCTTCTCTCACTACAGAAAAGGTTCCCCGGGACAGCACAGCTGCCGAACAATACAGCCACAGGAAGCCATGGCACATGTGCGTTTCTGCTTCACTGTTTCCGTGCAAAAGCTGCAGTGAAATGTTAGTCGCTCGTTCGTAACTTACTGCAGTTCTGAAAGTATAACAGAAGGATTCAGAGGAGACTGGAGGTCAGAAAGCGCTTCTCTGTAAGCATTTTGTTTCAAACAAGTATGCATTGCATCTTTTCCTTTTGCTTTGCTTTGCTTCATGGCATTCAGCTTAATTAGACTATTTAAAGTCTTCATTTTATTAAGGGCTTCCACCTGAAAGAGATATTTTATTTTTAAAAGTTATTGCTCTGATTTTACACATAATATATTGCAAAATTCCAGTTCAAAACAAAACAAAGTACTTAACTAAAGTATTAAATAATTCTACAGCTTTTTAAAAATAGAAATAATGGATGGCAATTAAGGTGGCACTCCTGAAAGAAAAGGCCTTTCTCATTTTTTTTTAAGTCACTCATATCCCAGAAATACAAAGACATTGAGGGAGTGAAGCCTCAAGTCACTTTTTAAAGCATGACTTAACATTTCCAAAAAACTGAATGAGGTACTTTAATGTATGATACATTTACACAAATCCCTTCTTCAAACTACAATTTTCATCAAAGCACGTAACACAGGTGCCTCTATACATGCTGAAGTCAACAGAAACATTGAGTGCTTCACACCTCTAACAAAAATCAAACATTACTTGAGATGAGCTATGCATGCAGATGTCTCATCGCACACATTAGTTGCACACAGTATGATATGGCCATTTGACTCCTTGCAGACAATTTTTATGTATGTAACTACACAGACTTAACTTTAACAGAGTCTTAAATGTTTGTTCATTGAAATCCTGCTTAAGTGAGGCGTAAGGTAAATGCTCTAATGAATTAAGGTGTTCCAAATCATAGTATCTCATCTAAGCAATACTGTTACCTTAAAAATGTTTAAAAAGGCAAGGCAATTATTTGCAATCAATACAGGTGGTTTTAACCCTTTTTTCCCCCTTCTTCTGCTTTGGAAACTTTTGTACTGGTCCGTAACTTCTAAGAGAACATGCAAACTAGTGATTTACATGTACATAACACTGACAGAGAAAAGCCCTTCAGTAACAAACCTAGACAGCACATACAACAAACATAATTTCTACATTGGCATCTACATCTAAGCAACTTGTTAGCCAAATATAAAATAGCTGTTATAACAATCAGCTATATTTGCACTAGCCACAGTTAACACGCTGAGTAATACACATATTCTCTAGCAAAGAGCATCAACTTAACAATCACAGAAGTCCATTTCTATACAAGGAAGCTTCAGGCTAACTTACAAGGTGCTGAGTCAAAACTTACCACTTCTACAGAGAGACTGAACCCTGTCAGGCAGGATGCTGTGGAAATTGTACGCAGTTTGATTATAAAACTGAGGCAATGGAGACCTGACAGGTCAGCCATCTGTCAAAACCAAAAGCGCTCTGCTTTTCCACTATTCTAGGAGCTGTACAAACATCAGCGACAGGGGAACAAAATGGAACCTGTGTTGTACAAACAGGAACTTTTTGAAGTATTTCTACTTTGAATTTCTTCCGTGTTTGCACAGTTGGGATTTTTTTTGCCCCTTCTTTGATTGTACTGACATTTGTTTCCTGTGAAGTGCACAAAAACTTTACTGACCTTAGGTCTATTGCTTAAAGCATTTCATCACCTAATCTTTTTATGATTTTGACAATACTAACAAGCGCACTTGTGTAAGAGATGGTCTTCTCAGTGTCCTGTGAACTGCAGTAGCAAAACGCACAACAGTACGTTCCTGTTCCATGTGCTGCTCAAAGCGCAGCTTCAATGTAGACAGTGTCAAAACCGTTAGAAATAACACTCATCAGACAGGTATCTATTCAGTTAGGTTTTGTGACCTGATACAGTTAATAGATTAACTCCAGAGAGAGATTTTTTTCAAAGATTTTTATGATTGCAATCTAAATTAACTTGCAAAAACTGCACTAGAGGCTTCAAACATGTCTTGTGAGTGTGTCTACTAATAAACTTAGTGTATTTAAAAGCAAACCTCTCACGCTTATTAGGCTATTTAAAAGCAAATATATCTTTTTCTTTCTTTTTTTTGTAAGTAGCACATCTATATAAACACTAAAATGAGCATTTGGTTTACCTCAACGCCTGTATTACCAGGGAGTACTACATTATACTACAACTTCAGGGGTTTTCGCATTACCTCTTAACAAAGGCCAAAACTGCAGGAATTAGTCCTGGAGTCACCTAAATAAAGTTTAGATAGAAAGGCAACAGCTTCTATTGAACAAGCTACCCTTAGAGGGGAAAAAAGGTCCCAAGTTTCAAGTGCACAGAAACCCTTCCTCAGTTAACAATCCAGCCAGCCTACTGTTCTATTTGCTGAAGGCATCTCACACATCTCAGGACACTATAAAACCAGCCCCCTACCTCCGAGGCCCCACGGCACTAACTGCTTTCTCTGCCAGGGAGAAAGCTCCATCCTCCATCCATTTAGCCCTTTTATTTCTCTCTTACGCTTTCTTCTCTTCCCCGTTCCCCAACAGATGGACTTTGTCAAGGTAACCAATAGGAGCCCCACAGGAGCAATGGAATAAGTATTTGAGTTACAAGCTGGGACAAGTCAAGATTTAAAGGAGAAGGGAAGTCTATACCTGTTTAGCAAGCACTTTCATATGAGCAACGCTTCCTCGGCAGTAAGCTTCAAGTATCAAACCGAACTGCACTGAGACAGCAGGTATGTGAACCTCTGACCTATAAGAAGAAAAGCTTCTCATTCATTAAAATGGAAAAAACCCAAACCAACCAAACAAAAAAACCCAACAACAACCAAAAAGCCCACCCCACCCCACCTCAAAAAACCCAACCCTAACCTTGGCCACATAGATAAAATAAAAAGCTAGATTTCTTAAGAAACAAACCCCTTCTATGATGAACACTAAGGATTGGCCAGTTTCAATGCATGTCACTTGTTTCAAGGTCTAGGACTTTTCTGAAGGCAGTAATGTTAAGAGGTAGCGATTAAATATTTTATTTCAGGAACCCCTTTTATTTAGAAAGCAGTACTGATAACTCTTAGAAGATGATATTGAGAATCAGGGCTGATGTTAAAACTGTGCATTCTCAAATCTTTGTAAGGGAAAACTCAAAATTTACCTGAAGAGGAACACTTTGAAATAAACCACTGAACCTTACACCAGAGTCAATTATCCTCCAAAACATTTTAATGTAGTACTTGCACTTTTTATTTAGAAATATTAAGCTGGATCATACTTCAAAGACAGAATCAACATATAATCCATTCTGCAAAGTTTCTGCCATTCATGGAATCAAAAGTAGCAATGAGACATAAAACCGCTTTTATTTTCTCTTAAACTCTCAACAATAATATAAATTTTTCTCAGTTGTGAGGTATAAATATTGTACTTCTACTGCATGCACAGCCAAAACAAACACTAAGGTTATATACAAATCTAATTTATCAGATAGTTAGAGCTGAATGCAGTTTAGAATACTTTTGCCTAACAGTAGACTACAAACCATTGTAATACTTTTTTAGTTATAGGCTTGCTCTGATCTATAAATGCCAAAGGTAAAGAAACATAAAGAGGACTAAAGAAACGTAAAGAGGACTTGTAGGGGACTACAATAATGGCTAATTAGAAAAATCCTCAAGAAACCATATTTGAAAGTCCAATCAAGCTCAACAGTTTCAGAAAGACGTAAGGGACAAACTCCTACCTTAGATGCCAAAACAACATCTGTCCTATTCTCCTATTAGCGAGTGCTCTCTCTAACAGGAATCTGGAGAGCGCACAATCAAGAAAAGGTTCGTATTTCAGGACTTGCACAAGTTGAAGAAGATACTGAGAGAGCTCTTCATCACTAGAATGAGGTACATAAAAGCAGTTAGTAACAGTGTAACCAGATTAATGTGATTCCAGAAATTCAGATGCATTTGACAATTCCAACAATTACAGATTTGTTTCAATAGGAAAAGTGTTCCCCAATTTTTCAGTCACATGGAGAAGGACAATAATATACAACTTAGTGCCAGGTTGACCAATCCATCAGTAAGTTATACCCCAAACAGAACTTTAGGGCCCTCAAACCTGTAAGTAAAAACCTGGTGTTCTGTCATGGGCTTTTTACAAGATCAAGATCTCAGCCCGAGTGCTAGGTTAAGCACCCAGGAGATTATTTCAAATTATTTCAGACTGGAAATTGGCTCCCTTTGACTACTCAACCTCTGACTGAGGAGCTGGGCCCTTGGAAGCACGTGAAGAACCCCTGTAACGTGCAGAGGGCATGGACAGGAACTGAGAGTAGTTGCATGTACCCATCAAAGTCACTCAGTTTACAAAGGGGAAGAAGAGTATTCATTCCACTGAAAGCAATTCAATTAACCTGTCTTTAAAAGTAACTACCTGACAGTTAATAGGTGTTAATAGGTGTATTAAGATACACCTACAAAGTGATCCATTTAGCCAAAACGTTTCGTTTTGGGGTTTTTTTTGTTTGTTAAAATCATACCAACAACATGAAGGTTTTTAGAGTATAAGAAAAGGACATCATGTTTGAGAAACCAAAGAGTGCCCAAATTACTCCTACTTCAGAAGTGCAAAGTTAAGTATTTAGCCACGGTTCATAAACACACCTCTGAAAAGCCTCTGTATTAATTAACAACTTCAAGTAATATTCTGGCGTAATAAAAATAATTCTAATAATTTTCTATAAAATCCTGTATCATCCTCCCCCCCAAAACCTCTCACACTTGACAATTATGTTACTCTAGAACAAATGTGAATATTCTTTGAGTTTTTAGACTCTTTTCTCTTATAAAATGCCTGCAGAATTTAAATTATCTGCCTAAGCTGGAAAGAAAAGAGTAGAAACATCTTCTGTCCATCACTTAAAACTTCAGAGATGCACATACTGAATTTTTTCATTCTCTCCATCTCACTTAACTTCAGTAACTTGATAAAAACTTCCAGTTATGCTGTATTGCATTTATTTTTGCCTATTTTATTTTATTTCAGCTAATAGAATCACCTTTAGGTTACAGCTTTTACCAGCTGCCTTCATCAGGCTTTTTAAAGAAGTTGAAAACTGATTTCTGACACCCAACTGAATACAGTTTTGCTTCAGAGCCAGAACTGAGAATTCTGAAAATCATTCCAGATGTAACAATTCGGTATTATTAGGATAACCCAGCAGCTAAATTGCTTGTTTACATTTGAAAGAAGTCAAAATATTCCTTTCTTTTTTTTCACCCCAACAATCTAGCCTTGACCATTAAAAAAAAATCAATCATTAAACTATTCACCACAGAGAATTTAGAATTCAAGGACAGGAAATATGCAGTAATCCTGCAAATGATAACATTATACAAATCTTGCCCTACGTTACCGTGAAGAACAAAATTATATGTGATAAAGGGAGAACAGAACTGCAGACAGCGAAGGCTACTGTGAAGAACAAACACAAATCAGTGATTCTCTCCAGTTTTTCATTATAGGGTACAGCTTACATTTCTACTAAATGATACAGCCAATACCTGACACAGAGTGTGAGGTGGCCAGATGGCAGTTGATAGGACTCGACTACTGTAATACTTTGTCCCTTTGTTAATAAAAAGTTCTCACACAATTTTGGCACTCCCTTTGTCCAAGAAAGGGGTGAGCACACCCCCCTCTCCGGGACGAAGGCACACTGCCATTCTCTAACAACACGGAAAACAACGGTCATTGAATACAAGGTGTCAGAATAAGAAGGTTTTATTTGGCTGCCAATGCGCTTATCTAGAAAGTAGACTGCTTTATTTGGTCATCTAGTCAATGGTTAAATCTTTCCTCTTTGGGTTCTTTTTCTTCCAATAGACAAACAGAATGCAGTTTTTCACCCCAGAAATCTTCACATGCTGAAGTAATACAATATACTCACCTCATTTGTTTTAAACAACCCACTGCATATTCTCTCACGTATTGGTCTGGATAATTGAAATCCAACAATTCTAATGCTTCTCTAGGCAGCAGCTTGGGCCATATCTGAAGGAGAGCCTGAAGCTGTTTTAAAAAGATGACTATTAGGTGACAGGTAAAGTAACTACTTAAGAAAAGAGATGGGTATAAATGCCCATAATACAGAATATAAATGCTCAAAATAACAGAATGAGGTTACAGACTGATCGGGGGAGGGAGGGCGTGGAAAAAACAGAAAAGAAAGAAATAATTCTGGGAAAATGGATCCACTTCTGATTCATTACCTTTTAAAATAGTCCACATTGGGGTTTTTTGGCACCAGTGGCACCAAGTCTCATTTACGCAGCCTGAAAAAGTCTGTTTCTTCATGTATAGACAGGACACACAGTAACCAAATATTAGGTAACCCCAGATGTGTATGTTTTAGAATCAGAGTTTAAATAAAATTTAGATAATGGTTTGTAAATGCTCTCATAAATATATAAATATTTTGATAATGGTAAAAGGTTTCCATTAAAAAAAAAGTTTAAAGAGGGTTTTTGTTTTACCAAAAATATTTATCCACCTCAAGTGGTGTAGCCTTTTCGCACATGTGTTGTGCATAGTAATGAGCTTCAATTGCAAAAAAGGATGATTCAGGTTGGATTTTTTTTTAAAAAATGCCCAATACCGAAGACGATGTGTGGAAAAAAATTACAGAACCCACTAGAGTATTATTTTGGACTACTAAGTAGTAAAACATCTAGAGATCTCGTAAAATAAATGGGGTTTATTGCATTTTAATGAAGCTACCCACTGCCGGTATATTTTTAATAATATATATAGTTGTATGACTGAAACAGTACACTATTACTTGAAGTAAACTAGCTCGAATGTGTAAATGCATTGTATCAACAGCACAAGATGTTTTCTGTCTGTAGGAAACAAGTCATAACTCAGGATGAAAACACCCTTTCCTACAAATTAGATAATGTAGGCATTTCATATTTAAATACCAACTTATAAAATCTGAATGATCAGGAAGATCTTATTTTCATCCTGATTTAGTAATCCTGTTACAGCAACAGTGAAAAATGTCTGTTTTCTACTCTATGTCATAGTTGAGCAAATGCTTGCAGTTCAATTAAGACAAACAAGTATGAATTCATAGTCTCAACCTGCATGTACCAGGCACACTCATAACACTCCTCAAACACCGTGGGGGCAGATTCTGAACCGGTCCATCTGTGCCCTTTTGGGAAATTCAGAAGGCAAGAAATGGGCAAAGCTCAATGAGAGTGTAAAAGCAGTGGCCATGCTACAATGCCAGAAAGAATCAATTAAACTGTTTCCATGGGCCAAAACTGGTATGAACACATGAAAGATTCACAGTGATATAAAGTAAAATTAAAAGTGGTTTTAAATACAGATGTCACATTCCTACAGAAACATACACACAAGCTGTATTCAATCCATAGGTCAGTAAGGGTCGATGACACCATCACCACTTACATATCATGAATACTTGTTCTGAAATTCCGAAAGAAATACTAACACTGAGCAGATACTTAATACCATATAACAGATGTTGAAAATGCAAGCAGCAGGTATGCTTGTCAGACACACGGTAAAAAAAACTTCAAATGTATCAGATCTTCTAGACAACCTATTTTAAATCAGGTGCAAAACCGACAAAAATATAGAAACATTTTGTTAAAAATTATCCAAATGGATGGAAAACCTGAAATACAGTCTGAAAAGTCAAGTCAAAGTGGCCCTACAGGCCTCATATATCCAGCGATAGATTTTGAAAGTCATGGTCTACAGTGTGTACATCAACTGTGAAGTTTATTTGCAGATACAGAGCTCCTCGCTTTGACCGCTGAAATCATTTCAGAGTTTACTACAATGAGTAAACATTAAGTGATATGAGCTTAGAGGAAGCAAGATCTAAATGACTTATAAAACAACCAAGAAAATTCATCAAATCACTTCTGCTGTGTTCACATTCTGCCTCGGAACTTTTATTAAGAGAGAAGCACAGTCCGACCGGCTCCACACCCCAGGTGTGCTGCGGGCTTCTCAAACGTGCAGGTGAGAGGATACCACAAATACTTGTTACATTTGGACAAAAGAAATGTGTACCATGAAATGCCCTCATCTGCTTTGGCAACAGAGAGGTAGCTCTGAAGAACTTCCAGGTACATGTAATCTGTAAAGAAATTTTATATTTCAAAACTTGTGTTTCATGTTCTTAAAATTTCTCTGCAGTATCTAACAGGTTGAAATGCCTCACACATGAAATACTGCACGCTCTTTTCACACGGTCTGCAACTCCTCACAAGCTGTGAGAAAACAAGGAACTCAATTCTCAACAACAACCTAAAGGTTTCGAGAAAACTCAAATTTGGCCTTGGTGTATCAATATTTTTTCTATAAAGAAATAACCACAATTTCTTTCCTAATAAGACAAGTTGACTCTAAGAGACAGTGCAATTAAACAATTTTTATTCTAATTATTTCAAGTATTTCAAAAATTAGTTGCCCTCTCTCTAGTTCTCATTAACGATGGTGTCACTTAACTGAATTTTTTTTTTTTTAAACGATGGCTAAGTTCTGCTCCAAGAATAAATACTGCTAACGTGAATTCTGCTAACAAGTTCTGCCACCCTACTACTCTGCTGAACGAGGAGGTGATGGCAACAGTAAAGGCAAACACCTTCAGAATTCCTTCAGGGCAACTATCCTACTAAAATGTTGCAATACAATGAGAGCTGGGATGAAATCTATACAGTAAATAATATAAGAAGCCTACTTTAATCCATTGTTTATAACTTTATGGGCCACTGAATCTTTAATAGGTTAAAGATGGCCTACAATTAATTTCCATTACTAAAAAACACCTTACTACTTTTGAGCTGCATTAGTAGAAATACAGTTAATTTAGTTCATTTTTCTTATAAACAGCTGGTGTTTGGTTGGGTTTTGGGTGGGGTTGAGTGGTTTGGTTGGTTTTGTGTTTGTTTGGTTTTTTAGAAACTTTTTGCCTTAAGTGTCAAGACTTTTACTGCAATGCTTACTGCTAACAATAGGCATTAAAAAAACTTCTAGTACCATGGCACACGTGTTGTAGCACCATAAATACTGCAACACGCAGCTAGTACTATATATATTTAATTTTAATGAGAGGTAAATGATGAGTCCTGCTACTTCTGGAATTCATAAAATTCATGAGGCCTTACCTGAAAAGTTAAGTCACTGGGAATACTTACATGTCTATGTATAACAGAAATATTTGGCATGTTTAAGATTAAGACTATTCTTGCCACCAAAACCAATATTAAAATATAAACAACACTATTGTCTATACATAAGCAAACACCAAACATAAATACTACATTCCTTCCAGAAAGTACACAGTAACAAGCAAGATGACTACATATTTTCAGCCATCTGTTTAATTAAAATGCTTCATACATATTTTTTAATATTCCAGATTTAAAGAACATTGAGCTGTCAGCTAATACCCTCACTCCAAATAACTTCTCAAAACTCTGCTACCAAAGGCCATATTTCAAAGTCGCTCTCAAGCAATCAGAATGCTTTTTCCTTCATATATTTTAAAAAGTAGACAAATACTTATATTTCTACAGTTTGTATTTCCAGATAACTTTTAATAATAGACAAATTCAGAAAGACGTAATGGAGTGACTAAGGAACAAAGGACTCTTGCATGTGAAAGAATGAAGTGAGCAAGGAATGTGTGGGTGCTGCATTTTGTTAGTGCATGTTAGTTCATGGCACGGACAATGAGATAGGATGAAATACCATTTATTTTTATAAGTTCACAGAACATATACATCTAGCTGGTAGGAAGGATGTAATAGAAAATAAACTCTATGCTGAGGGCAAACTAAGATTCTGACTGATGGGTTAATCACAAAAATCACACAATGAATAAATGGAAGTTGAGTTTTCATGGAGTGGTTTCCTTTTCTTCCAAGAACACCAAGCCTGTAACAGGCGAAGTTCAGAATCCTCAGCTAGTATAGAAATTTATACTATCAATCCTTCACGTCAAATCTTTTTTAGCTCAAAGTTTTCTTAGAAATAAAAAAAAAAATAGTTTAAAATTTGAAAAAACGAGACTTACGGAAAGATATTATGTCAGTGTAGTAGTCTGCAAGAAGTTGAGTGTCATTTAAATGTGCAGTTCCGTCAGGATGAGCAGATGAACAAGACGCCTGGGTTCCCCCCTCAGAGCGAGCACGGCGCTTGGTAACACCGGCCACACTTCTGTGGCTTTGCTCAACCTGATCTGTCCACAACCAGGCTAACAAGTTTCAGTACTAATCCAGGGGTCTGTTATTTTATTACTTTTTAGTCAGTCTATCAAGCAGGAATGGTCTCACCGTAAACTCATATAATTTTTCCTATATCAAGGTTCCGCCTATTCCCAAAATGCATCACAAGAGTTGGATTCTATTTGGGTAAATACAGAAAAAAGCAGCTGCATCAATTTATTTACAGTTCAGTGAAATAACCTCCCACATCTATACAGCAAACAAATGACACAATTTTGCTGAAAACTTAATCTTGTATCATAGCACTGGTCTTCAAATCCTTCATTACTTACAGTTACTTTGAGAGACCCTCAAACAGTCAACATGATGAGAATAAAATATTTTGTACCACTAGTGGGTGTCATATCTCTTTGAAACATCATCTGTCTGCCTCAATGAGGCTTAATTACCCAGTCTGAGATGTGGATTTTTATAGCCTTTGAGCAGTTTAACAATTTTTAGATGAAGCTTTATTTCAGATCTTGATTTACACACTTAAACTTCTCTTTTTCTTGTTTTTAATAACCTTATGAAAGAAGTTCTTACTGTGAGGTTGGTCAAATGCTGGAACATTGCCCAGAGCAATTGTGGAGTCTCCATCGGTGGAGATACTCAAAGCTCAGCTGGACACAGTCCTGCCATAGGTGACCGTGCTTGAGTACTGGGGATTGGACTAGATCATCTCAAAAGGCCCCTTCCAACCTAAACGATTCTGTGATTCTGTGGAATTCCTTGCATTTAAGATCAAAGTTGAGCACAAGACTTTAAAACTAGCCTGCACAAATAATTGCTGTGCCCCTCTCACCATTCAGAGGACCTCTGAAATGCATTTTGGGTTTGGGTTTTTGGTTTTGTTTTTTAAATGTAAGTTCTTGCTTATGTGTCCAGGCCACAGCCAGTTTACAATGAACTTTGGTTTATACAACAGTACCATTTCAAAATGTCTATACTTGGGAAAGAAACCCTATTTACTCGTTCTTTGACTCCAGCGTTTCTCCCCACCACCACCATCTCTTCCCTTACCTGAGCAACATCTTCAAGTTTGTTCCATTTTAAAGAGAGCAGCAGTTTTGGCAGTGATTGTGGAAAATTTTCACGACAGTCATATCGCAAAGTCCAAATAAGATCCATTTCATTTTCACAGAGTTGAGATAAAGGATCTCTTTCCATTATTTCTTTTAGCACAATATAAAACTTCTTACCACCTCGACCCTAGAAAGTAAGAAGCGTATGAAGTTTGATATATTCAGTAAGATTCTTGTATTTTAGCTCAAATACTAGAAATCTTATGACAGGAAGAACATCAGATAGAACTCATGACGCACAGGGGAACGGCTACTATGGCTTTGTTTCAGATTTCAGGTTCCTCAAGCTATAAGAATTTTTATATATATATATACTGCAATTAATAGATTCAAAAGTCAGTGTACTGAAGTTTCTGAAAAATAACTAGAGTTCATGACACTAGATGGCAATATTTCTATTTTCCAGCTCTAACATGGAGAAGTTTCATTTAGGATGCATATACTTTCTCCTTTTGTTTTTCGAGTGAGCAAATTCAATAGATATACGTATAATTTTGGTTTTTTATTAAAAGCCAAAAAAATACTTTTCCAACAATTATCAAAGAGAAGTACATTTGCTAAGTACACAAACACATACTTTTTTTTGTCTTCTAATCCAGGCTTGTCTGTTCCAGACATTTTACTCCATTTTATATCTCTGAAACTTTAAGACTAGCACTGATTCTGTAAATCAGTTTGTATGAACGGATCTTCACTCTGGCTCAGTTAATATTTTCTGTCCCAGCCCTGCCCTTATGCAAACTGCAAGGGCAGAAATTAAAGCAATGGCATCAGCAGCATTCCATGAATTAATGGGAGACAAAAGAAACTGCTGCTTCAGGGTAAGGAGGCAGTAGTTGAAGGGAATAAATTAGTTTCAATATATATTTTGAAAAACAATATGGCAAGCTGTAAATTCTGAAGCAAACTTTTATCTTCACAAAGCTGAAGAAGTTTCTACATAATTTTAAGAGGCAGGCCAAAGGTCTTTACATTAATGGAAAATAAAAAAAAAAGGAAAGCTCAGAAGAAATGGTAGGCAAAAATTAATTAGGATTCATAGCAGAAACAAACAGCTCTCATCAATTAACATTCTGCATAAGTTTCTCACCTGACACCAAAAAAAAAAAAAGCAGCAGCTATCTGCTGCACACAGAACTCCAGCTTAGCTCCTCCTAGAAATGAGAAGTGCCTGAGCCTTGTATTGTGCTGAGATGTTTTAAGTAAATATTTTCATGTAAAAATATCACATAAGTATAAATTCTTTAGGGGTGAATAGACTTTAAAAAGCTAGATGAATTGCAATGCTTGTTTAGTAAAACTAACGGTCTTGACAATAAAGGTGATTCTTGTATCTGAAAATGTTAATCTTTCAAATGAAAAGTCCCAATACTGTCAGGTTTGCAGGCTGCTATTTAAGATTTTCAATTATTTATACACTAAGTTGTTTGCACCCTAAGTAGTTTTCACTTTTCCTGGGCACTTGAGGCTCTTGGTATTGTAACTGAAACATTTTTAATTAACTGCTTTATTCTTATATAAAATGCAGCTATTATTACTCCTACTACTATGCTTTCACCATCTTAAATTGCGCTCTTCTGTATTTCTGTATATAATACAAAGAAAACGTAAGATCTTGGTGACCTTTTAAAAATTTGTCCTCAAGTCAGAACCACCCAATTCCTCAAGAAGAGACTATAATCACCACATTTAAGAAACATGATCTTATAGACCAATGCCCATTTTTGAGACAACTTATTTAGAAATATCTGACAATCAAGCAAATCATCATATTTGATAAAACTGAGCAATTTCCCAGCAATATTTATACAGCCTAGGAATGTTTTCCAGATAAAGATCTAATATAAATCTTAGCTGTGTTCCAAGTCCATAGAGTACGTAAGGCAATTGTGCTTTTTGACAAAAAACAGCCAGTAAGTCCAAACTATGTTGAAAAAAAAAGATATATACCTGAATTTTTAAGGCAGTTCTCCAAAGTGAATTATATAAGAAAACAGAACCAGTAGAACTGTCATCATTTGAATAGTTGACATATATTTCTAGATCGATGCAGAAGATAAAACCAAAAACGCCTAGAAAATTAATTTTAATAGTTCTTAGCAGATGCTTACCGCCATTGCAGCATTGTCACTGCTTCTCGCAATCTCAGCTGCCTTTTCAAGTATCTGCAAAAAAATATTTTTAAATACATTAGATTTAAAAACAAATCTGACTGCATTGAAAAAAATATTACAGAAATGAATCAGATATGGAAATTTTATTATGTTTTAAATAATTACAACACTATTATTTTGTACATACAGTGGTATAAAATGGAATTCTATGCTGTGTCCCTTTTCAATCTGCAGGATATCAGGAAAAGGAGTGCTTATGATTACCTCCATTTTCTTCCCTGTAGTCTTCTACAGTCTTCCCTGTGGCGTTGTCTTTTGTTTCTGTTTGCATTTCCCCCTTATTTTTCAGTACAGCAAACCAATTTCTCTAAGTCATCCTTTGCTTTCTCACCTCTACTTCTGCTGTTTTTGAGGGCACTGCTTCCCTGAGTGATACCCATCACCCACAGACCCACACTTCTAGCCCTCTGCTTCAGAATGAATCCTCAAACTCAGTCGCTTCACCATCCTCTCCGATTGCCCATATGATCTCAATTAGAGTTTCAGTTATTTCTCTAAATCCAGGGTCTTCCTTGTGTAACATCATGAACAGCCAGCTTCCAACAAGAACTCATTTTATGATAAAATTAATATTCCACCAAGAAGCTCTCAGAACCGCTTAATATACAGCAACTCTCAGAACTGCTACTTTTCTTAACAGCAATGCAACATTTCCCCAGAATCTCAGCTCCAAGTTACTCTTGCTCCCTTTTTTCCTGGCCTTTTGAACATTCTACTTAGTTTTTGAAGTAATAAATCATGATGGGTAGTTACCTACAGATGTAAATACAGTTCTTCAAACTATATTCCGCACACTACTGCAACCAGCAGAGATGTGTTAGAGCAGTCACTGCCTTGGCTAATCAGAGCAGCTGCACTGGTCAGGCAGGTATAACTGCAGCTGTCAGATGCTGCTGCTTTGAGGAACAATTAATAAAACAAAATATCAATTAAGAAAGAAGTCTAAGGAACTACACCATCTCCTTTCCCTCAGAGGTCTGCCTCCTTCATCACCCAGGAGCATACCACCACCCCCAGACACAGGCTCAGCAAGACTTGTCTTTGCTCAGGCAATATGAGGAACAACAAAAGGCTACAATAGTCAGAGCATAAATACCCAGCAGCTAAAGTCCTTTA
Source organism: Xenus cinereus (assembly GCA_025774025.1). Taxonomy (NCBI): domain Eukaryota; kingdom Metazoa; phylum Chordata; class Aves; order Charadriiformes; family Scolopacidae; genus Xenus; species Xenus cinereus. The sequence goes on along the minus strand of JAOXJK010000051.1, from coordinate 23,248,864 downwards.
AAACTTTAAAACACTAACTTGTTTTATTTTTTTCTCCGTATGAAATGCTTATTAATATGATGCATTACATCTGCTACTTGGCTACAAAGCTTGTTTACATACTGTGCGAGAAAACACGCATAAACAAAACCACAATGCCCTAATTCTGTGTTTGATGATTGCCTCCTTGTGCTTTTTAGAGTTACTCCGTTTGCAAATAAACTTTAAAAGTTTCTGCAAGTCCAGCTTTGTTCCAATGAACTACAAGCCCCTCGGTGTGTCAGCAGCACTGGTCATTAACCAGCCTGATATAGAGCTCCTGTGTCAGACTGTCAGACAGCAGTTTTCTTATCGAGGCAGTTTTGCTCACTCAGCCCCAAAACAGCCCTTCACTGCAAGTGGATTGATGCTATGATCAAAAAAGATTCATCTATTTTTGCACATTATGTTTCTGAAAATAAAGATCTGGCATCTGTTTCTGCTTTCTTGGCAAAAACAAACAACAACACTCGGAAAATTAGAAGCAGCCATACACCAAGCAAGTCCTCATCTAGACAATTTTGAAAAACAGATTCTCAGTTGATATAATTTAAGCAGCTACAATGTTACTGGTGGTTCAACAGGACCTTCACCAAGAGAATCTTTCACGGACTGGGTATCTTACTCTCATTTTCTCATGAGAAATTTCAGTACACCCACAGAAATAGAATGAATTATCAAAAAGTTCAGAGTTTTGATTTTCTCAATGATCCTACAGGCTAGTTTCTTAACTCTAGGGAATTGCAAGTAGCAAAATTACTGGAAAAAAATAAAAACTGCTAAAAAAAAAAATCATACATTTTGTAGCATTTCCTCAAAGTTGAATGCTTCCAATTAATGTTTCATTACCAGCTCCACAATCACTTTATAAAGATGCTCTGGGATTTACTATGCAGGATTTCTCAGGTACGGTTCAAAAAGGGGGCAAAGCCATAAAAGAAAAAAATCCAGCAGCCAAATGGAAGTCACATGGGACAGTGAAGACCATCAGACACTACCTTATTGTCAATACATCAGGGAACTTACTTGGTGGAATATTTTGTCTGTATTCACCTGAGCATTTTAACATACTGAAAATGTGGTATCGCAGGTACAAACGACAGGAACAGTAGAGCTAGAACAAATATGCTATTACTTAAGAAACATGCTTTAACATGCTTGTAGCATGCACATAAAAGCAGCTTTTTTTTCTTTAGAGTTTAAATACATTTAGCGTAACAAGCAAAAAATGTAAAGCATTACAAATAAACCAATAACAAAACTGACTAAAATACGTCCAGTGTGAAGAGCAAACTGGTCAACCATAATTAAGACAACAATGAGTCAGTACTGTTTTAGCTCTTAATGCATTTCCAAAGCTGTTTTAATACAAGAACAAATACTGTGCCAATAAGGTAGAAAAAAAACAACCCAAAATCAAACCAAAACATCTGTCTTGTTATTTAATTTTGACAAATCTTAAACCCAAAATCCTTCTTTGATGAAGCTGATAAAGCATGGTGGTTTCTGTCTTTTTGTTCCTGCCCCAAAAGTACAAAACTCACTCTCTCAAAAAAAAAAATTTCTCTAAGTGCTTATTAACTTTCCCAAAACCAAAATTCAGACTAGCATATGTATGAGCTATACCTTGTTTTTTCAATGCATCATTATCTGTTTTAACATTCATTTTATTACTTGTTTCCCGGCCTTACCTTTATTTGCTGGTTGTGAAGAACTTGCTTATCTACAGACGCTACCACACGTATTCTAAATACACACTTCCTTTCTAAGTACACATTCTTATCGTATCTGTAGAAAACTGTAGGCAACTTAAGTGGATTTAGTTCAAGAGCAGACCTTGAGGAATCCCTTTCGATACAGTATTACGGCTCTATTTATCCTTAAATGGACATTTTCCTCGTAGAGGCAAGAAGTGTCCCAAAGAGTGGGTAGCGTGCATTTGTACAAAGGAGTATCAGATCTGTCCAGACCACAGGCACGTACACATTGAAGGTTTCCAGAATGGCAGGTAAATTTAGCTTTTTGTAAGATCACTGATACTGGAAACTGATTCTGCTTCTGACCCTCAAGAGACCATGTACAAAGTATTTTTAAAAGCATAAATCTTCAAAATACTATCTGAAAACCCTGAAGTCAGAGCACCGGCACTCTCACGCAGTACAAGTTTAAAAACCTGCAGAGTGTCAACTAAAAGGCAGGAAGTGGGGAATTCAGTCGAAAAGGCAGCGCTGAAAGGAAAGAAGAAATAGCTATCTACATGTAAGCGTTCATGATCTGGATGTCATACCTTACCTTATCAAAGGGAGGGTAATTAATAGGCTGTTTTGAATATTCTTGAAATCTAATGTGCAAAGCTGTTGCATTTTCAGTGTAAGGGTTAGTCTGGACAGTTCCCATTGGATTCAACATTTCTTCAAGTTCATCTGAAACATTAGACAGAACAATTAATGTTATGGGTAAGGGATGTACTAAAATTAATAAGTCTGAAGGCAAAGACGCAATAAGAAATTTATTACGGAATCCAATGGACAGAAGCATGTTCTGTTGCACAGCACTTTTACTACAATGCACTGCATTTCCAGCATAAACCACCCATATCTCCTACATTCACAAATGCTGGATTATCACCCAATGAGAAACTGATTTTCTCTTCCAGAATAAACATAACAGTCAAGGGAAGCTGAGATATCCCTACACTGAACCAAGTCCCAGTAAGATCTGCAGCTTCTGTAAACAAATTTACAGAAACTTGTAAACTTGATATCAAGTAGTATCAAAAAAGAGAAGAGAGTGTTAAGCCAGATTTCTTTCAGCATTACAGCCAAGCAGGTACAGGTTTCTCAGGATGGAGTGAAGAGTGACAAGGAGATTTCAGACACTCTTACTAACCAATCGGAATGTCAAGGAAGGAAAACTTTAAAAAAATTCTAATTCACATCTTTTGCTGATGTAAATATTGTCACACGCAATATAGCTTATCTATTTAGCTGAGGCTGCAGAGCACAGGGAACCAAATGAAACCTAAACTGCATCTTAAAAACAGATGTAACTAGAAACAAACATTCATCTGTTTTTATGTGATTTTCCTTCCATAACACATAAAACTCTAGAACACTATCTCCAAGCAGACTCTTGTCCTTCCTCCTTCCTGATTTCACTTTCAGGAAAAGGACACTTTCAGGACAGAGATTAAAACGACACTTTCAGGAAAGAGATTAAAAAAATAAATATATATATATGCACATAAAAAAATACAAGTAGTAAAAAGATTATGACAGGAGAATGGGACATGCATAAAGTAATTAAAAGTTAAACTTTACCAGGAAACGATGACCAGCTGTGAAGTACCAGTTCTCCGTTCTTCAACTGTCCTTTGTAATCAAATACCATGGTATTTACCCAGGCTACAGGATAATGCTGTTAAGGGAAAGAATTTTTACACGGAAAGTAAGATGCCAGTGAACATTACTATGCAGGAAGCACTACAATATAAGTAAAATTGAAAGGGTTGGGTTTTTTAAATGGTGATATCTTTCAGAAAAGCTGTTAAACACATGCATAGTTTTTCGTATGTACTCCAGTAGCAGGGAGGACAAGAAGGCTTAATTTTAAGAGTGTCACTCTTCCAGTGTAAAAATATGCATTTCCCTGAATGTGAGCTCAGATGCTACTTTTTTCGTCTTTTCCCAATCACAGCTCATCTAGAGTTCAGAACAAAACCGACCTTTTAAAATAGAATTCTTTAAAAACCCATTTGCCAACTGGCTTAGAACCAAAATTTTCATGCCTTTTTCAGTGCTTGAGAAGCATGAAAAGTTTTTTTTCATACCAAGATGTACAATTCTTAATGCATATGCTCCTTTAATTTTTTTTTTCATTTTGCATTCTTGAACACAAAAGTGAGGACAACAAAAGATTTCTGAATACTCATTTTAATATAATTCAGAGGTACACTCAAGAAAAATGCAATAATTACCACTTTTCCTGCTTTCCTAATGGTTTGGTATTTGGAAGGATTCATTGCCTTGGTTGACTTTTTAGTTTTCATCTTATCCATCACAGCATAAACTGCAAAGCAGAGCCTTGCCATTCTTGGTAGATCACAGACGTTTATTTCAAACTCTAGTACTTCATTCCAAACGTGGTCACTTCTCCCAGATATTTCTGTGCTTACAATAGTTTTACAAAGGAGCTCTGTGCCATGGAAAAGACCAGCCCTCACATGAACCTGCAATAAAGAAATGAGAAATTTTAAGTTGCCACAGAACCTACAGAATTCTTCACAGAATATTATACAGAACAGACATATATCCATTTCATCAAAATTTCTATCTTAAAAGCAATACTAATTTTGAGGTTTCAAAATGAACCAAACAATTCTTGAGAACAAGTTCTTTCCACTTTGCCAGCCAAAATGAAGAGGCTGCTGTCACAGCACAGGACCGCCAGAGGTACTAGGTCTTGGAGAACACGCTGCCATGGGTTACATTGCTTGATCCAGGTGCCATAGGGACATCCATTATTAAACTGACTCCTTGACTTACATATATACAATCCCAATTTCCTTTCCAAGCTTACAATCAATCACTGAAAGAAAAGTTCCATTTAGAAAACTGCATTTATTTGAGTCCCAGCAATGCTCATAAAAACCACTTTTTATTATTTATATTACCAGGTTTTGGCATGCAGAGCTTCACCACCATGAACCACTGAGTTAAGAACAGCAACATGAACATCCATGAAACAGACCACATGAAAGTTACCTTACTTCAGGAAATCTAACTGTATATGGACTATACGTGTGTGTACATACCTATATGTAACTTTACACATATATACACACATATTCTTGTTGACTACATATATAGGGCTTTTTTATTTCTCTGTAATTAAAGATTGCAGCACCATATTCTTCAAAAAGGAAACACCGTGGCTGATGACAGAGAACTGATTAAAATCAGTGAGTTCATAACCTTGAAACAATTCACCAGATGGTCCTTTATTAATCCATTTGGAGATTTGCTGTCTGTTCAACCAAATTTATAATTAATTACCTCTGCTGATTTAAAGATATGTTATGGTAATATGATTATGTTTAGTGTATTAACTGCTCGTGCTAACACCAGCAATGGTAAACATTCTAAAATCTGCCTTTTGCTTTTTTTTAAAAATAGGGGTTTAAATTCACATTTGCATAATTTTTAATATTGTTCTTTGACTTGCTATCATCTGATATATACCTTTATATTCCACCACACTTCCCTGACTTTTCTTTTACTTTATTCATATAAAAAGCATAAGTAATCATATAAAATTTGCTAGTAACAAAGCACTGTATTGTTAGAAGGCTCTTTTGCTTGCCTTTTGGCTATTTCCGATTCTGTGATTTCCAATCCTGTTGATGTAAGGGATTGGATCCTAATTTTATTCTTCTCCCCTTTTACCACTGAAACGGTATGTACCGATGGTACAGCCAAAGAGCAAGACAAAAAAGAAAAGCAATTTCAAATGTCATGTATTCGGAAATTGGGTGTTAGACAGGTGAATGAAGCCGCTTGTGCTCTAGGTAAAATCACTCCACCCAGCTCACAGCAGCGGAGCGCTACCCATCTGACAAATATTTTGTTTCCCACTACACTGCATTTGGGAACCCTGTTATTGGTTGCAGCAAAAATGGATTAATATTGGCTTGATTCGAAGCACAACAGAACTGAAAGAAAAATGGCAGTGAATTAAACAGCCTTAGAATCAGGTCTGAGAAAAAAATATGTTCTCAATAGTGACAATTCCCTAATAGCGTAGACAGACAATGCAGGGAAACATGCACAAGCTTGCAAGGTTACTACAGGCACTCTTGGTCTTGGGTAACTACAGGATTTCAAAGTTTTCAAGACTAAAACGCATTCAAAACACTACATAACATTCAGATAATGTCCACAGGCACCAATACCAAAGAGCTGTCAATTTTTCCTGGTTCTCCTCAAGCTTACAATCAACATAATTTCTTGTTCCTTTAAAAGCATACTGAAACTAACCAAAACACACTTTTTCTAAGTAGGAAAAAAAAAAACCCCAAACTTCATGTATACATTGCTTCTGGAATCCACCTTCCCTTTTCCCTTCCCTTTTTTTTTTTTTAAAACAAAAAAACCCCTGTCAGATTCTACAGAATGTAGGGTTAATAAGATATTACTAGCAAATAACTAGCAAAATAATGGTTTAGACAAAGAAAAAGGAAACATCTGGTTTTGCAGACATCTATTTCCACAGTCATAGTATCCCAGGTAGTACAATGGTAACTATGGCTCATTTAGCCATGCAGTAAAATGTAGTATTGCTAATATACAAGCAAGTTGTAACAAGAGTTTTGAAAGAAAAAAAAAAAAAAAAAACACACCGAGTATCCTGAATAAAGCATCTGAAAAGCAAACAGCAAATTAGCTGCTAAGGGTAATTGAATTTCTTCCTCATCTACAGGACCGGCTATTTAATTTATTGATTGCCAAACAAAATAAAGGAAATTAATGTTGTTCTACCTCACAGGCAAGTGTTTTGCAAGGTCTTAAAGTAGTTATGCAATAAATTCCCATGTGTTAACAACTTGTGGTCTGTAAAACAGCCAGTAGCCCACTCATGTACATCTCTACAGGAAATGATACTACAGCGCTTTTTTTGTGTTCAGCATGTTTAGAAAATAAAAGACAGATTGTATAGAAGCATGCAGTTCGTGCTTAGAACACATAGAATATATTCTGGACTACAAAAATACCTTATATTCCACTGAAAAATGTTTAATATTTAATCTACTTCTGTTTGTGGCAGATGCTTACTGCAGTTTAGTTTGAATAAACCGATGTGACACCAGTATCAGTACTTCAAGGATACAGTCTTAAAAAAAATTAAGTACCATATGAACATTTGTGTCCTATTGTCCATGATTATTAATAATTTTCTAATGCATGTACCCAACTTCAGACAATAAAGCAATACTTCACCAATAAAGCAAGATTTTAGTCAATGCTACCAATATAACTATGAATAACTAAAAATGTTTACGCTTTTGCTGAATTTAAATCTGTAAGATTTTGAGTTCACTAAACGCTGAAAATCATTAAAATGAAGAGAACACCTTCTGATACTAGGCATAATTACTTACTTTGGCATTTTCTTCTGTATTTAGTTTATTACCCTTTAACAGAATAATCTTGAAAGGGTTGGAAATATCCCATACGCTCTGAAACAAAGGGAAACAAAGATACAAGTTCATTCTTAACCACTGTAACATATTAAGACCTATTTCACAGGAAAGCATTTTAAGCAAAAGTCATAAATACAAACTAGAAAAGATGCATGTTTAAAAATATACATTTGAAATCTTAAAAAATAAATTGGTTATCATAACT
>JAOXJK010000051.1:23204260-23241343 GCA_025774025.1 Xenus cinereus | reverse complement strand
ACTACAAGAGCATATAAGATGCTCTAAAGGGAAAAAAGGTTGAAAAAAACACTCAGCTGAAAGGGGGCTGAGAACATACATTCAGTACTACTTGCTGACAATTCAGAATAACCCTTCAAATTTAGTGTTCATCCTGAATATACACAGAGTGTCTAATGCAGCAAAGTCTGTCCGCATTTCTTAGAGCGACAGTACGTAAAGTCTAACTGTGCTGTAAGGCCATAACTTCAGCAATACATGAAGCATCATATCAAAAGAAAAGTTAGATGCGTATTATGGCAAAAACTGCCGTCGTTGAATTGGCAGCACCATGCAAGGTATCTGGGCTAAGAGAAGAGATCAGAGACCACTGCTGGCGAAGATGGTGGAGCCTACACATTACACTGAAGCTGGAGAATCCAGGTTCTCTGCAGTAACTTCTCCCGTTTCTGGTAACAGATTATTACCCGCTCATCTGGGTATAAAAGCAACAGAAAGGAGATGGTGGGGGAGAAGGAGGATAGATGAGACAAAGGGAGCTAAGAAGTTTCCAAAAAGCTTCAAGGTCTGCTATTTCTAATGTAAACCTTCTCATAAGCAACAGGAGGCTCCAAGTAGACCCAGATGACCTACACTGGAAAACAGTAGCAGAAGCATAAGTCCCAAGCACTGTGATTGTGATCCTCCAGGTGGTGAGACAGTGGAACAGGTTGCCCAGAGAAGCTGTGGATGCCCCAACCCTGGAGGCATCAAGGCCAGGCTGGATGGGGCTTTGAGCAACCTGGTCTAGTGGGAGGTGTACCTGCCCGGGGCAGAGGGTTGGAACCAGGTGATCTTGAAGATCCCTTCCAACTCAAATCATTCTATGATTCTATGATTTATATTCCATAAGTCACTGTTACGTTTAGATATCAGATATTCTCCATATCAACTTACAGTTGTTGCTCTTGTTTTTTTTGGTGGCAGAGGAAGAGGAAGGTTGGATGATTTTCTGTTAATGGCAGCTTCTATGGCGATCATCTCCTGCTCGCACATTTTCTTTATGGTGCAACACTCAACCAGAGTCAGCTGAGGAAGAGTCCTGTTCATCACACAGTTGCGTATATACTAAAAGCCCACAGAAAACAGTTGTTATCAGCTAGCAGGCTATTTCTACAGTGACTTTCAAATCAAAGAAACAAATAATATATTACAAAGATACAAAGGAAATGGTGCACATGTATCCTACAACTGGAGAGGGCTGCAGACACGCAGAGGAATCGTATTACTGTTCCTCAGAGCTGACCATCCAATAGCACAGAAAGCAAGGTCAAATTTTGGCCAAGACACCACAGAACTATTACAGAAAGTTCCAAAGAGCCTTAACGTACCTGAAACTGAATTAATGGGTGATCACCAAAAACATATTCTAGCCTTCCGCTAACTTGCAGCACATAGTCAGCAGGATCAACTTCCTCATCTTCTTTTCCATGGATAGTCAAACGTTTTCGGATTGCCAGCTCATTCAGCTTGATGGGATTCATGTTAGGAGACACCTGAAAACTAAATACATCCTAACAAAAGACAAACAGGAATACTGAATGTCAAACTTGTCATAATCAGTCATACAAGGCTTAAATTGTAGCATACACAATTAAATACGTAGAAATACTTAACTGTTAAACCAGTCTATTTTAACACCTACAGTTAATGTCTACATCTTCAGTGCAATCAGAGCAATAGTCACCCTAGAAAAATGCTTAATTCCCAAACTTTTATAGTATCAGAAGTACTTATAAGAACACAGAACTTTATCTAATTGTTCAGCAGTGATTTAAAGACTTCTAGATCAGCATATTGATCTAGAAACTTGTATTTTAGAATGTGAATGAGGGAGATAATAAATCTTCCGTATGTTTCAAGGTAGTTAGTGGTACTACACGTGTTAATTTTTCTTCTTTCTGGCCACTAGCAAGTTATCCTTTTTCTAGGTACCACTGCACTCAGAATGAAAAGAAAGCTTCAAGTAATAAAGCAGAAGAAACTGTTAACGTGATTTATGTACAATAACACCAGCTTATTTGGAGGAGTGCAGAAAAGAGGGGTAGCAGCCAATAACTGTAGCATTCTGAATACAACGTGGAAAGACTCCGCATTTTCAAAGAAAATTTTTAATCAAACCGTTAGAGGCTATCTACATATTTACAAAGTACCTCTAATTCTGATGCGTTCTAAAGAGATAAACGTTAAGAAGTTATTTTTTTTTTTAAAATGTTAAAAAAAAAAAAAGGTTTACATTCATTTAAAGTTCCTAATGTAAAAGGTCTTCTGTGAAATAATTTGTGTCTCTTAATCTACCACATGAAGCTCTGCGCTTGCTTATTTGCAAAGGTTGGTTCAGTGAGTTCTGGGTTTTTGTTTAGAGCATTTTTAATTTATACACACACACACTCCTGAAGACATAAGCATTCTAAAAACAGTTCTTTACAGATGTGAAGTGTTGTCTGGCTTACATTCTTTTGACTTGTACTTTATTTATATAGAAGTTTACTGGTTAGAAGCCAAGCTGCCCTAATGGAAAAATCTAACTCTGTAAAGTAAGGCAAAATTAATTCTGTATTTTCTCAGTTTCTGCATGATTCACAACAGCTTCCCCCTTTCAGAAAGCTGCCACACTGTGAAAGCTTTCTTCTCCTATCATGACTTGTGGTGGGTAGACAGGGAATGACATTTTGTCTTCCTGTGAAGCTGATGCTCTATGACAGCCGCCTGACTTCCAAACGGTAGGTCTCTACACGTATGTCACAGAAATGGGGATCAGTCTCTTTCTCTTGCTCCAGAAGCAATTAAGTAGGCTTCTGCAGCTCACCCACACATTCTAGACAAAGAGTATTTTAATATTCCTTTCTCTCAATCTTACAGTGTTCCTACTGAAGGAACACAGCAGGCCCCATACCTTCCAGTTTAATTCTCCTGAGACAATTCTAGTACTCAGTGAAAGTAGTAAAGTCTGGAGCAGAGCTGACTGCTCTAAAAAGTTATCTCAGATCTGAACTGTTAATAGCTTTGAAGGTCAGAACTGGCAGCAGAAGCATTCGAAACATTTGAAATGTCAGCAGCCTAAGCTATTAGAGTGGCAGGCAAACACATTCTGCACCAGTATGAACTTTTGCACTGCTTTTGTACTGTTATCATATGCATATATATATAATATTTTAATCAAAAGCTGACAAACACTGGGATATTCTCACTCCTGGACAACTGCAAGTCCTCTACTAAGCCAAAGAGAACTGGAAAAAATTTTGTCACAAAAACAGCTATGCATCCAACATCAGTTAGTGTTACTGGGGACCCAATTTAGTATTCACCTCTGCATTTTTAGTGTTTCCAGAGTCAGATATGATTTTACCATTTTGGATTTTTTATTTTTTAAGTTAAAAGGACAGTACCAGAAATAATCTAGTTTTGTAAATAAAATCAGCCGAATCATTAGAAAATCAGTATCCAGCACCCAGGTCAAAACTGACACCAAATGTAGCCTGATATATTTAAACACTCATGAGATTTTAAGGTTTCCAATGCTGATCTCTCACTGTTATCCAAAAGAACACAGTGCAAAAATGAATAATGGGAATACTGGACTCAAGGAGAATCAGAGCATTTTCAACATCAAAAAACTGTAGCTAAATCATTTTAGATGGAAACTAAAGCAATTTTTATTTTAAAAATAAGCTATAGATTTGTTCATTGGAACAGAAAGGTAACTGTAAGTCTCAGCTAGTGTTTTATTTGTCTATATGTGTGTCTAGCATAGGGAATACTAATTCCTTTTTCTTTTAAAAATGTATTGCTCAATCTAATTAGCAGATCAATCCCAAAAATGTTCAACAATGAATCACACACAAAAAGAAGTGTATTGAATATGGTGCCTCCCAATTCACCAGCATCCCCTAAGCCTAAAATTGAACACTCGTGAAGCAACACAGTAACAATTCGCCAAAAATAGTCCTTGAATTATGTTTTACATTTAAACAAACATTAAATAATATAGAATACGAAAGTTGTACATTTTGACTTTAGAAGTAGAACCGTAATTTGCCCTTAGAAGTGCAGTGCACAACTGTAAGTTCACATCCTCACTTTCTGGTGAAAAAATTTGCATTTTAGAGCAAACACAATAATGTTAGCATTCTATGCTTGATCAATCACATGCTACTTCCGATCAGGATCAAGAATAGTACCTGAAATGTGATGAACAACCATTCCTACCTGGCAGTTATCAAAATGAACAGCCACTACAAGATTTCCACTATAGAGCTTATCTTGGAAGCTCTCTGGGATAACAGGTTCCTGTTCCGGCGGGTAAGCGTGCTTTAGCCAGTCCATCCATGAGAGACCCACAAGCGACTGAATCTTTTCCTCACTGAGTCTCCTCATTTTAGCTCGGAAGTCCTTCACTTCAGGATCTTGTAAGGCATCGAACTCATGGAGACCTGAAAGAATTCAAGCAAGCAGAAGGATCCATACCTATACAAATACTGCCCATCTATTTACCATCCCACTCAAACCTTTATTATCATAGAATCATATTATCACAGGTTGTAAGGGACCTCAAGAATCATCTCGTCCAACCTTTCTTGGCAAAAGCACAGCCAGACAATGTAGCCCAGCACCCTTTCCAGCCAAATCTTAAAAGTGTCCAATGTTGGGGAATCCACCGCTTCCATGGGGAGATTATTCCAATGGCTGATTTTTCTCATGGTGAAAAATTCTCCTTGAGTCCAACTGGAATCTCATGAGGAGTAACCTGTACCCGTTACCCCTCATCTTTTCCATGTGACTTGCAAAAAGGGAGTTTATGTCTTCTTTGTAGCCACCCTTTAAATAGCAGAACACAGAGAGAAGGTCTCCCCTAAGCCTTCTTTTCTCAAGGTTGAACAAACCCAATTTTCTCAGCCTTTTCTCACATGGCACGCTTCCCAGTCCTTTGTGGCCCTTCTCTGGACCTTCTCCAGACTGTCCACATCTTTTTTGCATAGCAGGGACCAAAACTGAACACAGTATTCCAGGTGTGGCCTGCTAAGTGCTGAATAGCATGGGATAATGACTTCTTTATCTCTGCTGGTGATGCCCTTGTGGATGCATCCTCTTGGCTCTCTTGGCTGCTGCAACACGCTGCTCATTTCTATTAAGCTTGCTGTCCACCAGGACCTCCATGTCCCTTTCCACAGAGCTACTCCCCAGCTGGGTAGATCCCAACCTGTCCTGCTGTCCTGAATTATGTTTTCCCAGGTGCAAGACCTTACACCTGGCCTTGTTGATCTTCGTAAGGTTCATGTTAGCCCACTCTTCTGGCCTATCCAGACCTGCCTGCAGGGTGGTTTCCCTTCTGAAATGCCCACTTCCCTACTCAGTTTGGTATCATCAGCAAACTTCATCAGGGTACACTTGACCCCATCATCCAGATCACTTACGAAGATATTAAACAGCGTCAGGCCCAGTATCGATCCTCAGGAGACCACACTTGTGACAGGTTGCCAGTTTGAAACAGAGCTATTTACCACCACCCTTTGGGGTGGTGTGTCAGCCAGTTCCCCATCCACCGAACAGACCACTTGCCTAGACCATAAAGCATCTGTTTCTCTAGGAGGAGGCTGTGGGGAACCATGTCTAAAGCCCTGGAGAAATGCAGGTAGTCCAAGTCCACCAGTCACCCCACATCAACTGCACAGGGTACTATGTTGTAGAAGGTAGTCAGGTATGCCCTTGGTGAACGGCCGCTTGGGAGTGGGCTGGGCTTTGGGTTGAGCAACTGGACACTCATCACATTGGTGAGCAGCTGGACATTCATCACATTTCGTATATTCCTCTATCAGTATTATTGTTGTTGTTTTCCGTTTTCCTTCACTGTTCTGTTAAACTGCCTTTATCTCAATCCACGAGTTTTGCCCTTCTGATTCTTCCCCTGTTCCCAGTGCTGGGGGGGCAGTGAGTGAAAGACCGCCCGGTTCTTTGTTGCTGGCTGGGGCTAAGCGAGGACACAAGGCCTGGGGCCCAGCAGTGCTGGTAAAGACAGACATGAACAAAGTGTTGAGAACCTCTGCCTTTTCAGTGTTGCTGGAGACTAATTCACCTCTCCTGTTTAGGGGGCCAGTATTTTCTTTCTGTTTCTGCTTGTTGTTTATGTACCTGAAGAACCCTTTCCTGCAGTTTTTGACATCTCTGGCCAATTTCAATTCGAGCTGAGCTTTTGTTTTTATAACTGCATCTCTGCGTGCCCTGGCAATGCCCTGGTAGTTCTCAACAGGTATTCCTCCTCAACAGGTATTTATCTGCTTTTCCAGTTCTGGTACGCTTCTCTTTTGGTTTTGAGCAGACTGAAAAGCCCCCAGTCAAGCCAAGGGGGTCTCTTGCTCCACCTACTTCCCTTTCCTTTAAAGAGGATGAATTGTTTTTGTGCTTCCAGGAGAGTGTTCTTGAAAAATTCCCAGCACTCACTAACTCCTTTAAACTCCGTGGAAGCTTCCCACGGAATCCCTCCCAACTGTGCTCTGAGTTCAAGAGAGTTTGGAAAGTTTTACGCCTCTCCTTACAAGAGCAAATACAAAGAAAGCACAGCAAATGCATCATAAAGACCACAGAGGAGAAGGAGTGTTTGCAATTTCTTTGTATTTTTTTAAATCCCACAAAAAGATGATATCACCTTTTTTATTTCTTTTAAAAAATCAAAAAAAGAGGGATAGGTCAATTTATTCTTGAATTTCCCTTGTGCTTAAAATCTTCTACTGAAGTCAAAATGACAGGACTGAAATTTCAACCAATTCAAGACCTATAAAGTTCCTTTTCCAAAATATGTAAAGAGAGAATACACAGTGGAGAGTCCACACAGCTGTGATTCTTCGGTACTTCAGGAAGCACGGGGCCTGCAAGTGTTTCTTTCTTTCTTTTCTCCTGAACTTTGAAGGACATTGTCCAAATTACACAAAGCACTGTTCTCACCTTTTGAGAACAAAACACTAAGTTTAGCAGCTTAGACAGGAACACATTTTTTGCACTGCTAAGGTACAGAATAGGGGCTGCATGAGGAAGGATCTTGCACAACTATAATAAGCAAAATATTCAATCAAAGAATGGGAATCTCTCAAAATCTGTCAGAATCTGTCGGAATGGTTAAACTGGCTAACTGTTTCCATTGTCAGTTTTAACAAATAGGCAGACAGTGTACTGCTGAAATCTAAACAAAACCTGCAGTCTTTATAAAAGAGCTAACAATGGTTCATTGTTCTAAAACAAGAGGTATGACCTCACACGACCCTGTCAATCTCGATTGTATAACCAGCAGAGTAGATTTAAAAGCTCAAAATTCTGAAATAACGTCAAGAACAAGTTAGTGTGAAACCTTTAAAAATAGCTTTTCATTGTTTGCTGAAAATCAGTGCCACAATTGAGAGCAAAAAGAAGAATCATATTGTTAACCAACTCAGAAACCATGTAAAACGAAACCACAATGATTTCTAGTTCCTTCTGTGGATCCAGTTTGCTGTTATGCTCTTTATGATAACACTTTTCAGGGATTACGCTTTCCTTTACTTAGTAATAATATTGTAGATTTTTCCCCTCCCTAGTAAGATAAAATTTGCTCTTGATTTATGTAGTAATGCAATACGGTGCCAAAATACAATACAGAAAGTATCTTTCAACAACTTCCAGAAGTTTTGTCTTAAGTATTTACATTCTTTTAAACTACATCAGTATCAGTTTGATAAAGGAAAATTCTGTCAGGGAAATACTTAATTTTTTATCTTTTTTTTTTTTTATTTTTCCACTGTCACCTGCCCAATTATATGCAAAACAAAGTTTACCCTCATTTTAAAAAAATAAAATAAATTTAATTACCTTTGCCTATAAGGACACCTATTTTGGAATCCAACTTTTCTCCTGGATCACAATTCCTTGTCACTAGTTTAAGGACAGGAAGAAAGGGCCTAACATCACAAAGTCTCCGTGTTTCATCCTCTAATTCTTCACGTACAGCAGTCTGATTCACGCATGAGAACATGTAAGAGTCGATCTCCATGAGGAGATGGAAGAGCGGATAGGCATGTGCCTGCTTCCATAACAGCTGCAAAGAAAATAAATAAGTGAAACTAAACAAGAAAGCACAGACGTATCTCATGGCACTGAAGGTAACATTTGTGTTCCTGAAAGAACATAAGAACATTTCCATTTGTGTTCCTGAAAGAACGTAAGAATAACATGTTTGCTAACTTAGTTAATTTTTATCCCTAAATATCATTATGTATTTGCTTTGTCTTGTTTGTAGTCACTATCCTGAGGTTATTTTTAAGCAGCAGCTTGTGTGCAAAAATGTCCCAAGGGTAGAAAACATATAGGGACAAGTACTATGAGGCTTAACTTCAATTTCCAGCTACTGGTATTTATTATATCACTTAATGATTGTAAAATTCAAAGAGCCATGAAGTCCCTGGAACTGACTTCCACTGAAAGCAGCCATTTGCCACCACCCAAAGTACTGGCCTGGTAGAATTATAAAGTCTACAGAAATGAAAAATTCTTCAGCCCTCAAATAATTGACTATTTTTCTTCTTTTCTCTTATTTTAATCTTAACAGTTTAATATACAAAATAAAATCCTTATATTTACTCTTAAGTCCTCTATTTATACATCCATGGGTCCACAATCAGGGTTTGTCACAGCATTGTAGTGGGAGCAAAGCTCCTCGTCCAGTATGCCATCAAAGTCCTCATTATTATTTTGTTTTCAAATACACTGATTTCCATGAAAGACTTCTGTAGTTATGATAAACACTCCTTTTCTTTGAAAAACAGCTAAATATCAACAGTACCTGTTTAAAGCAGGCAGCTTAGTTCAAGTCCCTTCTTGTTGTCACTTACACACTTTTTAAAATTCTTTATCAATTGAAATCACAATCAGCTATTCCATTATCTTACCCACCAGCTAACCTGTAGTTGCCTGGGTTACCCTTTTACTAAAGCTACAACGATATTTTTTCCAGTCAGAATAATTTCAAGTATTTGAGTATAGCACAAAATTTATTTATCGGATCACTTCAATTTCTCATGGCATTCTCATTTCTTCTAAAATACTAAGTGATCAACTGCATAAAAAAAATTATTTCGGTGTCTAGAAAGTTTCAAACGAAGAGTTCAATAAATTCCATAAAGCTACTACTGATACAAAGAAAACAATTTCTATAAACAAGTGAATACTGTCAGGAAGAACAGGAATGAAAAGCAATGTACTTATTTACCAGGCAATGCAACTGAATGAGAAATCACACTATTTTCTTTTAGAAGTTTATTAAGCTTAAGGAGCAGACTACTTGGTGTTGTCGTGCATTCACTACCTAATTCCACAGCAACTTCTCTAAATGCCCTCACATGGCCATTATCTGATGAAAGATCAGTAGACTAGTCTTTAATATCTGTGGCTATTTCCTTGCATGCTCTCTCTCCTTTGATTTGAGTATTCCCTCACTTTTTAAGTCATGCCCTAACAAGGCACTTGTACACAACCTTTAAGAAATGGCATACATAGTTTTTAAAGCATCTATCTTTGGTGTCAATCAAAGGAAGCAGAAGCACAGTCTGTGACTTGTATATTAAAAATCAAATTAGACACAGTGTCTCCTGTTTGCCCACTAACTGGAGAAATGTTAAATCAATGCATTAAAAAAAGATTTAGGTATAGCAATACAGTATTAATATAGAGCTATTAGAATAATCTCTGCTGAAGTGTAACCATCAGCAAGAAGTAATTTCTCCGAACCTTGCCATCTGCCCAAAAACATTCCCAACCCCCAGACAGATCTTTACTAATCAATCTGCTATGCATGTGCCATCAAAACATCATGCCTACTCAAATTCATTACTTGATTTGCCAAAAGGCACATAAAAATCAAAACCAGCACTTATTCCAAACATAAGTTAGCTTTTAAGTTAATTGACCCTTTGGTATTACCTGTTTAATATGAGATATGGTGGCATCTCGAGGGACATCCAGGTTGATGTAGATTCCAGTGGGCAACAGGAAGTCCACAGATATTGAGCCATCAGCACCAATCTGTGAATCCACTGCCCAGATGTCAAGGCTGTCCATCACGGCAGGAGGCATTATGGAATCTCAATAATATCATAACCACATGGCCTTGGGGAAAAAAAAAAAAAATTAAATTGAGTATACTTAACCTTCTATAATTAGACACACATTTTAAAGCCTTTGGAAAGTTTACACAAGGCTTCTTGTACAGCTCAACTTGCAGGTCTGGGGTCTCAAATGCCAGTATCGCAAACACATAAGCACATTTTTACTCATTAATTCCATTTAGTATAATAAAAGCATTTGCCTGGTAAAGCACTATTGTTGAGATGTTTATGTCATTACGACAAAGTAATAAGTGAAAAAAACAATTAGTTAGAGGTTAGATAAAACAAAGTTAGAAATTCAATTTAGATTTTCTCTAGAACTATTTACCTACATAAAATACAATCAAAGCATACTTCTTGGATGAAGCACGACAATATTTAATATGGAAACACACGATCAATTTCCTAATCTTGTTTTCGCAAATTTCATGTTAGTTGTCCACAAATGAAAAGTCTATATTAATTGCAAGAAAATAATCTTCAGCTCTATTAGAAAGTGACATTTTCCTCTGAAGACATTTATCTCAATTTGCTTTCAGCCTTAAAGAAAGATAATCTTCTATGAATTTAACCCACTGGGTAAACTAAATCCACTGCAGGGTAGAGGGGAGCCCTTTGCGTGATCTACTTCAGTTCACTGCACTGGCTTCCTGATTACTTTTTCTTCAGATTTCAAGACATTTGTATTTACTCTTATTGCTACCATTAGTTTTTCTGACCTTCCAAGTTTTATCTTTTGATTACCGCTCTCTAAAAATGCATCTTCCCTTCAGCTACTATTCACTGAAGTATTTACCTTCCTCTTCACCCAGACAATGCTCTTCAGCTGGCAAAGGGATGGGAAGTGTTGTAATAAAACACTACTGTAAATCACTTCTCCAATAAAGACAAGTTACCCTACAAGTTTCTAATTCTTGTTGGACATCACGAGATGTGGGAAATCACCACTTGTAAAAAAAGTAAGCCAGAATGTGCAACTCCACTACTGCTACAGCTTTCTGCTACTTTTATCACTCCTTCCCTTTCCTGCTCTGAAATCGGGCCTCTTCTGCTTAACTGAAGGTATTTCCCCTATTACAGCACCAGCAGAAAAAGCAGGATGTAACCAATACACTGGGCTGCTGTTCTTTATACATCACAGAACAGGTTTAAACAAGCTCATCAGCAAATCAAAGAATCATAGAATGGTTCGGGTTGGAAGGGACCCTTAAAGGTCACCCAGTGCACCCCTGCTGCAATAAGCAGGGACTTCTCTAACTAGATCAGGTTGCTCAGAGCCTTGCCAATTAAATTGAAACTTCACGATAAGCAAGAGCTAATACTTCATTTATAGCAAGTCAAATTTGTTTGATACTCCTATTTCACAGAAATTCAACTCTTTGAAATTGGTAGGCTTTTAAATCAAACACTTCATTGTCATATGCATCGTTGCCCTTTGACAACAGAAATGCAACAGTGGTACTTCAGAAAGCCTCTGTGTAATCCTTTGCTTGATACAGACACCTTGCAATGAAATAAATAAGCAAGCAAGCCTAGGGGAAAGCTGACTGTGCCTACAAGGGGTAACTGAATATATCAGCAGCACAAAAATCAACTACTGGAGAAGCATAACTTTTTATTGACAAACAAGCTATTAATATTTTATACATATTATAAAGGGCTGTTCAGTGCTAACTTTTACTGATCACCACTGTTAAACAAATAGTACTATTTAAACCACCACTTTAAAGTAGTCACAGTCCATCTCCACCTCATTCCTCAGTACTGGTTTCTATCCCTCCAGTTACTGTTAATATATGAAATTGCTCACCTGACATTTGGAAAAATCCAGGAGATTAAAATCTCCAGCAGAGAAAAATTCAAAGCTGCCTTAGATATGAGACAATACACTTAAGTCTCACCTCTAACTGCCACAGAAATACACTGAATAATGAGGCCCAACTCATTCCAAAAACTTTCCACTCAGCCTTAGCAAAGTTGTGAGGATCCACACAAGCATAACTGCTGCCAACAGAGCAGTTATCTTGTTACCACACAAAATATAAAGCTCATTTAGTATTTCACTTGTACCAGATAAAAAATAGTGGAGTTTTCATTAAAGGCAAACAAAAAACCTCTAACTTTCAGAAAGCATAAATCCATAAGGAAAAATACGTTTCCACAACAGAAGCAACAACTAGGGAGCTCCTGTCATCATCATCATTATCAAATAATAGTTTACCACCATCAGCTCCTCATTGCCCCCAAAAATCCACTACACTGCCCCAGATTGAATCAAAACAAAAAGAAGCTGCGTGGCGCAGTCAACACACTGGAGGGAAGGGATGCCATCCAGAGGGACCTGGACAGGCTTGAGAGGTGGGCCCGTACAAACCTCATGAAGTTCAACCAGGCCAAGTGCAAGGTCCTGCACATGGGTCACGGCAATCCCAGGCACTAATACAGGTTGACAGAGAACGGATTGAAAGCACCCCTGAGGAGGAGGACTTGGGGGCGTTGGTGGACGAGAAGCTCAACATGAACCAGCAACGCGTGCTGGCAGCCCAGAAAGCCAACAGCGTCCGGGCTGCATCAAAAGAAGTGTGGCCAGCGGGTCAAGGAAGGTGATTCTGCCCCTCTGCTTTGGTGAGACCCCACCTGGAGTCCTGCGTCCAGCTCTGGATTCCTCAACACAGGAAGGACATGGAACTGTTGGAATGGGTCCAGAGGAGGGACACAAAAATCATCAGAGGGCTGGAGCTCCTCTCCTATGAGGACAGCCTGAGAGTTGGGATTGTTCAGCCTGGAGAAGAGAAGGCTCCAGGGAGACCTTATAATGGCCTTCCAGTACCTGAAGGGGGCCTACAGGAGAGATGGGGAGGGAGTCTGTATCAGGGGGTCAAGCAATACAACGAGAGGCAATGGTTTTAAAATGAAAGAAGGGAAATTTGGAATAGATACTAGGAAGACATTCTTTCCTGTGAGGGTGGTGAGGCACTAGAACACGTTGCCCGGAGAAGCTGTGGAGGAGGTGTTCAAGACCAGGCTGGATGGGGCTTTGAGCAACCTGGTCTAGTGGGAAGTATCCCTGCTCATATCAAGAGGGAGCGGAACTCGATGATCTTCAAGGTCCCTTCCAACTCTTAACTATTCTATAATTCTATGAATTGGAGGTGGAGGTGTAGACATGGTAACAAAATAACAAACCAGGTATGAAAATATCTTATTTTAATTACCAGATCTTTACAAATCCACCCCTTCACTCATCAATGGATGTGGAAAATCTAGCACAATGTGTGATCTCTTAAATTCTCTGAAGGAAAGAAATAAACTTTAACCCCATCACACATCACAGACTATACTATTCTAATAACATGGCATCTACCCCAAAAAATCTAAAGAAAATGTCGAGTTCCTCATTACCAATCAGTATATCTTTAACAAGCTACTATTTAAATGGGATATTATTTCTTTTCCTCCACCAAGCTACTTCTATCCATAAAAATCTTAGCTGCAATTTTGTTGTAACTGACAACAGAAGTCACTGAAAAATAATTTGAATTATCTAAAACTAAGGATTTTTCATACTTGGATGTGCACACAGTATGTTTTCAGTTATTTTCTGTGGTCATCATGGTATCACCATTATAAAGCATTCCTTTAACAGGTACAGCAGCAAGAAAACATTAATCTGTTCTATGTAGTTATTTTGTTCACAATTTCTATTTTAATTCAGCACAACATCTTTTCTATTTTCATCCTCTTTTAGATGTTTTCCACAACATTTGCAATTGTTGAAACCACTTTAGCATATCAAGAGTTTAAAATGTTTAAAGAAGCAAGACTTAAAAATGCTGTTACACACTCTATAACCTAGGCACCACAATGCATGGAGTTACAAAGTTCTTGTAAGATACTTGTTTATAATGACAGACGTCCAACACAGACATCAGAATATTTTCAATTACATTTTCAATTAAAAAGGGAAGGGCTATTATCACACCAATCTGAGCATGCTGGGAAGCTATTCTTGCTGTCAGGCACTTACTAAATATTTCCTTCCTCAAGGAAAGGGGTGTCTTTTACAGTCAGCACCCAGTTTCCAACAGCGTCTGACATCACAGAGGTCAAGAAAGAGCAAGTATTTATACTGAGAATAACAGTGACGGCCAACATAAGACAGCCGTGAGCGTGAGTCACAGACCAAACTGTAACATGCGTGGTGGCACTAGTGACTAACCAACAGTATCACATCGAGTAACTGAAACAAAGGCAGAAAGCCATCTGGACTGGGAGCAATAACACCCCAGACATTTTAAACAACTTCCAGCTAAAGGAAAAAACCAACAATCAAAATAATAATAAAAAGCTATTTCAGGCTGTTCGCCTCATAGCTATTCTTACCTACTGTCATGGTAAAAACAACTTCTCATACAAAAGAAGGAAGTCATTAAAACAGCACTTAATCTTGGCTACTTAAGTATCTAATCAATGATTATTTGAATTTAATAGCAGCAAAGCCCACTACTAAATGCTTTTCTAAGTCACAGGTATGTAGCATTGATAGACAGCATTCAAACCTTCCCATGTAAAGTATAAATTTTCTCTAAACTTTGATTTATGCAGACTCCTGTATATGTATATATACACACAAACTCTTAATCTCAAACTGCTCAATTTGTGTTTTAATATACCAGCAGTTCTAAAAGAGCTGCTTAGATACACATATTAGTAGAACATCTGCAAAATGAAAAAAAGAGAATTCACTACTCATCTCTCATCTTTGTATTTATTCATTTAATGTACAGAAACAAGAAGCCCTACAAGCTTTCTCAAACCAAAACAACTGCCTGCAACTTTTTCCATCTATAAATCTGTACATCTTGTGTGTGCAACAAGCATTAAGACTGAAGTGGAACAACTATCACTACAAAATGTCAACATCCAGGCTGTAAGCCTTCACACTGTGTGATAGGATGCCAGGCTCATTGATAGCTCAAGGGAAATCCTGCCTACTGCCTCTGTTCCCCCTGCTCTGGGCTGCCCAGCTCTCCTCTCCCACCTTCTACCTCCTTCAGCCCACGCCAGTTCTTCTTCTGAACCAGCTTATAGTCCAGGGGGAAGCAATGACTCATTTTCTTTCACATTATCTAGTTGAATCAACTCACACAAGGATCTAAAGAGTGCCAAGAGCCTCTGAAAGGAGAAGAATGGAAGTAGGATCTTCTCCTCTCAGCAGCAGCAAGCCTCCAGATTGTGTCATAGCACTTCAGGTAACCACGGCCTCAAGATGCAGTTTTACAACTGGCTAAAACTGATAGAAGATCACACTGCCCTTTCTGTCAGCAAGATCAGAGCACTGATCCAAGAGCTGTCAAAAGAGCTTTCTAAGCAGGCACACTGCACGAACACAGAAAAGAAGCTGGTGGCAACACTTAGCTGGGAACAGAACAGGACCATCCCTTCTGACAGGAGCCCAGATTTTGAGCAACTTCAGCAACACAAGAAATAACACTTTCATTTGCTTTCACCAGAGAGAAAGGATTCCCAAATAAAAGACCATTAAAATTCTAACCACCTAAAGCAAAATGAATACTTCACACTAACACAGTTCCAGCTAGGTAAAAGAAGAGAGAACAATCCAGTGAACCATGCAGTAAGTTACATAAATTTTCATCACTGATGTCTTCTATTAACATTCACTTGTCCTGACACTGCTTCGCCAACAGACCAGACTCGCTATAGAAGCAATGCAAGTTATTTTTGTCTTCATTATGGATTCCTGCAGAGGGTGAGAATTTCCTCTGTGAAATCAATGTGAAAGTTACAGACCTGACTTTTCTGTCTTTTCCTCTGTATTGTGACCTTGATCACAAGATAATCAGGCATTTCAAGCGGGACAGATCGGCCAACAGACCAGTCCCTGAACAGCTACTGAGAACAGCTGTGTGTTCCCAGGCACAGGGCTCTTGGTTGTTGCTCTTGTTTTGGGGGTGTGGGGGTGTGTGTGGGAGGGGTGGAGGGCAGTGTGTGGGGAAGGGGGTGTTTGGTTTTGCTTTTAAAGGACTTAACATCTCTAGGCAGACAGAAGAATTTGCTCCAGTGCTAACAGCCTTATTCCAGAAGCCAAGAGACATTGTAGCTTTCCCTACACCTAGAACTAGAGCCATGCGTGCAGGTACAACACCACTCTGTAAAAACAATATAGACAAGACTTCCAGCAAGAGTCAGTCACCAGCAGAACCACCGGAATATTACACGATAACAAGTAACAAATTCCAATCATTCAGAATATCCCCTAGAGTTATAAGGCATCTTTTAGACTAAAGGATCAGGGTTTCAGAAGCTGTGGTTACCAGTCGGGGTTGTGTTCCTTTACTAAGCCATCCACTCAGAAGCTAATCCCATTTTGCTGAGAAGGCAGGCAAGACCAGCTTGTGGCAAACTCAGTTCCATCGTGACTACCTGAGGACAAGACAGCACTGAGAACCCAGCTGCAAGGGCTTCACACCACTGCTCTAAGAGCTGGTGAGCTCAGTTTTACCTGCACCGAGTAGTTAACTTGCTCCTGTAAAGGAGTTACATGCAGGAGTTGCAAATATCTGACATAAACCAGTGCTGACCAAGAAGATACTACGGTCAAAGTGAAGCGCGGGAGAGATTGCATGAGTTTATCCTAAAATTAAGAGCTGAACAAGAGCATGCTCAGAGAGAGTGACCCTGTCTGGAAGCACTGCAAAAAATGAGACACGGAGTAACAATGCAATGAACTTTCCTTTGAAAATAATTTACCATATCAGCAAAAGACTTAGACATTAAAAAGTACTCACAAATCCATATGGATTGTCATCAACACCTAATATTAATCTGCGTCAGGTAAATTCTTCTAAAACCAACATTTTGAAGAATGCACCAATTATGAAATTTTGTACTTTGTCATCAGGTTAGAAATTCTCCTTTACTTGTGAACTCACCACAAATCCCCTGACCCTCATCCTTTGAGGTGCATTTTTCTATTATTAAAAGAACACCAATTTATAATCCAATGCAATGCTCAATCAATTATCCTGAAGCATAATCAAAAATAATACTAATAAAAGATGAGTAAAAGAAGCTGCAAGGAAACTGCTAAATACAGACACTGGCATAACACAGCATTAGGGGAAAATTCTGACGCCCTGTTATCTCTCATAGCATCTCTTCTCCTGGGCTGCCTCATAGCACCTCAGAGAATTCTTTAGAAGAGATATTGTACATCTGAAATGATGTCACCTATCCCTGAAATGTGGTCACAGTTCTCTCAGGATGAAGAAAGGACACTATCCCAAACAGATGGCAAAAAGCTTGGGGGCAGGAGAAGAAATCGCTTATCTATGAAAAAGTCGGTTTCCTTAAGAGATAAGTTTCTTTCACACCACCTCTTTCAAACAAGGGTGCATTTTTATAGCACGTAAGTATCTACAGCTCTTCAGGTTAAATATAAACCTGAATTCATTTTTCTTTTCACTAAAAAACTGATTATTTACATAAAGGACAAACATCAGAAACTATCTTGTTTTGATTGTACAAAAACTAAGAGCACACTGCTACCCAGATTTTTGCTTTGTATAATAAGTTATTACAACTGTTAAGCATCACATTCAAGATGACCATCACTGTGATCAATACAGCTTTTTGTCTACTGCTTGCTCTGTCATGTGGCAGTCAAAGGGCTAAAGAAAAAAAAAAAAGAAGTCTTGCAGCAGTGAAAGCAGCTGAAAAGGGCCACCCTATCCAGACACAAGAACAGTGTTTAAACAAGATCTTACTGTCCAGCGCAGACTAGATGACAATCTGACCACAGTAATCTTCTAGGAAACAGCAGCAGCATATCACGTAGTCTAAGTAGAAGAAACACTAAGCACTTACACAATATAATCATTGTAATCGTTTTTCTAACTACGTAAACATCTAATACTATAAAAAGAGGAGCAAGCTACAAAGGAAATATTTGAGAACAAATGAGGGAAAAGAATCTACCAGCAAAGATGAAAAGTCAGAATACGTAGAAAGGTTTGTGTCCTATGAAATTTAAGAGGCATTTTAAAAAAAAAAAATCAGAGGAAGAATTCCTCTTCCTTTATATTGGAAAGAATTCTAATTTCTTCTGAAGACTCTGAAGTCAAATATATACATTAGATCAGCGTGCCAGTTCACGGCTCTGTAGAACTATATCCTCTTTTATTCCTAGAGCTTGATGATCTTTAAGGTCCCTTCCAACTCTAACCATTCTAACAGGGCCACGACGACTGTTCTGCAGCTGATACAGCGGCAGCAGTTTCAGAGCCTTGCACGGGACTCCCGTTTTGCTGACTTCCACTGTATCTACAGTGACTAGAACAGGATCACTTCAGACACCAGCTTGACTCCCTTAAGTCACTGTTTCCTGCAGTTTCACCTTATCTGTAGCTGACTTTGAGGGCAGTCTGCCCTCAGGAGCAAACGCTGTTATGCTTTTCCCCTTTTTTGGGTGTACCCCACCTCCCCAGCCACACAATGGAAAAACAGTGGGAACAAACATTACTAGTTTTCCACCAACTCCTCGTCCTGCCTCACCCTGTGACGAGCAGGCACGGTATCAGAAGCAAGGGTGGGGTGAGAACACCACTGTTACCCTCCAGCACTGCTCACAGGGATAAGGTTAGGTGTAACGTGGAGCTGAAACCTAGGGTTTGTTTAAAGGTTTAACGGTGACAAGAGGAAGCACCTTCGCTAAGCAACGAGTGTACTACTACTACAAAGTGTATTTTCTGTTCGCTAAACCTCACAGCTCACACGGGATCAAGAGTGACCCTCTTCTAAAGATGAGGCCTAATGCACTAACAAAGTTTATTCTTATTCACACCATGCCACTGAAATTTCTGTTTTGCCCTAAAGAGTGAACCCACACAGGGTTCTGGCCTTCTGCACCTGCATGGGCGAATTTCACTCTAAAGCCCTTACAAATTTAAAAAGTAAATACAAACAACTTGATTATAAATACAAATGCCTAAATCAGCAAAGCTAAGATTTTTCCACTCCAGGAATGTCATGGTTATCTATCTACAACAGCAAAGACTTTAAGAATTCAAGACATCTACAGTGTAGCCTGGGAAGTTATTTTTAAAGATCATGTGGTACTATAAATATTTCCCAGCAGTTTTAGTTCAACTGCCACATGAGCTGGCCCTATGGAATGGAAAATTAAGTGTCCATTTAGGCAGGATTCCTTCAGAAATCAGAATAAAAACATCAACATTTAGTTTTCTAAAAATATCTACATATAGAAAACATGAAAGACCTTATTTAAATGTCATTCCCTCACAGTGCTCAGACTGGTACCAAGCAGCTATTCAAGCCTAGATTCTCTCATTCTCCCCATGAAATATAGCTAATTTTCCACAAACAAAAATAATTTAATTATGTTTTTTTCCATGGTCCCTGATTATTTTGCCTGTTCATCCTCTAGCTTTGTATCTCTGCTGTAGCCATAGCATTACAATGCACTAAGTTTTAAAAACTGAAGCCAGGATTTTAAAACCACAATGAATGATGTTTCTACTTTGATACTAATGCCTCTAAATAGAAGTGGCCCAGTTTTCAAGAAATGCTGAGCACCTGAATTTGCAATTGACTTCAGTGGGACTTAGAGGTATGAAAAAAATGCAAACACGTTAACTGGTTTGAAATTAAAATTTAATTTAATTTTAAGCAACTTGAACAGATGGTTAGATTACATTACCTCTGGTCCACCCTTCTTATGGAAATTATTTTATGATTTAATGAAAGTGTAATTTTAAAATTAGCTGTAAATGACATTATTGGCTTCAGAAATATTTTTTTTGCAAAGGAAGTCTACAGGTAGAGAACACCACTATTAAAATGGTATTCCAGGCTCAGAAGACTTATCAGAACTGTTTTGCACAATTCTTTATACACAGGCAAGCAAACACAGTTCCTGCTCTCTCCAAAGATAATTCACGATGAACCAAATGAATGAACAAAACTTAAGTCCCAGGTTTCTGATGGACTTCAGACAGTTCTCAGACAGCACATTACTCATAATGAACACAAAATACAAAAGTAACATAACAGCTTCTCACAACTAATTCATGACTATCCTTTGCTGCATCTTGAAATCACCATATAGATAATAAAATCTATATATAAAAATAAGGAGTTTCAGGCCATCTTTTTGTATTGTATAGTTAAAAGTGAGTTGCAGGGAGAAGAAAAACTCACATTTAAATGCTACTGTCTGAAATTGTCTTTAGAAGCATTTGATCACTGGATCACACTACAGCTATAAGAAGACATCCCCTTTCAGCTCACTGGAATCCAGTTCTGCATGGTCCAGATAAAAGGGAAAATAAAGAAATGAGGCAGATTAGAAAGGGACTATCATGTAAATAACAGTTAATCTGACAAATGAAGATCAATCCATTCTGTATAACACGCTCTAGGACAGTAAAATGAGATGAAAGATTTGGGAGAAGATTAGACCTGGTTAGTTCACAACCTAGATAATTCACTTTGGATAATCCAGATCACTAGATATTTTATGTACTAGGGGAAAGATAGCACGAAAGATTCAGATATGCTGAGTTCTAATATCAGAAAAAGATCCTACTGAACATTTAAATGATGGGATGCTCACATGAATATTTTAAAACAAACAAAAAAAAATAAAATGTAGCTTAACAAAACAGGTGAATGGAGGTGGTACAAAGGAAGGAGGAGGACTGGACAGTCAGACTCAATGGGAAAGGACGAGAAAGAGCTGTATCTTAACCCAGAAGAACTTTAAGCCAGAATAAAGGTGTCATTTTAACACAGGTGAGTCAGACCATTTCCCACAAAGCTGCGTAAGTGCCTGTGCCAGCAAAGTGAAGATGTAAACAGAGGCAAGATGAGTGGTGGAAGAAGAGCGACAGCTTCTTCCAACCCCAGGGCTGACCTACCACTTCCCAGTTCTCAAGCTTGTTTTTAAAAATGTAGGTAAAACTACAGCCTAGAGGTCTGACTTTGTAACAGCCCAACCTATTATTCAAAAACTATGTAATGCGTCTGCCATGAACCTGAGAAGATGCATTAATAATCTGGAGTTGTGCTTTTGTTGATTTATTGTACTAAGTAAATTGCAGGGTCCCTGTTCTCCCACTGCTATACAAGAGTCGTACAGGAATTCTTAATAGTCTAACAAAAATACGAGCCTATATTAAATCAGTATTAGTTCCGCTCACTGGTATTTTCTTGCCTGTTTTACCACTCAGAGTAATTACTTGTTCCAATGTAAACATGAAGGAAAGGAGGAGTAAACTTTCCACTTACAAGACATTTAAATATATAAATGGTTAATATTTCCTCTCCTTTTGAATTGTACAAATGGACCTAGACCGTAAAATTTCACCAGCAGCTGTTTCCTTCAGCCTCTAAAATGCCACTTCTCTAAATTACAAGCTAGGTGACTTTCTACTATAAAAAAAAGTTAAGACCAGAAATTGAATTTTTCCTATATATAGATAACTCTTCACACAGGCACTAACAGATTCACTTTTCAATTACTTCTGGTATTTCAATCAAAACCACTAGGAAAGAGAGTTACTCTCCAGCAGACAGATTGCATGCGTATAGAAAGAGAGGTAAAAAAGCAAAAGTAAAAACAGTGGAAAATTAATTAGGAGTGAAATTTTCTCCTAAAAGGAGGGCACACAGACCAAACCACAGAGCTATCACATAAGCAGACTGCGTTTAAGTCTCATATACAGAGATGTCATGGACTACAAGTTGGAAAGATACCCTTTAAGGGAAAAAAAAAAAAAAAAATTACAGGCTTCAGACTAGACATTCTTCCTCATTGGGTCAGTTTCTTTCCTAGAGCAATCCAGTCTGCAGTTTTGCAGTTTTGCAGTTAACCAGATTAGATGTCCCACTACACTTCAGATTCAGAGGTGGCCATTCACAGCCATTTGTTAACTGAACAGGACTATTCAATGCTGAACAAGCATTGACAGAAATCCAACAATTCAAGTCTAGGAATATTCTATGTACCTAATTCTTGACACTTATTTATAAAAGATATCTTGAAGTACAATGCCTTTCGGTAGAAAAGAATAATCCTAAAACCCACACACAATCAATACTTCTGTCATGAAGTTAAATCCTAATAAAGCCAAAAGTACTCCTGGCCATTCACCGTAAGGACCAAAAATAATTAAGATTATCTAAGAATCACAGACCAATTTAGGTTGGAAGGGACCTCTGGGACTCATCTGATCCCAAATTTCAACACTGAAGTTGAAGATGTTGCTCAGGAGTTTGCACAGTTAATTTTGAAAGTCTCCACAGAGGGAGGCTCCACAGCCTAGATGAGCAACCTGCTCCAGCGCTTAACCACCCTCACAGCAAAATATTTTTCCTTGTGTTCAACTAGAATTTCTTTTCTTGTAACTTGTGCATTCTGCCACTCGCATTCTGTCCTTCCCTCAACCTCTCAGACATCTGGCCACATCTTCTCTGTAATCCTCCCTCAGGCAGTGGAAAATAGTAAAGATCTTTCTCTGTCTTCTCTAAGCAAAGGTCATGCGCACCCCCCCACCACAGGCTGCAGCTCCCTGATCACCTCCACTGGACTCTCTCCCGTTTGCCAGCATCCCTCCTGTTCCTGAGGGCCCAGAACTGGAGACAGTGTTCTGGATGCAACTTTGGAGGTGCTGTGTGGAGGGGAACACTCCTTTCCTGAGGTGGCCCGGTGTGTAGTTGGCCTTCACCACCAATGTGCAGGCACGTGGTCAGCTGGCACTCTGCCTCCTGGCCCCTCAAAGAGCCACCACCCTCCGGGACACTCAGAGGGATGCCTGGGGTTACTCTTTGCCAGCTAAGATATTTGGCATCTGCTTTTAAGACCTCATGAGAACTTCACCTGGCTTTGTATCTGTGACTATAGGCACTACTCGGATTTTCTTTTAATGTTTTTAGTACTTTAATGAAAGATTCCAACCACAAAATACTTTGTGATGATTGAAATCTGTACAAGCATACACAAATGTCCAAATCAAAACAAACAAAAAAGGATTCAAAAATATTTTCCCCAAACAAACAAATTAGAATCAATTTTAGGTTAAAACATCTGAATTCTCTCAGTCCCCTTAAAAAGCCGGGGGGGGGGAGAGGGAGGGGAACAAGTTTACTGGCTACTGAACATGAGTGAGTTCTGTGCCTGGCATGGGCCTGTATACAATGATTTAAAATGACTAAAGCTGTCTCTAGTGGGCATGTTTCATTTCATTTATTTGGAGAGCTCCGTTTCTAAGTATTGCCCATCTGTTTCACTAACTCGATTACCAGAGTCAAGAATTAACTTGTCAAAGTAAATGTGTAAGCAGCAATTAAGTATGATTTTATTTGGACATTGTGACAGGTGCCTGTATTTCTACTGTGTTGTTAAGTTAGTCAGTAAAAGACAAATAACTTCATACAACAGTTTCTGAAGACTTCAGAGGTTAGAATTCAAGTATCAAGTGCTACAAGAACATTTTGGGAGTATGTTCAGTGAGCACTTTGACATATGGCCTAGACGAGGGACTGGTCCAAATATACACATGCTGACTTAAAATTGTAGCATTTGCTTCAACTACTTACAGAAAAGGAACTAACATACACGTCGACCTCTTTAAATGCATGTTTAATTGAAATGTTACAATCATTTTTTTCCTGCCTTAAAAAAAATAAAGTTACTGATCCAAATGTGTTGTTCTGCCAGTTAAAAACACTTGGGAAAAAATATCAAGTAGGAAAAGTTGAGCTCGTCTGACTAGGTTTCACAGACATTTTCTACCCAAATTATGACACAATGTACACATCCCTTTTTAAAGAAGAAGCGAAGAAGAGTCATTTCCTCTTGGCTATAAAGCAATATGCCAAAATACACTTGTTGTAAACTAAAAACATTTTCCACCCCCTTTCAGTTCAGTGCTCCGACACGACACAAATATTAAAATACTGACAACAAAAATATCGAAGTCACACAGGAAGTGCCAGGAGTGGGAAGTTACAGCCAAATCAACAACTATATTTTCAAATTCCATGGAAGATACAGACAGGGCTTTAACTTTTGCCAGTAAATCGGGGGTTATATACCATTACACCTATACTAGGCCACTTCCTGCTCAAAACCATACCCAGAACACAGGAACATCTTTCTTCCAAGATGGGAGAGGTTTCAATAAGAGTCCAAAAGAGCATCAGTTTCAGCTGATCAACTGAAATGAGTATGGAGTCACTGATTTATTTTTTTTTAATGCAACTATAATGAAGTTAAGTAGAATAATGGCCTAATAAGCATGCTACTGACTTTACAAGCAAAAAAACCCAACCCAATAACTGTAATACTTACTCCAGAGAACCTGTTCCTGTTTCAGTCTGACTGTGTAGTGAAGATACTTGTATTAAACATCGTTTTCTTACTATGACCCTTGTTTTCTCGGAAGGTTCCACAAGATGACCTAAATGTAACCTAAAAAAGCAAAACACAACATAATATAATTAATCAAATGAGAAAATCAGCAATTTATAGTTAGTTGTTTATTAATAGCTCCATAAACTTTCTGTACAGAAATATCTAATTAACCATACACTTTCATTCTCTTTGAATACTACAGCACCACATTAACAATCAACTAAATGAATATCAAATCCTCAAATGCTTGGTTACCAGAAATCAAAAAGGAAAGGCAAAAATAGGCAGCAGATGCCATTTATTCTAACAACATAGGTATCATAGTAATGAATTACATAGTCAAAAATGTTCTTTAGCTGCTACAAATATTTTTAAATTTTTGTATACTCAATTTGGATCAGATCAACAGACACCCATTGCAATTACAGACAAAAGAAAGGGAAATAGAGTTGCTATCACTCTCCTAACCACATCTCTCTCATACTTGGCTGTAAGCTGGTTTTCGGTTTTTTAAAGAGTGTAATGTCATCTGTAGCTCTACTGTAGAGAATTTGATTTGATGACACAAGTGATCCCATCTTCCTATTCATATTTCAACTTGTGAAACAGCAGGAGGAAGGTTCAATAGGTCTCCTCTTACCAACATCCTGCAGATGTACAGGACAAAACATCTGCACAGAGCCAAGACATCATCTCCATTTAGCTCGACCTTGCAAACCAGGCTCTAAGCAAAGTGAAATAAATGAAAAATATTTAAAATACCCTTGAGAACAAAGCAGTGCTATCGGTTTGCATTGATATTATCTACAGGTTTGTAGGCCAAGCCACAAAACACAAGGCCTGTAACTCTGCTCCTCCTCCCATAAACAATTATTTTTCTAAACCACACTAAGCAGTCCACACTGTGCTTGTAGGAACGCAGTGCAGTACGGCGATCAGGAACGAGGGCTGGCATTCCCTCCGTCTCACACAGAGCAGAACCTCTCTGGGGATCAGCACGTAGAGCACTGTGAAGCGACTTAGATTTCTTCAGTGGCTTTGAGGGAAAAATAATTGCTGCCCCATCTGCTTAAGTCTGAAAAAATTAAGCTCCCGCTCCACGCACAACCTTTTGAAAATAACCTTGCGGCGTATAAAGGTATGAACTAGTCCAGAAACTTCTCATTATTAAAGTCTAGGAGCCTACAAGAGGAACACTACAGAAAAATGAAGGCAGCCTTACACAATGTAGAAATTGAACAACAAAGGAACACTTCGAACCTCTTATAACCAACGCTGAAGTACCAGTCTGGCACTAATGTTTTACAGTCATGTAAAACATTTGTGTTTATGGTGTCAGAAAAATTAGAATCAAAAGCTAGTGGCCAGAAGGCAGGAGCTTGGGATGGGGTGTGAAATGCATCATACTATAGATCCAAGATAGATAGTCATTACTTCCAGAACTTCCACCTGAAGGAGCAATCTTTTGTGATTTGTGGCCCCTCAAAAGGGGGACACAGTGTATACCTGAACAACCATACCCTGAGGCAACAGTAGGATGCTATTTTAACTAAGAATTGGATATCCCAACCTTCTAGAGGTCTGTGGCTAACTAGTCACGTGATGACAAATCCGATGGTAGGAGCCTAACACACCATTCTAAGTTCATAGGAAACCTTTCATGAGAAAGCTACCAGCACCAACGTAGCAAAGAACGGTGTTTTGAAATTGCATATATGCCACTTCTGGCATATATGATATAAATTTACCCTAACAACAACAACAACTGCTTCCATAGAGGTTGGCAAACCACAGAAAGGCTTCATAAATACAACGTGGGAATCACAGGCAAAATGCACAACACCGGTTTTCTAATATCAGCACTGATACACTGGAAAAAATTGTGACCTTTTTCCTTCCCTATACCCTACTATCTACCCATTTTATTAAGTTCATAAATGGGAACAATGTGTAACACAGATGTGTTTGTCAGACTTTTTGACTAAGACTGCATTTGAAAAAAAAAGAAACCTCCTGCGCTGTATCCATCTCTAAGACACTGGCGAGGCACGGAGAGCTAATGCTCCTCATGCCTTGTTCAGAATTTGGGGAGAAATCAAAGAAAAATGTATTAGCACAGTGGGAAATGCACTGGCATCCAAACTGGGGGTTTGGCACATGCATAAAGCCCAGAAAATATGTAGGGCCCATAAATTGTACACATTGAACAAACCAGTACGTTGTGAATAGCTCCTGTCAGTGTATCAGTTCCTGTGTTCTCCACAGCCTCTTGCTTGCTAGATTTCTGCTGGCATCCCTACAGCTCTCCGTCCTTTTTCCCCACCGCTCCCACAGTAGTTGGCATCTCCACTGCATTCAGAGATGACATTTACAACAGGCTTCCTGCTGGTCCTCTGCAACCAGCTGCACAGCGAGAGGAATGGCTAGTCCTCCAGACCTTATAACATCTCTGAGGTGTACAGACAAACTACCCACTACTATATTCAAGCATTAGAAACAAACCCTTCACTACAGGATGGCAGTGTGCAGCTTGCTTTTTCTAGTTAACCAACCTTTCTTGTTTTTCAGACCAGCAGAACAGAGGTTATGAGAGATGGTTATCAGCGTAACTGCAGAACACCTCATGGTCAACCTTTCATATGCCAGTACACTTTCTATCTTCAAAGCACGAGTGGAAAATTTTTCAAAGGCTGGTGACTATGTCACGTAACAGAGCAAGGTACAAACCCTCCTGGCCTTCCAACTACCATCCACAGCTAGTGAGAACTCCAACTATGTAAGAAACGTACAGGCACAACCTGTAGGAACAGAGTAAAGACCAGAAAGACTGGAAGCAACTGTCTCAAGGAGCGAACACGAACCGAACACTGATGAGCACACACCTTTTCTCCGCTGCATCTCTCTGGGGAACACGGCAAAGACAGAACTGTCACTCGGACGTTACCAGCGGGGCCTCCCTCATGGGTCGCTGTTGACCTTGGGCGCTTCCCCTTGGGCCCACACCCAACCACTTCTACAGAAAGTACCACCAGGGACCTAACAGAAATCCTACTCCATTTCAGCTTGCAACTTCGGCATGAGAAGTTGTATTTTGCAAAATAATCATTTTTGTGAATCCTTTCATTACACCTTTATTACATAGATACTGGTTTTATGCAAATCATGACTGTTTCAGAGAAAACAATAACAATCTTAAATAATTCAAGAATCACAGAACTGTGTGGTGGCAATTAAAACACCTGTGACAATATAGTAAAACTTTCTACAGTTCTGTAGCTACCCTCTATGCTTCTCTACATCCACAGAAACACTGATAAACCTATGACCAAAAAAATTGTACCAGAAGGGAAGAAAGATGGAAAATGTACAAGAAACTTTCACCTAAAACTCCTGTGTGGCATCTAATGTAAACCAGAAACAACTACAAGTCAGGGAAGTAGCCCACCCACAAAGAAAGGAAAAAAAAAAGAAAAATTAATTCATAAGCAATATAAGATGCCACATAAAAATTACTGGGCTAATTGTGGCCCTATGGTCTTCTGCTCAATAACAATTTCTAGACCCATCACAGGCTCCTCTGTGAATTCTGCCAGAGCACACAAAGAAACAGTTTGTTAGTGAGGATACTCCAGGTTTGCTTTAGAAGAAGGAACTCTGAGTAGGTTGAATGACATGATACAGCAGTTTCTCACGTATCTTCCTCTCTGCAAATAAACCTCCTGCTCTGGAAGATGCACTGAGGAAGGCATCAGGACCAGCGCTGAGAGCACAACCTGATGTTTTGGACAGTGATACACAGAGATATGTACAGCTAAGGCATTTGATAGCTTTTGGTCCACTTCTTCAGCTCCCTCAAAGCTGTCTCGTGCATTTCATGCTCTCAGTAGCACTGAAGATTGGACAAGTGAGTGTCAAGCTGAATTAGCTGCTGTAGCAGCCACTTGGCAATGTAAAAACTCACCATTTCACAGTCTGAGACAAGAGGAGAATTAACCATCAATAAATACTCCAAAAATCTTCAAATGAAAAACACACTGAGAAATATAAAGCAACGTTCTTTTCCCTCATTCCTCAGTCCTAAGGTTCAACAACAATAGGCACAGAATTCTTCAAGAACTTTTACTGTCAGCAATTAAACCATTACAACCCAAGTTCAGAAATTAAAACAGTAAGAAAAAGAATTTGCAGCAGGGTACATTTGGCTAAAGCACAGCAACTTCCAACTTCCACATACTTTGCATCTTAGTGTAAATGTTGAAAATGCAAGTTAAAGCTTGAATCTGAAAAAAATTATTTCCTATATGTCGCATAGCGCTGTGTGCAAACTGATCCACACAGTAGAACTGTACGTGAGCATCATTATGCAGTGCCCATATTCTCTTCAACAGCAGAGACCAGCTTTGACCTTTAAAGGTAGCACTTATTTCTGCACTAATATCAACAGTCAAAATATTGTATTGATAATGCTTCTTCCTTGTGTTCTACTTTCAGAGGTGTTGGCAGTTGATCAAAACCCAATAATATTCTTTAAAAAACAAAAAAGTCTCAACCTTTTCTGAAATGTGTCACTTTAAAATGCAGAACACAATTGCTCTATGAAACCCAGCTATCTTGTACAAAATCTTTTAACCAAAACAAAACAGGCACATAGCTACAAGCTCTCAGCCTGTAAAAATACCCACAGAAAACAAAACAAAACAAAACCAAGCAAAGCCAGAAACTGCAGAATACCAAGCTCTGAGCCACATGAGTTGCAAACAGAGATCTATGTCAGAACGACAAGTCAGCTTACAGGCTTTCTTTTTCCTGAAGACGGACAAAACAAAGACCACAAAGCATTTTGATGACTAACTAAAAATGCAAGCCAGTGTTATTCTTTAAGTTAAATGGATAACAGTTAAAAACATAATCTGAAGCTAAATTCAGTCACATGTCTTCATTAAGAACAACTCGATATCATAATTACATTTATCCAGTGGGTGATTCAGAGCAGAAGCTCTGTACTCAATGGCTATGAATCACCCTCTAACGAAGCCACGTTCACCCTACCCAGAGAGCCTGTCTCACCACGCTATGGCTCATCTCTCCAAAGCCCCCTTCAGCGTCCAGCAGCCTTGTTCAGAAGAAATTTATACACACACAAGTACATACTCATATGCTTTACGATAAATCTTTTTTTTTTACTTGGTTACACACACTGCTAAATTCCTTTCAGATTAGAACTGTAAGACAATACTAAAAAGATCTTGCAAGTTCTCATTGACTCTTTATTTCGAAAATACTGATTTCTAACAGGGTGTCAGTTACTGACATTTGGATTTAATTCTGGGTGGGGATGCAGAAGGGAATCTCTCTTTCACGGTGATATATCCTGATGGTGCCCAGGGTTTAGTAACCCAGTAATCCTCCTACTCAATGTAGCTTACCACTCAATAACAAAAGAGCAAAAGACTTTTGGATTCTTACTGGCACTGAAATATGAAGGACCTTCAACTAAAGGAAAAAAGAACAGATACTTCCAGATGGCAAGATACTACCTGCACGATTTAGGATCAACAAAAAAAAACTGAACAAAAATAATTTATTTTTATTTTCCCAGAATGATTCAACCACTTTTCTTCTGCTCTGCCACCTTCAAAAGAAATGCCTCTGGGCAAAGCAGAAGGGGAACACGTCACTGTTAATGAAGCTTAACAAAAAAAGACTCTAGTAGACGGCAGAATTTTCCTCTCATTCTGTTAGGCAAGCAATCATTCTCTGATCTGAGCGCAATGTGCTGAAATCAGGAGTAGCAAAGTCTCTGTAAGAGGGAGACCCTGCAGATGTGATCAGTATTAGCGAGGGCTGGTTGCTAGTGCTGATAACTTACGACAACAGAGGAATATCAAAACATCCTAGGAGAGATTCTGGGCTGGGGAATGTACTTCATCTGAGGGTAGAGTTCAAAAAGCACAAAGCTCTAGGCTGCGTGTGACCACTTTACAAAAAAGGTAGTGTTTTTATATTTCAGATCACTCACAAACAAGCGCTTAGATTTGCTTTATATTGATTGATAAAAATGGAGTCAAATGAGTAGCACTTTCCAGCTCATTTCCAGTTTAGGACACAAGCGATTACCCAACTGGTTCAGTAGCTCCAGAGCTGGTGACAAAGAAATGACTAATTTAGATTGACCAGACTTATCCATGTGAAGATGTAAGCTCCCCCACCTCCTCCCAGAGCCCACACATCACTTTCACATCCAGGCCAGTCCTGCAGCTTTTCTAGATCTCGTTCAGTAGATCTGGCTTACAGGAGCAAAGAGTTCAAAGCTGTGGTCACAGAGCAGTGCTCCTCTTCCAAGAAATCCATATCTATATGCATGTGCACACACAGGCTGTGAAGCTCAAAGGCTTG
This sequence comes from Xenus cinereus, assembly GCA_025774025.1. NCBI lineage: Eukaryota > Metazoa > Chordata > Aves > Charadriiformes > Scolopacidae > Xenus > Xenus cinereus. The sequence continues at coordinate 23,210,347 of JAOXJK010000051.1, read as the reverse complement.
AGACTGAGCTAACTTGAGGACTGAGCAGTAGTTTAGGCAGGTGCAAGCGAATCCTCCGCCCTGCACAAGCCCTTGTGACATTTACAGAGGTGTTTGCAGGAGTTAATTAACTGCCCATCAACTGGTCTGCAATCACTGCACACCCTTAGCAGTCATACTATCAAAATTCATCTTTCTGAATGCTAAAATGTATTGTCAGCAATAATTTTTAAAAGTTGCTTCTGTATGGATTTTCATTACATCTAAAGCAATATTTGAAAACAGAAGTCTCAGGGAGGGAGGCATTAATTGCCAGCAGCACAGCAATTACTGTACCTGTGAGATGCCAGTGAAACACTGGCTCTTTTGGTCCCGTATCACATCACAATTATGGCTCATACCTTTGTTTTAAAACCTGCTTTTGCAGCCAAGTTAATTATTGGGCATAACAGAGAACACAAGGACTTGGTAAGGAACAAAAGTATCTCCACACCATTGTTTTCCGATGAAGAAAACTTACATTCATGTGATGAGTTCAAGGCCATTTTCAGACATTCTAAAGTTTATAAAATCCTTCTGACTGGCTTAAACTCTGAAAGGCTGAAGGCACATAACTCTCGCTGAGGAGGCACTTCCTCAGAATTCAGCACACCTGAGTATGGCCCTTATTCCTGATGCACTTTTTACTTAGTACTATGTCAGAGATGTAAAAACACTGCAAAAAACCTACAGGTTCCACCCCAAAATTACTAAATTAATAAATATTTATGTGCAGAGAAATAGAACAGTGGGTCTTAATCTCAGCTCTGCAAAGATCTTATCACAATTATTTAGTTATTTGAAACATTATTAATAGGACTACTCGTGATTTCTGTTTCTTGTAATCTCTTCTGTACAGTCTGTTTTCTTCTCTACTTTCACATGCTGATGTCTCACTTCCCATTTACAGTATGCTAAATGCCTGATATGGTGAAACTATGCAAATTTACTTCTACTTAGTTCCCAAATTCTGCTTTTTGTTGTGTGCATATTTAAATAACAAGTCTAAACAATTTTTCAGCAATTAATTGTTAAGAGCCATTTTGTGAAGCTACTTCCCACTCATCTCCAGATACCAATTTAAAGGCTTTTTTCTTTATGATTAAAACAAGCTCCACTCCCAAGTGTGGATTGCAAGAGATTATGAACAGAGTAGCGTCTAGCTAAGTGTACATCAAAGACGTCCTGCCACGGTCCAACGTGCTGTTTGATTCCAAATATTACCACATGATAAATATCAACAGTATTTCAGCACTAACATCCTGTATATAGTAAATAGTCTCTGAAACTAAAAGTAATCACTAAGAATGTTTTTTGTGACAGAGAAGGAAAAATTAAAGCATCTAACAAATGCAGTTTACCTTCAGCTATATCTGACATTTAAAAGCAAAGCTATTAAGCTCTCTTAGGTAATGAAACACTATGCATTTTAATTTGTTCTTGCTCCTCCCTGTTCAGCTACCAAGAATTCTATTGCCTCGCACCCCAATGCTGAAAACTCAGTGTTATAAACAGAGTTGCGTGTTGTATGCCAGAATGTACAAATTCAGGTTCTCAGTGCATGTATGGAAACCCTCCAAGAACCTCAACTGTGTTACCAAACAGAAAGGGAGAGTATCACTAGGGGAAGGCAGAAGGAAGATGAGCAGAGCCTGAAGAAAGCAAGGACAGCCACCCGCCTGCTCGTACCACCTGCTCAACAGCAAACCTGATAGGTATTTGAAGAGGTGAAGAAAAACAGGCAAAACCAAACAGAAAACTAGTAGCAAGCCTGAATACAAAGTTGGGCTTTGGGCTTAATTCTTACACTTCCTCCGAAACACTGAAAAAACAGAAGCTTTATGGTATTGTTATTCCTTATACTCCTTATGTATAAATTTAAGATTGGCAGTACAATGGCAATAATCAGTGCACAGTTTACAATATAGAATGTACCTGGGAGTGGTTTTGAGACCAAATTTTCTATTATAAAATTAAACGATCATATTCCCAGGTTCTAATACAATAATTTGCATTAATATCAATATTTAAAGCAAGATTATTTTATCCCTTTTGTTAACTATTTTATTTTCAATACAACAAGAGCTGCAACGCAATATATATTGATAGACCGTCTCACTTAATGCCTTTTTACATAAAGGTTCTATAACCTTCTCAATCATCTAGTACATCCACAACATAAAGTCATCAATGATTCTGTCTTCGTAGAGCTGATAAATAATTCCTAGCATCGCCAACAATTTTTATTTATTTTTTTAAAAAAAACAAGATTCCCTTCCATATTAATAAACTTGATTTGGTTTCTTTATGAAAGTTACTATGTATCAAAACCAGGAAGAATAACTTAAGAAGTATGGAGCTTCCAGGCTCTGCTCATGGAAGTTTGATTGAGTTTTGGGCAGGTATTTAAGCTGGGGGCTTTTTTTCAGAAAAACTGTAAAAATATCAAGTATAATTTCAGCATGACAACTTATTACATCACATAATTTTAGAGCCCCCAATTTGCAGCACTCCCAGGCTAGAAGTAGGGGAGTGCTTGTTTTAAAACAAACAAACAAACAAAAATCCCATACAAACCACAACCCTCCTCTTATCAAATTATCAGTTCAAATCTGGATTTGGATATAAAAGTCAGATTTGAGTAGCATTCATGTTTTTCATTACTTTTAGACATACCACCTAAAATTAAAAAACACGATGTAAAAAACACAAACCCCCAACCCTCTATTACCATCAGCTGGAAAGCTCAGCATAGTAATTTAGACTATCTGGCATTTTTCAGCTTCCTTCATTAATGAAAATGTTTCAGTAGATTAAAAAGCTATCTTTTCTACAGGCTTAATTCTGACAGAAGTAAAAGTTTTTTGCGGCATCAGGGAACACTGCAGTGAGAAATTTACTTCTATATTCTGAGAAGGAAGAGAGTTATAGTAGTACTAGAGGTGTGACTTGCTCTAGGCATCCTTTTCAGTCCATTGCCATGAATTGCGCAGGACAAGTGGCAAGAGCTACCACCCCCTGTGACAGCAGCGCTAGCAGAGCACAGAAACCCCTGGGGAATAAGGTTCCTCCATAAAGCCAGCAAACTGCTTGGCAGAGCTCTAACACAGGTGAACGACTTCTTATCTGCTGTATCGTAGATGCTATGGTGAACAGAACTGCTCCCACCAGATTAAGAATAGTTCTATGTTCTGTATGATCAAGCTGTAAAGCAATTCCTGACCCTGAGCTAAACCATGACCAGCAAGACGGAAAGAATAAAATACGGCCCTCTTAACTTTCTGTCTAACACCTCTAAAGCCACAAGACTGAAGGGGAACCTGACAAAGGCTGGACTAAAAATGATACGTTCTCTGACATCTTCACATTCAAGGTGCGGAGGCAGCAGACACATGCTGGAGAATGTACTTAACCTCCCGCTACCACTGAATTACAAGATCAATATTTACAGCCGTTTCTGGCAACAGGCACCTAAAAGCTCCCACTTTCTCCAATAAATGAGAATGACCTCCTCCTTCCAGAGCAAACCACCAGAGAGACTTTCTTTTGACAATCACTTCACTACATTAGAAGAACTTGCTTCACCTCCAAACGAGCAGTAGTATACCAGGTATATAAACCTGGGCACATACAAGAGCACTGGAGCAGCAGCATTTGTAGTTAAGAAAGCAATTTTTAAAAAATGCCGTAAAATCAGAAAAGCAACTCTTGCAAATGAAAGCAAAGGCTTTTCAGCATTCATGCAAACAATAATGGTTCACGATAAAAATTTCTCATCGTCACATGTGACAGCAAAAGAGGGATTTAGCAGGAGGTGCAAGTCTTCAGGAAAGACTTGAAAAATATTTGCCTTAACTCCTTTCAAATTCTCTCCCATGGTAAGTCAGAAAGAAAACAAATCCCCTCTATAATTCTATTTTACTTTTCGCAAGTAAATCACAAGGGAAAAAAAAAAAGTACATCAGAACAACAGAAAATTAAACACCACTGACACCACTTCATTTGCCATTGCACTCCAAGAAATCTTTCTTCAGGTTAATCGGGTCTGATAATCACCAAAATGCAGAAGCGCGAGCTCAAAGTTTCGTGAATGCTGCCGTTTCTGAAGACTCCTTCTTATATCAGGTGTCTAACCAACCTCACTACCTGTTTTTAAAGAAAACCACTATTACATACGTACAAACCCTTTATTACTCCACAGAGTTAAAAAACACATTAGAAGTAGCATGCTACTTCCTGGCCAACAAGCCCCAATTATACTAGCAATGAAGAAGCAACTTTTGGCATCAAGAGGGTGGAAAATTTTCATAATAATTGGTCTATATTAGGTCTGACTCTTTTGAGCTTTATCAGCATAGCACACACGGCCTGTATCTCTCATTTTCATGAGCGAATAACCCCAGAAGATCAGTCTTAAGCAGTGATATACCAGTACTTTAAAAACTGGCAAGTAGTGATGGGAGGACAAAAGGAGCCAACAAAATGCTGAAGGCCTCTTTAAATCCTGTAGTTGCACGCAATAAAAGTTGACAAGTTATCAAAGTACTAATAAATCTGAAAATACAGCAGCATGATTTGTGAAATTCACATTAAAAAGAAAGTAACTTGAGGACACTAAAATGACTAGCTGCAGTGATAGATTAAGGCAAAAACTGCTCTGCCTTCGTATAAAATTTACCTAGAAATTAACTGGAACAGGAATTTTAACTCAGAAAAAACAGCTATAAATAGAAGGGGGTTAATCATTCAAATTTCTATTCCCATGACAACAATACTTGAAAGAGTCTAACTTTTAAATCTTTTAATATGATGCGTTAAAAATACTTTAGCTGCTGTACTACAGTCTGCTCCTACTTACTTTTTATGAATAATGTCCTTTTTTTCAATACAATAAAGGATATTTTCTTTCAACAAAAGCATTTTCACAGGCATTAGGCAAAGTGAGGCTGTGCATCAACTGGGATGATTATACACAGCCACTTAAATGGATTGTTTTAAATGGGGCCACTTAAAAATACATTTACCTTTTCTCTATACTAATATAAAGCACATAAAACCTATTTGCTATTCATTTCAACTACCATCGCTGCTACAAAGTATTTTTTGATTAAGTGTCTGCATTTAGCCTAAAGCAGCATCTCACATACTTTAAGGTCCATGACAGCCGACATTATGTATGTTCAAGGACATAAACACAAGAAGAGTTTACCAAGCAAATAACTGCCCCATCCCCAATGCACAGATGAAAATATACGATGATAACCAAACATCTCTAAGCTCGCACAGCAGCCGGGCGACACACTTGGAAACAGAACCTAATTATTACAAATCCCCAGCCACAGTATTTCTCACCCAAGTAAATGAATGTTGAAGCTTTCAAATTAAACAAAATGGAGTAAAGGGAAAAACTACAGAGAGAGAAGCTCTTTATTTAAAAAGTGGAAACAGGTAATAACTTTTGTCATTTTGTGGTGAAGAGCAAATCAAAGTGAGATTTAATCCAGCACATTTGCAGTGACAGAAATCATGAAAGCACCCAATAAGCACATTCAATTTCAAAGGATTCAGTTACTGCAAATCTTGATGAAACTACTACAAATTCAGATGAGAAATGATGAGGAAAAGACTTGATTGTGGTCTTAACAGTACTTCTAACTTTTTACTTAGACCTTCACAGTTTTGCAAACCTTGTTTTTACTGAAGAATTCAATTCCTATTAAATAACATTTCCTTTTTATGAAGTACTTCTCTGCTATTCTTAATGACTGCAGCTCTTCATACACCAGATTTATTTACAACACCCAAAGGAAGTAGAAATTGCTATAGTTATCAAAACAGACTGCCATATAAAAATAAACAATTTTTATGTGTTTGCATTAGCTGAACTCTAAGAACTTAGGCAGAATCATATTGAGCATTAAAAAATGGTACCCTAACACTTAAAGCAACAAATTAGTAAAGAAAAACGTTTTTATTATTACTCAGGTAAAAAATAAAGTTTGATCATTATGTTGAGCTCACTAAAATTTTCAACATAGGTAGATATCACCTAATTCAAATGTAAATAAA
>JAOXJK010000051.1:23154098-23196753 GCA_025774025.1 Xenus cinereus | reverse complement strand
GCCCTGCCGGTGCCGCCCCGCTGTGCACGGCCGTTAGCGGGGGCCGGAGCATCCCTCCTCGCTTGCCGCTCGGCCTCGGTCCCGCACCGCCCCGCACCGCCGCAGTGCCCGCGGCACCGGCGCCACCCGGGCCCTCTAAGAGCGGAGCGGTCCGTGCCCGGTGCCCGCTTCCCGGCCGTGCCCGCGGCGGCCCCGCACCTGCCGGTAAGGGCCGGGGATGCTCAGGGCCGCAGAGGGAAGCGGGGATGCTCGGGGGGACGCAGGGATGCCCGGTGCCGCAGCGGGGACCGGCGCCGCGGGGATGCCCGGCGCAGCCTGCAGGTTGCCGTGGGATGCGGGGATGCCCGAAGGGTACCCGGGGCGTGGGCGGGGGGGGTGGGAGGAGATCGTGGTGTGCCCCAGGCTTGCGGGTGGTGAGCCGGTAGCGCAGTGGGGTGCGGAAAGCCCCCCCTCCTCCCCGTGCCCAAGGGCTGCCCGGTGTGTGCACCAGCGTCCCGGGGCGGCGACAGGGGCCACCTCTGCCCGGGGACCGGGAGAGCAGCCCCCTCCTGCTGCCGTGGAAGCTGTAGCCCCGCGGGGGGGGGGGTTTCCGCAGCCTCCCCAAGCAGGAACCCTCGGCCGTGGGGCTGCAGTGGGGTGGGCCCTGGTGAGGGGCACCTCACCCCATGGGGGAGACCCAGGGTGGGTGCGAGGGACAGGAACGATCTCTGACCGAAGAAGGCTCTGGAAGCATGTGAATGTGCGTGTGAGCGTGCACATGAGTGTGCACGGAGCAGCGTCACTCTTCCCACGGCCCCCACGCCGACGGGAGGGAGGGTTTGGCATGGCAACGGCTGGGGAATGCTGGAGCGGGGCGGTGGGCAGCTGGGTGGCATCCAGACCCTGCGGCGGCACCCGAAACCCTCGCCACCAGCCCCTGGGCTGAGGTCAGCACCCGCCACTCAAGGCTCCATCCTCCCCACGGCCTTGCTCTCTCCAGGCTCAGGTTTGGTTTTGCTTTCATTCACCTCTCTTCCAGGTTCGGGAAGGTAAGCTTGGAGCTGGGCTGGTTTTGGAGAGCTGGGAGCAAAACCCAGGTGGGCTGCACGGAGGTAGGGGAGGGGGACAAGGGCCCGGACCCCTGCTCGCAGGGCGGCTGCTGAGGGGGTTGAGTCAGGCTGTCCGGTTGTGAGGAGCCACAGGCTCTTCCCAGCTTCCAAGGGACTGTGCCAGCCCTGTCCCCAAAGGCTTGGCAGCGGAAGATGTCAAATTAATAAATATAGCAGGTGCTAGCGGCGAGATGCTGGGCTAGAGCAGCGGCGTCCATCAGCCGAGACCTCGCTGCGAAGGAATCTCCCTCGGCAGAGGGGCACAAGGATGGTGGCTGCCCCTTGTCACCCCTTGGTGCTGTGCCCCACCGCCGGCGTGTGCCCATCCCACCTGCCCTCGCCCGGGCTGTGCCAGGAAGGCTCAAACCCTGGAAACCTGCTCTCTAAATAAGATAACATATACTAAAAACGCCAAACCTCGGCGAGCTGACAGCGTCTGTCTAAATATTTATCCCCGTTCCGATCAGGCGCTGTGTTCCCGTGACAGTGCGATTAGCACTTTGCATATTTATGGCCTTCCTGGGTGTTGGGCTCCCTGTGCCCTCCTGCCCCGTGCCCGGGGGCCTTGAATCTGCCCTCTCTTCCCGTGCACTCACTCAGTAGAGGTGAACCCCAGGCTGGCAGCCATCCCCAGCCTGGCACATCCCTGCTGGGCTGTGCTGGAGCTGCCAGGAGCATCCAGGGCCGGGCAGGATCGAAACGCAGCGGGAACAGGCAGGGCAGGGAGTGGGTGCTGCGTTCGTCCCTGCGTCCCAGGAGGTACAGCACTGAGCATGAGGCATGTTTTTCACGCAGGGACATGAGCGCAGGGGACATTGTGGGCATGACCTGCCCTAAAAACAGTCTCCTGCCCTGCCTCCTGCATGTGACACCGGGGGGCTCGGTACCCACAGGTACCAGGTGATGGGGATGGAGGAGGGATGCTCCAGCTCCCTCCCGCACAGTGCTGCCCTGCCCCGCAATGTGGCCTTGCTGGGGCCTCGTGCTCTGGGGACAGCACGTCCCGCGCTGGTTCTGCAGGGCATGCCAGGGGTCCCGGCCATCGCGCCCGCCCTGTGGCAGCGTGCGGGAGGAGCGTGTCGGGAGGGATTAGGGCTGTGTCTGGAAAAAGGGCTTATTCAGAGCTGGAGGCACGGGGTGGCTCGGTGCGGCTCTCCCCTGGTGCCACTGCTCTGGCAACACAAACAAAACCCTCGCGCTCAGCTGAGCCGCCTCTGCCCCAGCAGCAGCCAAAATCTGCTTTTCGGTTCCCAAGTCTGGCAACTCTGCATTTAACCCTGAGCTTCAGCGTGTTTGGGTGGCAGCTCACCTAAAGGGCTGGTGGCAGTTGCCCCAGGGCTTGCAGTGTCTGCCGGGCTGGGGGGCTGCTTGGAGATGCTGATGTGCTGCCCCATCCCTGCCTCGCTGCACACACCAGAGTTGGCAAAAAAAGGAGAAAAAAGGGGCAGAAGTGATGTTAGCGCTTCTTATGTGCAGCTTCCAGTAGGATTTGTGCTGCCTCCTGTCTGTTGAGCCATGGAGGCCGTGGGAGATGCACTGCCCACAGGGTGACACCCTTTGTCACCTCGGCGAGGAGGATCCCCGAGGGGGCTGCAGGAGCAGGGGACACGGGGTACGCTTGGTGTTTTCCCCTGCTGTGCTTTCCCAGGGGGTTGCGTTGGGGCTGCAGAGGTCGGTGGCTCCCCGGGCTCACAGGAGCGGTGCCCCGGGTCATGGCAGTGCCCCTGGTGCTGTTACTCAGTGGGGTCTGGCCTGGCTGAGCACCTCCTGCCGCAGCCACGGCGCAGCACGGGATTGAATTGGTAGATCCTCCTCTCTGTTCTCAAAATTGGTTTAGGAAAAAAAAAATGTGAATTTTATTAACCTTAAGGGTGACAGCTCTTTGACACAAGCTCTTCCCTGCACCCGCGTGGTCTGTCCTCTGTGTCCCATGAGGGATCAAACATGGGTTTAGCCAGCCCAGCCTCCTCCGTGCGGTGCTGTGTCTCGCAGCCCCCGGCAGTGGCAGCACGGCCAGTCCTGCCCTCGTCCCTCTCCCCCTCTGCGGGGAAAACGGCAGCTCCTCTCGCCGGGCTCCCATCCCAGGTGGCTGGACCCCGTTGGGCCCCTGTCCCGCTCTGAGGTTGTTTTCTGGCAAGTGAAGCAGCTCGTGCCCCTTCCCCTCCACGGTGCCAGGTGGGATTTTGCCTCCCCAGGAAGATGCTGTGGGCTGCACGTGGCGTGAGCCTGTCCCTGCGGGTGGTGGCTGGGGCCAGGCTGCTGTCCTCAGGCTGGCAGTGCCCGTGCCAGTGCCCATCCTCGGAGCAGCCCAGTGTGTCCCGGCTGTCCCTGATCACCTCTCCTCCTTCCACAGGGTTGTTGCCTCCTGTGCGGAACCCGCTCCGTGATGCCACCCCACCCAGCCACCCTGTGACACAGCCCTCCTCTCCGAGGTGACACGGAAGCTCGAGGGGATCCCCCAGTGGGGACCTGCCCTGCAGCCACCACCTTGTTTGCTCCTGCGCTGGCAGAGCCCAAGGAGGCCGTGCCCTTGCAGGCAGAGGCAAAGGCAGGTCTGGCCACTGGCCCCTGTGCTGGGGCACATGAGGTAAGAAGGACACAGGTGCCTGAGGGGCATGTCCCCGACAGGGACCAGGGTGGCAGGAGGGGTCTCCCCCATGTCCCCTTTCTCTGGGAAGCAGGGCACGGTACGTGGGGCTGCGCGGGGTCACCTGTGCTCAGGGTCCCTTGGGGTGCTGCCACGTGGCCAGACCCCTGTGTGTGCCCTGCAGAGATGGCCTTCCAGCGGAGCCACAGGCTGAACCTGCTGCGCCTCGTCGTGCTGCTCCTTGTGGCCTTGGCTGGCATCAAGTTCCTCTTCCGTGACAGGTGAGGTGACAGCAGGACCCTAAGTGTGGGTGGGTGGCCTCAGCGGTGCCGGGGTCTGTGGGGTGCCCTTGGGTCATGCCCACATGGAGGTCTGGTCCTGGGGGGCAGCTGGTGCCGCCCTACCCCACAGCACCCCCAGCCCTGATCTACTCCCTCCAGCTTTACCCTGGAGCTCCACAAGCATGTCAGCAAGGACAGCGGGTTCTGGGGGGACGTGGGTGACACCGGCCCCGAGAGCCAGGCTGTGAAGATTCCTGTGGCAAAGATAACAGCCCCAAGGCAAGAGGCTGGGCAGCAGGTCTCCCGGGATGTCAGCGCCACCGAGATGAGGCTGGTCCACCTGGACCTCAAGGGAGCTGCGCCCAGGGTCTCCTACCTGGAGCAGGTGAGGATGCCTGGGGACCGGTGGGAGGTGCCGGGGAGGGACCAGCAGAGGCAGAGCAAGGCTCGACCTGCTGGCTGGCCCCGCTGGCCCCCAGGGGGCTGTGCCGTCCCCACCGCCTGAGCCCACCCTGCCTGCCCCACAGGTGTTCCCCCTCCTCTCCCAGCTGGGAGCCAACGGCATCCTCATCGAGTACGAGGACATGTTCCCCTTCAAGGGGGAGCTGGAAATCCTCAAGTCCCCATATGCTTACAGGTGAGCTGGGGCTGCATGCTGAGCTGGCCGGGGGCTACCAGTGTGGCCCTGGCAGGGCTCAGTGAGCAGGAGGCTGGTGTGACCCGCCTGGACCCGTGCCCATGATAACGGTAGCTGGGCTGTGCCACCAGCAGACCAGCTCCCTGCCCCGCCGGGTCAATATTTGTGTCCCCATAGTAAAGTCCACACAGGCACGGGGTGGCCAGGGCTACACGGGCAGGGTGTCAGAGGAGGAGGAGGGAGTGCCCTCACACTCTGCCCCCCGGCATCCCCTGGTGAGCCTGTCCCTGCCCTCCCAGCGAGGAGGACATCGAGCGGATCCAGCAGCTGGCGGAGCTCCACAAGCTGGAGGTGGTTCCCCTGGTGCAGACCTTTGGGCACGTGGAGGTAGGAGGTCCCATTCCCACTCCTCATCCCACATCCCTTTGGCCCATGGCCCGGAATCCCCTGTGACGGCTCCTCCCGTGCAGTTCATCCTGAAGCACGAGAAGTACCAGCACCTGCGGGAGGTCGAGCGCTTCCCCAACAGCTTCAACCCCCACGTCCCCGACACCCTGGCCCTGCTCAAGAGCATCTTGTCACAGGTGATCGACAAGCACAGGCGCTCCACCTGGATCCACATTGGCGCGGATGAGGTGGGCAATGGGCCATGCACGGACCTCAGCCCTCACCCCAGGCTCCAGTTGTGCTCCCAGGGGTGCTGAGCATCCCCCTTTCCACTCAAATCCAGGTCTTCCATCTCGGGGAGGGGATGGACTCCAAGAACTGGATGAGCCACAACAGGGGTGACACGGGGACCATGTACCTGAAGCACATCAAGGAGGTGCTGGCCTTCATCGCCACGCAGTACAGGGGGCTGCGAGTGCTCATGTGGGATGACATGCTGAGGAAGATCAGCGTGGGAACCCTGCGGGGTGAGAGGACAGGGACAGCAATGGTGGCACCTGAGCCGGGGGTCTTGGCAGCGCTTGTCTGCGTGGCCACCCTGGCAAGCGTCGTGACCATGCCTGGTCCTGTGGGGACACAGGTCTTGGGGGAGCATCAGGAGCCCCAGGCATCCTCCTGCCACTGGCACCAGTGTCCCAGTGCCCACATCCCCATCCCTGCTCCCTCCACAGAGTCCGGGATAGCGAAGCACGTCTCACCCATGGTGTGGTTCTACGCCCCTGACTTCGAGGCTGAGCAGATCAGTAAGGCAGCGTGCCGGGCTCCGGGGGCTGGTGGGGGGTACAGCCCCCCGTGGGTGGTGGCACTGGTGTGTCACACCTGTCCTGCTGCAGGGCCATTCCTCACCAAGTACGCGGAGAGCGGCTTCGAAGCAGTGTGGTTCGCCAGCGCCTTCAAGGGCACCACAGGACCCGCACAGACCTGGCCCCCCCTGAGCTACCACCTCAAAAACCACCTGAGCTGGCTGAAGGTGATGCAGACCCTGCCGCGGCTGGCTCCGCTGCGCTTTCAGGGCATCGTCCTCACCGGCTGGCAGAGGTGAGGGGCGGCGGGACCCCCACCCTCCCCAGCGCCACCAGCGGTGCAGGAGGCGATGGCATGGCTGGTCCCGCTCCGCAGGTACGACCACTACTCGGTGCTGTGTGAGCTGCTGCCCGTTGGCATCCCCTCCCTGGCCATCTGCCTGCAGACCCTGGTGAACGGTGAGACACCCCCGTGCTGCCAGTACCAGACCAGCCCTTGCGGCCGGGCTCATCCCCCATCTCCCCAACCCAGAGACCCTGTCCTACAGGCAGGGAAGGATGCCGGGAGGGGGGTGGGAGGCAGGGGAAGGAGACCTTCAGCTCCCCCAGTCTTGGGGGATGCCTGACAGTGGGGTGGCCCAGGCACCTCTGCCCCTCTCCTTGCCCTTCCCAGGGGGCTTCACGGAAGAGACGAAGAGGAAGGTCCTGGATGCGCTGGGCTTCCAGAGCATGCAGCTGGAGCAGAGCACTTGGTGTGTGGCACTGCTTCCTCGGTTGCATCAGCAGGGATGTGGTGGAGGGGAGCAGGGGGTTGCTTACCCAAATACCCCAGTCCCAGACCCACCTGGGGCAAGGACGGGTGTCTTCCAGCCATGCTGGGGTTCATCCAGACCAGAGCCCTGGCACAACTGGTGCACTCCATGTGTTGAACTCTCACCTCCTCCTACCTTTCCCCAGTGAGGGCAGGGGAGCATTCCCTGGCGCAGAGATCTACCACATGGTCGAGCAGGTTAATGGCCACCTGAAGGAGAGCATCCTCAAAGCCCTGGAAGAAGAGAGGTAACGGGTGGTGGGAGGCAGCGGGGTTGGCTGGCTCTGGCCATGGGGCAGGAGCACAAGAGTTTTGGCAGGGGAAGGGACCTGCCTGGAGCGTAGCTCCCCATCCCCGGGTGGCCCCCGTGCCCCTGCACTCCCTTCCTGCCTCCCCAGCGCCATCAAGGGCTGGTTCAGCCCCTATCACCGGAAGCGCCAGTTTGGCAACCCCCGCAACATGGAGAGCTTCGGCAGCAAGGTGCTGAAGTACGTGGTGCTGGGGGCCTGTGTGGGGCTGGGATGGGTCCCCGGCTTCTTGGGACTGGGGTCCCTCGCAGGAGGAAGCTGGACCCTTCTGCTCTCCCTTCACCAGGCTTCACGAGGACTGGGAGAGCTTCGTTCGCGACCTGCGCACCCACCTGGAGAGGGTCTACTTCCCCGACACGGTGGAGGAGTGGATGGAGGAGAACGTCAACCCCTACCTGGACCAGCTGCGGGACCTGGTGCGGGACTACCGGGCCATCATCCGCCTCAATGCCAGGCCCAAGGCGACATAGGGGCCGTGCTCCCCCTGGCTCCCAGTGCCCCCTTAGAGTGGGCTTCGGGTGCTGCTGCTGCGTGTCTGTGTGCTGGTGACTGCGTCGCTGCCGCTGGCTTGTACTGTACAGAGAGCTCCTGCACATCCCACTTCCACAATAAAATATTTTCGTAGATGCTGCTGGGTGCTGGAGGGGGCCGCGGCTCTGCCCCCCACCCCGTGCAGGCAATGGGTGGGCGCTGGGGGGTGGCGAGGTCTGTCCTCGGCTCCTGGGCCCCTTGCTCCTGCTGTGCTGGAGCTGGGGGGTTTGGCAGCCGGAGGGCAGGGAGAGGGCAGCCCACGGGACGCCCCTGTGCCTCGTGCTGGCCTCGAGGGCAGCCGTGCCCTCCCTGCAGGACGGGATCCAGCCCCTCGTGGGTGCTGGGTGCCACCGGGCGAGGGCTGGCACCCAGGATAGGGCGGTGCATGAGGCAGGGGGATGCGGGGAGGGGGGGCCCTGCCGGGCTCCCACCAGCATCATCCTCAACCTCCGGCAGCAGCCTGCACCACGAGCCCCTGATGGCTGGGAGGGGGGCGAGCACGGCGGCGCTGGCTTCCTGCGCCGAGCGGAGCCATCCTCCACACGCTGCTTTCATCTCTTCCTTCCTCTCCTTTAATCCGGCGCCTGGGGCCCCGCACGCTCCCGAGCCCGTCCAGCCTCCCGTGCCCGGGCAGGGGCCTCCATCACGCTCCTCGCCTGCGGCCGTCGGAACGGCAGCCGTGGCAGGGGGGAGAGGGGGGGACCCCTGCGTGGGGCGAGCCCTCCTGCTGCCGGTGGTGCCCCCGGCTCCCGCGAGCAAGAGTTTCTGCGTGCCTGCCCCTCCATGGTGCCCATCCCTGCAGTGGGGGGGGAGGCAAAGCCGAAGTTCCCCGTGCCCGCGGCTCTCCCCGGTCAGGGCGCTGTTTTTGGCTCGGCGTGTGCGAGGCAGCGACAGAGACATTTCACTGCACATTTTTCTTGCTCTGTAAAGACCAACCCGACTTGGCAAGAGCCCGGAGGGAGCCGCAGAAACGCGAGGCGGTCTGGAGCTCCTTTTGCAAAAGCCTGGCTCGGGCAGGGGAGGAGGGACGGGACGGCTCTGTGCACCCCACTCAGCCCCACACAGCCCTGCTGCCCTACGTCCTGCCTTGGTCACAAAGGTCCCAGTGGCCGGCAAGGCCATCGGGGCAGGGGCTGCCTCATCCCGTGGCTGTGCTGGGATCCTGGGTGCTGGGTGCGGGAGCACGACAGGAGAGAGCCATGGGGCACAAAGGGACCTTTGTTGAGGAGCTTAATTTGTTATCAAGTGGTGGCAGATGTGAGGGAAGCCCCTGACCTGCCTGGGTGCCTGGGGAGCCCCAGCCCCCAGCCCAGGGAGACCCGCACCAGCTCAGGCCCCCCGTGCAGCCGCACGCAGCCGGGCTGCGGGATTAGAGGGCAGATTAGACGGCGTTTTGCGCTGGCAACCCAAATATCCTGGATTGGAAAGTGGGGGTGGGGAGAGGAGACGGACCCTGCCATCCCTGAGGAGAGTCAGCCTGGAGCTGGGGGCTGCAGAGGGAGTCAGGGACCACAGAGGGCATCCTTGGGCTCCAGCTCAGGGGACACGGGCCAGTACAGAGTGGGCAGGGGGCATCAGGGAGGAGCTCTGTTCACCTTTGTCTAGAGTTTGCTTGGTTCCATCTTTCTCTCTGCTGCAGGCACTCACCCAGGTCTGCAGCCGCCTGTCCCCACGCAGCCGCCTGCCTCACTGCCCGGTGGTGACCAGCGCTTTAGGGGCCAGCTGGGTACCACCAGCCTTCTGGACAAACGCATCCCAACGTTGGTTTGCTGGAGCTGGGAAACCCGTAAGGCTTTTGGGCACTAACTCGTCTGGGAGAGCAGAAATTTGGGTGTGATTTTGTGCGGGTGGTGGCCGTGCTCTGCACTGACCGGGCACCGGTAGCACATTAATGCCTTCTCCATCTCTGGCCCCATTTCCTATCTGGTTCATCAGCGTCCTCAGCACAGCCAGACACCCTCTGCACCTTTAATGTTTCAGTCATTTAAGCCATAAAAAAAAAGTGGAAGGGGACGAATGTCACTGGCCGTTGTGTCTACAAAAGTGGAAAATTAGGCAGTAATAATGGCTTTATTTAAAGAAATTGAAAAGCCGCTCCAGCCTGCTTCCCATTATCAGCCACCACAGGCTGACTGGCGGTGACTGCATCGGCCCGGCGGAGCGGCGGGACGGGGACCGGTGAAGGGCATCCCGGAGCGGGGTTAGGGAGCACGGGGTGCCCCGGGGCTGGCTCTGCTGGTCCCGCCAGCCCCCGGCACATTTCCCTCCCCCCGGGGTCCTCCCCGAGGAAGAAGAGGCCCGGATCAGCCTTGCTCCCCTCTCTCCCCTCCGTGCTCCCGGGGCCCGCTGAGACCCGCCAGCTCGTTACACGCCACGGCTGCACATCATCATCATCAGCAGCAGCAGCGGCGGCGGCTCCCACCGGGGCGTCCCCCGGGCCCCGGCACCTTCCCCCGCGCCGGGGAGCGGGGCAGAGCCCTCCCGCCCGGTTGAGCAACCGCCGTGTCGCAACGAGCGGCAGCCGAGAAATGCCCTCTTCCTGCGGAGCTCGGCGCCGCGGGGCAGGGAGGGACCGAAACGAGCCGGCGACGGCGGCCGAGGGGAAGCCCCCGCCACGCAGCCTCGCCCGCCGGTGCCCCGCCGCTCCGTCCCGTCCCCACAGAGCGCAGTACAGCCGGCTCCGGCCGCCCGAGATTCCCGGGCCGCCCGCGCACACCCACCTGTCGTCGCCGCCGTCCCCTGCGCTGCCCCCAGCCAGCGCGGCGGCGCCGGCGCTAGCGGGGACCCCGCTCCCTCAGGCCGCCACCGGCGAGGGCCGCGCCGCACTGCCGCCGCCTCCGCGGGCACGGGGAGGGAGCCGCGGGTTACCAAGGCAATCGCTTCGCCCTCGGGCCCTGGCCCGCCCCCTCGGCGCGGCCCGCCAATCCGCGCACAGCTTTCAGTATCAAACGGCGGGCGGCAGCCAATGGCGCCGCGCGGCCCCGCCCCTCCCGAGCGCTCCCGGGTCCCCTCTCCCGGCGCGTGGCGGCGAGCGGCCGCAGAGCCCTGCCCCGGGGGGCGGCGGCGTTGGGGGGGGGAACCAGCCGCCTCCTAAAGGTTAAAAGAAGCTGTGAAAGAAAAGGAAGGCAGCATGTAACCAGTAGTGAAACAACCCACTTTTGGATGCAGCTAGCCCCCTCCCCAGCCGCTGCAATCAGCAGTTACACTCCCACCGCCTTTAACGAGGGCAGGGCGAGGCACAGCCTGCCCTTGTCCACATGCACAAAGAGTATGATCATACCGTGCATATTAAGATCCCTATGCCAAAAACCATGCTGTATTATTACTCTTGTCTATTTTTTCTCTGGTCATTTTTCCAGTTATTCCAGTTTTGAAAACAGAAAGATGGATTTACTTCCCCCTCAACTTCACTTACCAATTCTCAAGGCACTAAAGATTCATTAAATTTGGATTAGAAAGCATCTAAACATCCATTTGGGTGTTTGTTCCAAACAAACAAGCCAACCGCAGCATGGACTGACTGGAAATACATGGGAAGGACAAGGATCTCCCCGCTTATTTCAGCAAATGTGATTTTTGCACGAACTGTGGGCGTGCAAAGCAACATCTAGGCAAATCTCAGTGGAAGGGCAGAAGTTAATGAGAAACGTTGCCTACCGCGTGTCAGTTGCCTTCACAACCCGTCTGTTGCGTGTGCCAATTAATAGTTCCCCTTCCTGCTTTTAACCAGTTCTTTTAAGGCCGCTGGGTACTACAGGCATGGTCTCTGAACATCGTGCCGCTTCTTCACACCGCAGGGGTGTGGTAACTTCACTTGACTTCCCTTCTTCCTGGAAAAGGAAAAAAAAAAATAAAATTAACTGGTTTATCGGGCAAGTGCACAGATCATGCAAAGACAGTGTCATCTCTATGGATGGTGTCCTATTTAATGAAGTTTAGTTCAGCACATTGAGCCGCTTGTCTCTTTTGTTTCAAGTTTACATTGCTGCTGAAATAATTTTCTGAAAAATAAGGCATTAATGAAATCCAGTAGCACAAAAAATCACAGATATATAACTTTTCAAACCATCCTAATACTTGTGGTTTTGACATTAAATATTCCAAATAGTCTTGACCCAGATATTCAAACCTTGGCTCGCTAGTTGGCCTCACTGATGTCAAATGGTTTTGTGCCTGGAAAGGCTAGATAATGCTTTTTTAGAAAAGAGCTATTTACTCTGGATCTTGCAACATTAGACAGCTGTTCTACAAGATCCAGTGCAGTCTTTGTGAAATGTAAGTCAACTATGGTGCGAGTGATTTACTAGACTGAGCAGAGGGCTACAATCCAGAAACTTCAGAGTCTGTTTCCTGCACTGCCATTTTTCAATTGAACAGTGATGCCTTCAAGTGTCTGTCACGCATAAAGCCCCAAGCACTTAAAAAAAGTCTTGTAGAGACAATTCCCGCTATATCTACGAATACACTTCCATGAAATCTGCCCTCAGTTTTCTGTAGAGTTGTAATCCTTGACTTCAAATTTCCTTTCAATTTTGTGTTTTAATGCCTCCAAATACAACATTAGTATTTAACAACAGGAGTAGAGAGATCTCAATCAGTAATTGTCAACATATTTCAGGTTACAGTTGACCAACTTGCATCATACTCATGTTCTTGTCATGCATGGTGTTGTTACAGACAGTGTGTACAATACAGAACTTGTCTTGAAGCATCTTAAAGAAATGTTTTTATAGCCTACATGGCAGTGAAAAAAATCCCAGACTTTAAATATAATTTTAATTTTCAATTTCCTTATCTTTAGATTCTCTTCCCACCCCCCTTCACAAAGCAACAAATGTTCTATTATTTCTCCTCCCCCAGGCTATTGTTACATGTGTTCTCAGTATAACAAAAGGGTTTTGTATAAAAAGGCTGTATCTGAGTCATGTCTTCACATGTGAAACAGCTGTACACCTAGGGCACATTCTTGGCCATTTGAAAATGTGTCATTTTCAGCATTCTGGGTTTACGTTATTTTAGCCCTGTGCCACTGCGGTGATCAGAAGAAAGGAACTAATGCTCAAGTTGTCCGTGTATCTGCAGACATCACGGAACTGTGGCAGCAGACCCAGACAGAGGGAGAAAGAACACGCAAGTGGAAATGCCACGTGATGGATGTTTTGCCCGAAGTACAAAAAGCTGGTCTGAAAAAAAAAAAATCAAGTTAGTAAATCTAAAGGACAACGATCCAGAACACAAAATGCTCACAGCAACTTGGTAGTGCCTGATAGTGTGACACAATGGCAACATCTACAAACCAAATCAGCTCTGGGTAGTTAATGCACAAGAACATTTTGTGGTGAATACAGAGTAACATGAGGATCTCTCATGAGTATTTATTTTCTTAAAAAAAAAGGAAAAAAATTACATTCAAAACTGTGTGAGCAATAGTAGAGAGAATAATGGGTCACTCTACACCGCACGGTCATTCCTTTGTCAATGTGCTGCCTACTGTCATCCAAATAAAAGGCTTTAGAACATGTTGTGTATGAAAAATAACATGACAGTCTCCTAAGTAGTCACTAGAGGAAAGCCAGTTTGGATTATAACATTCAAAAAATAGTTTATCTGGAATTAACAAAACTCTCATCTCCCATTTTAAGTCCTTCCTTCACCTGTACTAGAAAAAAAAAATGTCCCCAGTAGCCTAAGGTAGTAAGCTGTTAGCACGTGGGGATCAGAATCTCTTGTTAAGTCACTGAAATTTAAGAGGTGTTAATAACCAAGTGAGTCATTTTGGTGTCACTATTTCAAGCCATATGTTTAGACAAAATAAATCACAACAACCAGGTTTAACTGTCAAAGTCTATGCTTAATCTCCTGGAAAGGAAATACTAAGAGATTTCCAAGGAATTTTATATGCTAAAAGTACGTTCACTAAGTCTATACGTGATTTCATGTGCTAGATTAAAGTACTACAACACATATAAATTACGTGATAGAGAAGATGTGGTACGTGGACAGCACGGTCCTGTAACACTCTCACCTGATAAATAAAAGCTGGCCTGCAGGACTGGATCCTTCCACATCTCTGCAGGTGTGAGACCACTCTGTGAAACCAAGGCTGGCCATTGCCACGAGGGCCTCTCAGGGTGCACCGATAAAGCGCTCATGGCACGGTGCAAGACTCAGTGTAACACACTATCTCCATTTTGTAAGCTTAACATTCCCTCAAAGGTGTTCTGTACAGTATGTCGGTGTCTTTTCCTGCGCTTGCACCAGCGCGTGTGTCTATAATAAGCTTCTCTTTGTTTCTCACGCTGACTCCGGTGAAGGGGGAGGCAGCAGCAAATAATGGACTGAGTGACATTCAGTACCAGACTGCAAATGCAGATGTCAGACAAAACGGATGCTGAATTTGGCTAATGAAGCTACAGCCTGCAGCAAGAACAAGCAGCTTTTAACAGTGCTTTGCTAAACCAAGTTATTTAATATGTGTAAAACTCAGTGGAAAAGTTCTCAGAGAACTTATAGCACATGTACAGGAGCCAGAGAGGCAAACCCCTCTGTTACCTACAGCAGCACCTCAAAGAACCAGCAGCACTGATACCCAAATATTCACCATCCTGGCCCTTCACTGTCCTGGTCCCCCTACCGAATTCGGTGTCTCTCATTTTGAAATTTTCCACCTAACTTAAATGACGTAAAGCCACTTGAAATAGAGGGCCCCTTCCTCAGCCTCCCTGACCTCCCCTGGCCGCTGTACCACACCAGAAGCACCAGCATGACAGCTGATTCACCCGGCAGGGCGTGAGTGGGCTCGGCTCCTTCCCCTTTTCCCCGCTCAGGCAAGCTGCGGGAGCTGGCGTGAAGCAACAGGTCCAAGCTGGAGAGGGGCCTTAACCCACCAAAACTTTCCTTCCAGAGCACCGGCTTTGCTTGTGATCCCACAGAGCACCACTGCTTCTCTTGGGCTCTCTAAATCTGGGGGAACTGGAAAGGAGAGTCCCTCTGTACCGAGGCTGCAAGTGCGCAGTCAGAGTTGGGAGCTGAGCCCTCCTACCCTGTTCTGTAAATCCACACCTAGAAGGCACATTGCCATAGTGCTCCAAATGACAGAAACTCCATGATTCGGAGCTCTGAGGCAGATACTTTTAAATGGTGGCATTCTTGATTGATTTATGCCAAATTCTATTGTAATAGAGCAGCATTTTATTTTTATATCACTTATCTGTAAAGAAACTGGTTGAAAGTAGTTAATTGTCACTATACTACAGCAAATGGATGTGTAGTTGCTTATTTTCTGCATCTGCTCATGGCAAACAGGGGCTTCTGGGTGTGGGCACACTTTATAAGATACCTTGTACATGAGGTATGTGGACATCCATCTTGTATCAGCCAGAGAAGATCAAAAAACTGCTCACAATTAGGAAGAGTTTACAAAGATCAACAGCATCCTGAAGTGGACGTCTGACTTTGTTGCTACATTCTCTCCTTATATAAAAATATCTCTACATAGTTTCTCATTTGTCCAGTTTCCTAACAGAGACTTTGCAAAAATAGTTCCATTCATCAATACAAAAGAACTTATTTCATCAAAAGCATCTTGAATAGCTAGTGCCTAATAGAATCTGTCCACATGTAACCTCACGCACCACACAGGCAAGTCTCCCGCCAGCTATTATCTCCTCTGCCCGCTTTATGGGTCTGACCTCATACCCAATATTAACACGTTTTTGTAATAAAAAGCAGCACTGACTTGTTAGAATTGCCAGATTTCAGATGAGGCACTGAGTTCCCTTGTGTTATTTCTGCTGAGTTTTCTAATCAAATATAAAGATCCCATGACACATTTTGACAAAAAGTAGGGCACAGCCGGCTTATTTATTCTTTTACTAAAAATAGGCTTCAATGTCCAGCAGGTTGTAACGTGTTAGATAGAAGCGTAATAGCTGCTGTACCTGCCTCGATACAGCTATACTACCAGTTCATCTCTGCCATATGCTAATTAGGAAAAGCAAACATCAGGCTTCACAATTACATTAGTAGTTCCATTTTGTTAAAATGCTTACTAGGATTAGACTGTCCGACAATTGACGAGGCAATAAAATACCTTCTCATCCTTCCAGGAGCAGTTTCTGTCACCCTTCCAAGCTCAGCGCAGCATGTTTCACATCTCTTGGGTTAATGGTGTATTACTATTCTCAGCCAGAGGCAAAGACTAGGAAGAGATTTCATTACAGGAACTGGAACACAAATGGTTTAAAGAAACCTGTACCTCTCCCACCTTCTTTACAGATTAATTTTCTAGCTGGCCTTTTTGTTAAGGCTATTCTGATAACAGAACAGATATAACAACTGTGAAAATGAATAATGAGCACGTACACTATTGGGTCTATCATGCTTTTTAATGACTATGGATATGAAATACACTATATTATTTCTGAACTCGGCCTCGCAGAAGACTTTTAATGGATGCTTTGTCAAATTTGCTTAGAGAAGCTTATTGTCCAGTCACAATGGTGTAAATCAGGGTTAGCAAGACTTGATTTTGTGTAGAACTGCCATAAGACAGAAAACACAGAGTCTTCAGCCCCTAAATTACACCGATGTAGTTACCCTTTGAGTCAAATGCATTTACTGTGTACCTGCAGTACACAGTGAGCATCACTTCTGAATTTGGGCATGTGCCATTTGCAAACCATGAAAGATTTCCTCAAAAACAAATACTTCTTTATCTCGCACAAGTTATATGTCTTGTGCAAACCAAAGAAAGCAATAAAAGCAAGTGTGATTATTATTGCTACCATATAATACAGTTATTGCATCAACACTTTGCTAGCCCATGGAAAAACACGATCACTTTAATCTCACTGATTGTTACACACTAGTAGAAAGCTAGTACATCTGTATCCATCTATACCTACACATCAGGGCAAACTGAAAAAGTTCATGTGAAATTTAAAAATCAGTAAGTACAAGAAAAATAACAAATACTACATGCAATAGCATTCCTCTAAAACCATCAAGTCTTAGCTACAGAGGGACTATTATTTTGAATCCCTATTTAAAATCTCAGATTTTAATTCCTTCCCCCCGGTGAATGCGTTACAATTTTAATACTACTTACGAGTTTCTATTTTTAAAAGGACTATCAAAAATACATATATCTAGCAGTTAGGTATTCAAAAGGCATTTATAGATTTCTTATTAAGGATGTCTCAAGTGTTTAGAAGCCTCTCTAATACTAATTTATGAGCATCTAATCATATCTATGTATCTTTTGCTATAAAACTGTTCTTCTACACTAAGATCAGTGCAAACAGTCACCAAGACACACTGGAACCAGTGAGAACCAAGAGTATTCAGTGCCCCGCTGGAACAAACAGAAACACTTCCATCTCATGCTTTTATTGCTTTAACTTCCCATGATCAGGAGCCATGAGTGTCCCCCCCAGAAAAACCAGCACTCTGACACATTTCAGAACAGCACCCACAAATTGTTATCAGCGGGCACCGCACAAACAAGGCAGGAGAGACTCCAGGAATACTCCTAAAATGCCAGTACATAGTTGGAAGCAATACTCTGCGTGACCTTTTGTTGCTAAACAATCCAGTCATCCTGAATCAGGAAGACTCATGTTATTTCTAGGAATTACATTTTAGACAGTTTCTTCGAGGTCCATATGCATCATCTTCATTTTTAGTCCTCAATAGCTAATGTTACTAACTCTGGCTAGATGCCATAACAAAAAAAAATAAATAAATGTTGCAGCATAAGAGGAAAAGTATATTATTATTACTTTCAAAACTTACAAATTAAGCTTGTGTTACTATTTCAGAAACTCCAGGCTTTGTGCTAAATCACTTTTTACAACAACTTTTCCAGGTATTGATTAACCAAATCAAAATACGTGTCTCTTTCACCCACTCTGTCTGGCAATCTATCACAACAAGTCTGAAAGCTTCATTTATATGACTCACACGCCTTTAGATTAAACACTATGCAAATGCTGCCAAGTCTCTATTTATCATAGCTTTGTCAGCGAAACAAATCATTCAGCAGGTGAATCATGAAATTACTGTCTGTGGGGATACTAAGTAAACACGGAGGAAGCGGAGAGATGCCAGCCTAACTTCACGCTTCCCAATCTATTTCTCCTCCCCGTCTGCTTCGCTGTATCACTGTGACATCGCTAATACGAGCAGACGAACTTTTCTTGCCTTTTTCTCCCCACGCAGCCCATTTGGCTGCGGTTCAGAAGGTCCTTTAGACTCATCAGGAAAACTGAAGCACATGCTTAAGTGGTTTGCTCAGGAGAGAGCGCTTGCTGCGTCCGCCTCTGAGAGGGAAAGTGGGGTTTCATTTCCAACACGAGAAGTGCATCCATTTAAATGGCTCCACCGTTTAGCGTGCGGCTCTCCTGCTTGGAGGGGGCTCATAGGAGGTTTTTGTTGCAATTCTGCTCTACAGTGAAGAAAAACTGTCAGGATATCACTGCTTAGAGAAAGGGCTAGCCATCTGGACAAGGTTAGGTCACCTTCGCAAGACAACACATTCCAGCAGTTCATAAAAATGTGGCTGAAGAGCACTTTTTTTATTCCCGGAATGTACCTCATTGCCAAAGAAGGTAGCTATGCTCAGAAAAATATTCCATGGGGAGCAAACAAATTCTTCTGCAAAGCCATTCCTCCCTGCTCCACCCCAGCTGACATTACACAAGTTGAATAATGCATGTCAAGGTATTAAGTAACATGTAAACATTTCCAGTAAATGTTTCTGCTGCAGGCCTTGGCTTAACTGGTATTGCTTCCCTCTGTGATAGTGGAAAAACAACTTCCTCAGTTCTTCTGCACCTAAAGCTTAATATTAATGAAGCATTTCCTACCAATTACTGACTGGAATCTTCCTCGTCCCCTATTTCCCAATATAGATTTTAAAACCCTGGAAAACTTACCTAATGAAGCCTCACTCAGAGATGTCCTTCTCTGAAAGCCTCTGATCGGCCCTGCAGCCTATGCAATGGGGTAACCTCATGCCCCAAAAATATGACAGTTCTGGCAATACATTTAGGGACAACTGATAAATTCCAATTGGAAACAAGTTGGGTTCTTCTCATACTACCAAGGATGTTTTATAAGAACCTCTGGCTTCCCATCATGAATTGTCCAACAATATTCCCTCCCTGCCCCCCCCTCCCCCCAGTTTTGAGATTATATATTTTCACATATTTTTTTCCTAAGGGTGTGAGAGCACAGTGTTGGGAAGCCACAGTCCTTTTCAACCTGGTAGAGGAAATCCCCTTGGAATTTAGCATTGCTTTAGGCATGTGTACTGTTTGCACAGCATATGCCAGTAATTCCTTTTCCTTTACTGTCAATGACACTTCACAACAGGGGCAAAAGCAGTTCTGAGCCAAGTAACCAAAAGGGGACCTGCTTAAAAGCTAAAATATCACTGGGATGAAGAGGGACTCTCGAATCACCTCCATGAGACTGAGAACCATTAGTCCCAAAGGAGAGCCGCCCAAGGAATTTTCTGGGATTTTCCACTGGAATTTGTACTTTCCCAAAAGGTTTTCTGTAGGAGAGACTGACCTAGGGTCAAGTATCTGAGGAACTCCCAGGAAACACCACCAAATTCCACTCTGAAAAGCTCTTGGGCAAGAACTTTGAACAGAGCTCTTAAGTAGAAAGGTAAAGTCATGCATTTTCTATCACTTTTTCCAAGTATAAATTATTTCTTTTAATGTCTGTTAGCTGCACAGGGCTAAGAGTTGTGTTGTTCTCCTTTGTCAATCAAACTTGCAGCCCAGCTGAGGACATGACACCGGCAGGGCTAAACATTACTCAGAACCAAGGGTCTCACTGATCCTGAAAAATCTTGCTCAGTACACAAAGATGCTTGAAAAGGAAGAGGCTCAACTGCTCTCCCAAGCTGAAAGTATGGCAAATTAACACTGGGCTTTAATGTGGTTTTGATCAGAGTTCATAAGCGATGGTGTGAGTGGAGTCCTCTAGCATAACAAGACATAAGAACATCCAAAGAGCAGGAGATTAATAACCCATTTTGGTGTTTACTGATCACGTGGCTCCAATGCAACTTTTTGGAAGACTGCCTTAAAATGAAATTAGTTTCTCAGAGTTTCCTTACTGAGTTACAACAAGGCTGCTCCCAGAGACAAACTGCAACGAGTAAGAAACATGCTCCTGCTTGGGCAATATATGGAAATCAGAAATACCAGAGAACAACCTCCTTGAAGACCTCTCTTTCCCCCAGCTTACAGCAGCAGCCTGTTTGCCCTCATCTCCCGCATCTGGATGAGAAGCAATGGGTTCGCGATACTGAGTACCACAGCTCCCACCCCAAGGCCACCAGCTCTTAGTAGGCTTCCCACCTCTGTATGGTAACTGCAGAACCGGTACCAGTGACTGCTCGAAGAAAATAAAGCAGGGAAAAACAGCAATTATGGCCAAATCAGATCAGAGTAACATGAAGACTATTGTGCACACCTCAATAACTGCTGTGGGCCTATTTTTATGTCTGGGCCGATCAGGACAGGCACAAAGCAAAAGCCACACCAGAAAGAGCCTGTCCTGCTCAGAAAATTGTTTCCATCACCACAGCAATGAGTTAATGATTGCATTACAGCTATCACAGGAATGCCACTGCTCAGCAAGGAATGTTTTGAAGAAAGGTTTTTGAATGCTACTCCCCTGCTGCTTTTAGTTCCCCCACAGAAGAGGAACTATTGGAAAGACCAAACCATCCGCAAACACCTTTGGAGAAAGCTCTGGCTAGCCATTCCTACTTTCCTAAGAATGAGTAACACACTGCATTCTTTATTCTTCTTTATACTGTGAAATAACCTTTTTTTCCATGAAAGACTAATAAAACCACCGATTTCCAGACTTCTAAGAACTTCACTGCCAGGGCTAAGCGGACTCTCAGAAAGATCAGTGGCTTCTAGACTTTTCAAGAAATTATCTTCAACTGAAAAGCTGTTTGTTTTTCAGTCAGGGCACCGAAGCTCAGGTATAAACTCCCTATACAAGGAGGAATGTGATGACAGCAAAAGAAAAGCATTTGCACTCTCCTTTTTCCTCTCCACCCACTCATCACCATGCAATTTTCTGAGCAGGACAAGCTCTTTCTGGCATGGCTTTTGCTTTGTGTCTGTCCTGATCAGCCCAGACATAAAAATAGGCCCACAGCACTTACTGAGGTGTGCACAATAGTCTTCATGTTACTCTGATCTGATTTTGCCATGGTGGCCACAATTGCTTTACTTTCTTTGAGCAGTCACTGGTACCGGTGCTGCAGTTATATCTTAGGCACAAACAAAAAACGTGTCCCCCAAGCTCTTACCTGGGGGGCAGCGGGGCAGAGGTGTGTGTCTGCCCCAGCCTCCACACCAGCAGTGCCTGGGCTGAAGCAGGACCTGGTACTGCAGAGAGAAGAGGGGCTTATTGCTGTTCACATCGCCCACACGTATAGGTGTATATAATCCACACCTCCCTGCTACTTCACACCGATGTGGCCTTCTATCTTTTAATGCATTGAAGAAGTGACAGCCCTCAGACTGACATCCACCATAACCTTGTGTAAAGCAGTGTGTGGTAGGACTGCAGCAGCACAACCCTCTTTGCACAAGTCAGTACACCGCAGCCTGCCAGGGAGCTGGGAGCAGACTCATTATCCGGCAGATAATGATGACTACACAAGGCCAAGACGGGATGGTAATGAGAGCCCATACACATTTGGCATATGGAAATGTTTGCATACCTGTCTACCCATAGATCTGTATCCTTACTGCCGTACACTAACTCACAGGGCTTCGAGCAGAGGACTTTGGCAAGCCTCTTTCAGCTGCAGTGATCCACGTCTTAAACTGCAGTGAGCTGCTACAGCAAAGCAGCGAGGGAACGCCAGTAAAGGAGAGCACGCTGCCTTTAACCATCCCATGGATATCCAACAGCATTTCTAATGCCACCGTGCAACTGGTACAAACACAGAATCGTTTAAACTGAAACTTCACACACATCCTTACCTTGTCATTAAACTATATTTAACCATTTTTTGCCAAGTACGATTTCCAGATAGGGTCGATCAATTACAGTGTACACTAGAGGGGTGTTTCATGATGGCAAAAAAGTGCCAAGTATCAACTCTCGTGCACTTTAAAAATGCCATCTTTATTCTTGAGCACCATTAACAACAAACAGACCCAATACCTAGAACGACCACAATACAGAAAAAGAAATCTTCTCTACAGTAGTGAAAAAGAAGTCTGTATTTGTGAAATAACTGCCTGTTAAATTAACAAAAAACATCCTTGCCAATTTCTTCATGTAACATAATGAAAATAACCTCTTAAAACACTATATTTTAACATTAGTGCTTTCCTTTAATAATTTAACTTTAAGATGTACACTTAACCTTTAAATCTTGACTCTAATGCTAAATATTCCTTTGAGAAAAAGTCTTAAGTATTAGAGATGCGTATCTCATCTCTTCTAACCCTAGTCACATTTCAAACTACCAGTTTTCACAGATATACGTTAAAAAAAAATACACGTAGATATGGAAAATGAGGTCCTGCTACAGGATGTCAGGTTTTCTATCAAAGAATATGCCATTACACTTTGTGACTTAATCACTTTACACAAACCTAAGTATTGATGATGCTCAGCTAAATTACCATTTACCATAAACATACCTTGAAAAATTGAGCATGATTTTCTTTTGTTGTTTTCTCTCCTTCCCCCGCGATGACAGCAGGGGGAATAGACATGCACTTTTATAGTGGCTTGGCCGTATGAACTCTATTAAAAACCTGATTATTTCAAGTTGTTAAAGATCAGGTGATAACCTCCCTCAAAAGATGAAAAAATATGCATAGCCTCTAATTAGTATCTGATATAGAAGTGGGGCTGTTGCACTTCGTAAATCCTGAATTAGAATAATAATGTAGGGAGACTCAACAAAAGATGCTTTGTGTTTCTCATTACAGCCGGTAATAACTGCTCCGGGGGGGCTGCCCCTTCCAGCACTGGAAGCACCCACGGTATTGGGCTAGCGTGACACTGCTTTTTCACACACACCCTGCTAAGCTATACCTGACAGGCGCTTTTGTAGCGTAGCTGAAAAGGACAGACCAGTGTCCCGTGCTCCACATCCTGCCTGAAACAAAGCATTTTGAAGTAAATCCTTCTGGGCAAACTCTGCATGAATCGGACTCCCAGTAAGGTAACTCTTAACATAATTTTCAAGCGCACGTGCTCAGGGAACGCGTGCAAGTTCCACGGCAGAGCGGGTGCACCTGTGGCATTGCCCGCAGACTGCCACAAACCTCAGCTGTCACAACACTGCTCCTCCCAGACTTGGCACTAAAAACGAGTTCCCTCTTCTACCTGGCGTTTCACAATGATGGGAACACCACGCTGTTGCAGCCCGTACACATCGTCAATTCACGCAGGAGCAAACAGCTAATCTGCATATTAGCAAAGTGCCTCCCGCTTAGCAAATGGTGGCAGGCAAAGGCCTTGGGATTCGATTTAAGGCTACTCAAGTCAGAAGACTACAAATGAATGCCTGTATAACGAGTTTATTGCCAGTTCTGCATTACTGCGGTTGCTTCACTCCGGCTCTTTGACAGGCAGTGAGATACTGAGTATCTTAATTAGCAATCTGCCTTTTTAATGCACAGAAAAACACAATTTGTTTCACACTCTGGGTCTGTAATAATCGATTCCACATACTCACACACGTAACCTTACACGCATGAGCAATCCTGCTGAGTTCAACTGTCCTTCCAAACCAGTCTGTGCTCAGCACGTCAGGTGCTGTACATTTTGCCCTTTTCCAATTCATCCCATTTGTTTATAGCTTTTCCATCGAGTTGACTGTGATTTTCCAAGGTTTCAAATTCACCTTTTTCCCTTCAGTTTTTCCTAACTGATGTACATTGTAATGATATTAAGGGGAAATTTATTAAAGAACTAGCTTAACTCAATTTCTTTCCACGGTGTTTCTCCAAACTGGTTGGCTGAGCATGACCTTTTCAAAGATACTTGGCAGAAGCCTGTCATTTGTCAAGTTATTTTTCCAGTTTTTGTCAATGTGAGTTTTAAAACTGGTATCAAATGATTTTTGTTACATCAGATCAAAAAATACTCTCTAGCTGAGCCAACGTCTTCTAGTCTAACCCCTTGAAACTGCAGGAGGCTAAAGTACACAGTGGAAAAAACACACAAAAGTCTGGTTTGTGGCCAAAATTCCACCTAGACATAGAGGAGGAGGGGAAGAAAAATGACATCTCTTGAACAGTATTTCCCAAGTGTTCGTTAAGAATTACTTTCTTTCTTAATCTCAAATCAACAGGAGTCTCAAATCAACAATGCTAGATGTGGGCTTGATGAAATCTGTTGAAAACATAATGGGACATCATCTCATTCTGCTGCCCTGCCACCTCCAATAAGTTACGTGTCCATGGCACATGCAGAAGTTGCTTGTTTCTTACAATTTTTACTAATCCCTGATTGGTGCGTTGGGTCCAAGTGCCAGGGTGGAATCAGGAGACCAGTTCAAATATCTTCTTATAGTTGCTGCTAAATTGTAACTATTTTAAAAGATTGAGTATGACAGGTCAAAGAGAGGAACAAAGAGTTTTATTCATGGAAAATCCTACTAGCCTTCAAAGCAAGTCATATGAGAGATATATGAATACATATATTTTTATAGCTCGTGCCTAAATTAGAAACAAGATTAAAAATCTCAATGTCCCTCATGAACTCCTTCCCTTCTCTTCACACTCTGCTATTCATTTTGGATGATACACTGTCCCCTTTCTTTTTTTTCCCTCCTCTTACTCCTTCTTGTCCGTTGTCTCATTCTTCTCATCCTACTGCATCTTGACTTCATGTTCACTTGTAACCACACATTGGGTTCAGAGATGTGATGCACCGAGTCCTGGCATTTTGGAAAACTGGCAATTCCCAGCTATGAAAAGACCTTCCCATCTTGCCTCCCCCAAACAAGCAATTAATAAAAAGCACAGGAGGATAAACAAAAACCAAACAGCAAAACTTCAGACTGCTTAAAATTATGGTGTTACCTGTCCTGAGCGTTCCCAGTTTAAAGCAGCCATCAAACTACACTCCAAAAGCCAGTAACAGATGCACCTTAAACTGTCTAGGATAATTTTTAGTATTTTAGTTCTAGAAAGTACACAGAAACCATAACAACACAACAGTGCTAGAGATCCCAAGGGACAGTGCTGCCTTCTCAGGGCACACCTGAACTCATCGGCCTTGCTGCAGATTCCAGCCCAGTTATTTTATCTCAACCAACCTGTCTGTGCCTCCCCGTAACTGCCTCAGTAACAGAACACTCAATAACAGGGCTTACACTTGCTTGTATCTTAGAGGTGAAGAAAACAAGAACATCCCGTGTGTGCCACGTGCGTCTGTTGCTACAGCGTGTTTTCACAAAGCTGTAGAGCTTCAGAAAGTCCTTCTGGCCGGCAGCCTGAGCGCTGGCTGGCCACAGCACCTCTGCCACCCACCACTGCCCAAGAACCCGAGCATCCCTGCGAAGCTCCAGCCAGCGAAGGCAGACAACTGAGGTAGAACTGCGTGGAAAGAGTCTTCTTTCTGGTTCACTTACCACCATGACACATTTCAGAAAACAAGCCCAGTGTATGTCCCCGCTGTTTTCACTTTCCAGGTGTCTCATCTGTCTGGGAGGTTACGTTTTGGATCAGAAGGCTTTGGCGCTGTCTTCTTTATTCATTATCTCCTCAATCCACTATGAAAGGTGGACAGTCTTGTGGGAACACAGGTACTACCAGCCCCTTCAGCTTCCTCAGACACTGGTACAGCAAGGCTAACGACACTGTGGTTCTTACAGCACAACTCTAGGGGACGAGGACAATTGGTACATGTGCACCCAAATGTCAATATTCAAACCAAATGGTAGCCACGCACATATGGGAGACAAATAATCCAATGATATCCCAACAATGAGTACAAAGACAGAATGTAGCTGTCCTAAGCAAGCTATGCTGAAATATACTTCATAACAAAGCAAGAAATATACCAATTCAACACAGTTGAGATGAATGAGAAAAATTGTCAGAGGCAAAATTCACTAGGAAAAAGGCCATTTCCTCTCCCTCTGACTTTTGGAACTAGACCAGGACAAGCTAACTGGGTGAGGCAGAAGCACTAGCTGTTCAACCAGCTGAAGGGGGTGGGGGGAGAGAAAAAAAAGGAAAATTAAAAAAAGAAAATGAGTGAAAACTGTTTCCAAATGAATACTTAGGGCCATCCAGACTGGGCAGCTATGTTAGAAACCACTTTTGCGCACTTGCAGAATTAAAGTTTTGAAGTCAACCAGGGCAGTCATTTTCTGAGATGCAGTAAAATACAAATAGTGACTTTTGACTTTGAAAGAAGAGATAATGAGAGAGAGAAAGGCAAACTTCTAGCTGGATGAAAAACTCTGGCTACACAGACAGCAGCCTCTAAAAGAGGCAGCCACTCAGATTTACATCCATGTAACAGAACAGAATTTAAACCAGACAGTTAAGTATCCCGAAGTGATACCAACTACTTTATTGGTAGGTATAAACAAGTTTACAGCCTCAGAAGATTGCAATCTCCGTTGCCGTACAGGAAAGGAAAATCGTTTCTTTTAGAGGAACTCAGAGTTGCTCAACAAAATTAATCTTCTAAAACAGGAAATCCCTGCCACACACAGGTGGAACTATAATACACTGGCTGTGCAGCTGGGGAACGTGAAAAATGGGATTTCCGTGTTTCCATCTCACCCACCAAAAACAGAGCACAAATACTGTAGGTAAAACATGCAGCTGAAAAATAGGGGGGGGAAAAAACCCCACAATCAAGTGAAAAAGTTGAAAGGAGGACTGTAAAAGTCACTTTAGTGACTCATAAGAAAGTTCAGTATTAACTGAGGTTTGAATAGGGCAAAGGAAACCTGTATTTTAGGAAACAAAGTTGAAAGGACACTTTACTGACTTCTGAGGTCATCTGCGCTCCTGAAGGAGCCCTGTAATGCATAGTGACACCACCAGCCTCTCTCGGCAATCTCTTTATTCTCTATAATTGGTATTTTGAAATACAGTTTACGCTGTAACATATTGCTTCACATTTCTGTGTTTCTAATTGGAAGCAAAAAGAGTGAGGGACACATGGAGATGGTGCATGTCATCACTGGGTGTTGGATATGCCCTGGACTCTGCTTTGAACACTAAGGCTGTGTTTAAGTTCAGCTTAGGATAAACAATGTTTTTTCATGGCAGCTTATTTCAAGTGCCACAAAGCCATTTGTACCAGAAGACCAACAGAGAGTAGATTTCAGGGGAACTTAAAAAAACAATAATAAATAGAAAAAGGTGTCTACAATGAAAACAACTAACACAAATAGCAGCACCAAAGCTTTGTTTAGACTAGGGAAAGTCCAGTAAGTCACTGATAAGGAGCTGTAAGGGTGGGATACCCAAAGGTATGTTTTCATCAGGAGAGCAGTGCCTCATTATAAAACAACCTGAGTACTTCTAACCCTATGAAGTGACCATCACTCATCTGATGCCCCAAAACAAGCGAAAAAAGATTATTTTCCTTTAACTCCAGACATACTATCACCACACCCTCTCTCTGAGGGAAAAAAATAAAGGTATTTACTATTAATAAAAATAACACAAGAGGGGCACAACCTTTTCTATAGATACACACAAGTAACTGTCTATTCAGACTATTAGAAGGCTAACTTTTTGCACACATACATTTCAGTCGATATAAGAGATGGGTATTCACATTATTATGTTATTTTCTGATGAATTTATGTTTTATTGCTCCATTTTCAAAAGCCGTTGAACCTACAGGATGCTGTAGTATTCAACGTAGTATGGTACTGCACAGCGAATGCGTGCTTGGACATAACATGAATACAGGCAATGGAGGCAGTAAAATGAGTAAGGTTACACAGCTGGTGTTTTGTTTCAACCTGGTTACTAGTTTCAGCAAGAAACTAATATACATTCACCAAAACAAATGTCCATCAAAGCCACAAAAGCCAATTTAATGCTTCACATATGATGATAATATTACATCAGAGCTGTGTGTAACTCGCCAAAGGAGGCTGTAGGTAGATCAAAAGTGCAAGCTGGTCCAAAATACACAAATCCTCTTCACCAACACCGAGTCCATTCTCAGTCTGGCCTCTGTGATTCAGGCTGCTACACTCAATATTGGAAGGAAATATATGGGACCAACTGAAAACATTTTCCTCCTGGCCGTGTTGGTGAGGGAAGGAGTTTAATTGATGGATAAGACAAAAATTATCCTGTGATTTAACAGACATGTTCTTCCTCTTAAGATGAACTGGTAAGTCACAGTATTAAATGTAAAGTAACTTTACAGTGTTGAGAAAACATCATCATGTTTTGCTTTCTACAAGATGAAATTAAAGCCCTGGTTTTGGTCACTACATTAAGTAAGAGGGAAAACTGTATTTTAAATAAAGAACTATCCTAAATTCCTGGCAAATTACAAGGTCTAGGTCAGCTCTAAAAGGAATTTGTGTCAGCTGGACAAGGGCATCTCTGTGAAAGATCAATCATGAAAACCAACCTCTTGAAAAAGTAGAAGTAATGCTTGTTGAATTTATCATCACCTGCAAGACTGGTTATGCTAATAATCCTTCACATTATGCCAAGTAGACTGAAAATAATTAATAGTTCACAAACAACCTTCCCACAGAAGTTTCAGTGCCTGTGTTGTTTTGACTGATTACAGTAAATAAAAAAATATAATCCCAAACATTCGGGCCTTGAACACAAATTCCTCACATCTGAGGAACTTCCATAAAAAATAATAATAAACCTGTCTCATGGCATTACTTTATCAGGGTTATTGAGTTCCTGGATCACACTGTCACTGGGGAATTTCGGTCTCACTGGTCACAACTGTGTTGAAGTCCATCCTGTTCACAAAACGGAGAAGTTGATTCAATTTATATACACAGGGGTCCCGGCACTGGGCTCCGCTGAGCTGCCACAAATGCTTAGGAATCAGAGGGTGAGAACCAGGGTACTGTGATACCTTCAAAAAACCCCCAGAGCTTAGCTGATGTGGTATTTAGGGGATGCTCATCAAACCCTGAAGGCTATCCGTCTCACTGCTCAAGGTTTTTCCTCCTCTTGTCTGAACTAGCTGCGAAACAATGGTCAATTGGAAACATGTCTCAAGGCAGCAACGAGGAATGTCTGCAAGGACACGGAACTGTGAGAGAGGATGAAGAGGAAGAGAAGGAAATGGAGAATAAAGCAAAAGATGGAAGTGAGGAAGGTCAGAAGGTTGTTTATACATTTACAATATCTCTAAAGTAAAGTTACACCCCAGAGATGCAGGTGGCAAACTGATCTCATTAGAAAAACCACAATGGTTCAGAGACACGGTTCGTTTTTGCCAAGGATCCCGTTTGCAGCACTGCTCGTACCCAGATGTTGCAGAGGAAGGTTCCCAGCCACGCTGTCTGACAGACTTAAATGTGATTCCCACAGGGCAGGACGGAAAAGTTTTGCTAAAATTCACCACCAGGTTAGAGACATTTTAGGCAAGGCAGAAAATAAGATCCCCTGTTTGGAACACAGCATCCACAACCATAAACTTAAGAACCTGTTCATATTTTTCCCTGAAAACAGCACTTGGTACAGCACACAGCATCC
The DNA here is from genome assembly GCA_025774025.1 of Xenus cinereus. Lineage (NCBI taxonomy): Eukaryota > Metazoa > Chordata > Aves > Charadriiformes > Scolopacidae > Xenus > Xenus cinereus. The sequence continues at coordinate 23,167,586 of JAOXJK010000051.1, read as the reverse complement.
CAGCAGAACTCCCAGGCCCTACAAACTTCCATATATGCCTCAAAAGTGTGGAAAATAAACCTGGCTACTTATTGCTCTGTTGGCCTAGGAACTAGGCAACTAGTGTACAAACAGTACAAAATCCACCAAGGCATGAAAGGGACTAGTATTGCCACATACACCACACAGGCTTTTGGAGCGAAGGATAAAGATTTATACATGCCACCTGCTCTTTGGGAAGAAAGTGCCACACCGGGATGACGCGGCAGTCAGCGTTTCACTCCTGGATGCTGTCAAGGCGAGAAACAGACAAGACCGACTGCATTCATTTCTCATCCCTCCATTAATATTGGATCTTAATAACTGCTGCCTGGGGCTGCTCAAAAAAAAAAATCCCATCATGATGTTTTTCTACTGAAGACTGTGGTTTTCTCCAGGGGGAAAAACAAAACAAAACAAAACAAAACAGGTTTCCACTAAAAGCACTCACTCTAGTATTTTATTTCTAAAAACACAAGATCTACTACTATCTTTTGTTTTCCAACAGAACCTTGGGTTTGAAGGAGTGCCTCACTAGAGCTGTGGTTCAGTTGCCCTAGACGCACCCGCTAGAGCACACCTCCCACGGGGCGGTGTGAGATCACCCAAAGGGGAGATGATGACACATTGGGCAGATACAGCCCAGCCAGGGATGCCAGGCTGCAGTTGAGTCAAAGCTGTCAACCAATAGTATTTGAAACTTTAAAAAAAAATATACCGCAAGTGTTGGCAAAAGTCACGTGCTTTGCTTTAAAATTTTCTTTAACATATTATATCTGGTCATCAGGTCTGTTCCTCATGATTTCTGAGGAACCCTGAAGTTGCCACTGCTACACCAGGACACAGGAGACCCCAATGGTAGAAGCCATAGTCTGGCACCGCCAGACTCTTCCCAAGCTTAGGAATTGCAAGTAGTTTGCTGTTCCTCCTCCGTTTCTTCCCCTCCACAAGCACATCAGCTCCAGTACCTGTCCGCTCTTAGTGCCAACAGGGACTAAACTCACCAGGGAACGTTGTACATCGCCCTGACAACGTCAAAGATTAACTCACTGATCTTTGTCTTTAACATACGAAACCTGTTACTGGAACATCGCATTCAAATGTTTCATGGAGATTCTGATCCCAGGGCAATGGATAGCCCATAGTGCCTCAATAGCTGTCTGAGCTCTCCTACAGGGTGTAATGTCTGCAAGAAGTAAATCCAAGCGCACGCATGTGTGGGCAATCCAGGCTCTGCTCTTATCAGACCCCTCCCAGTCTGCTCAAGTCATTGAGGCAAATAACCTCCCGCGCGTTACTCTTGCCAGTAAAATACAATAGCCTGAAACTGAAAATACCTCTGGTCTACCAAGAATTCAATCCGAGGGACGAACTCGCTGATAATTCTGAGACCACTTTCTGTGATGAGACACTGATTGTCTCAGTGCTCCAAGCAAGCAGCTTAATTGGAACAGAAAAACAGGGTGATTAATCACAGCTAAGGAAAACACCTTGCTACAGAAGACAGGCAACGTTAATGCTTTACATCATTAAAAAAAATTAGAGGTTACCTTTCAGGACAGCACACGTGGAAAACATTTAAGGAAAAAAAGATGAAATGTTCTTTAATTGGTGAATTCTTCCCATTAACGCCCTGAACGGTTTGACACAAGCTGGCAGGCAGGCGGTGTTAGCCTCAGACACGCTGCCAGCCACGCGTCCCCACTCCTGGCAGCTGCCAGACCTTCCTGGGGTTTGCAAGTTTCCCCACTGGAGGCCTGTTCCCATTGCTTTCTGGTAAATTATCCTCTGTGCTCACATCTCCTTGGCTTTTCATTCTTTTATGTTTGTTCAGGTTTGGTTTATTTTGTTGTTTTGTTTTTTTTTTTTTCCTCCTTCTGGTTTCTTTTTGATGTAGCAGCAGCACCTGATCTTTTTCAATCTCAACCCCTCTTCTCATCTCCCCCCTCTTGCCCGAAAACGGGAAAAGACCCTAGCAGCACCTCCAGGGAGGAGGGATTCCCCTCCTGGGGATGTACCGCAGCGAAGGGCTTGGGAAGCCGCTCAACCAGCGTCCTCTAAGCGGGACAGAGGAGCTCCTCGCCAAGTGAAAAAGCCCCAGGCGCCAGCGAGAGGGAAGGGACCACAGCGGCGTCCGCGCAGCCAGGAGCCAGGAAGGAGCCGGCTGTTGGGGAGCTGGAGCGGGGAGGAGCTCAGCTCTCCCACCGCAGAAGCCCACGCCCGGCCGGGAGCAGCCACGGCGGAGGACCGGGCTGTCCCAAACCTCCGGCCCGGGCTCTTCCTCAGCCCAGGGCGGCGCCGTCCCCGCCATCCTCGGCCGAGGAGAGCTCGGTAGCAAAGTCCAGCGCCTGTGCCGCCCCGCCAGCGGACGGAACCCGGCCGGGGAGCGGAGCCGCCCGGCTCTCACAGCTCGGTGGGCTCCGGGACGGGAGAGCCCGCCCGGGGGGCGGTTGGGGGGGAGGGGGGAGGCAGTAAAATGAAATAAAGAAGAAAGAAGCCCCGCTGTCCTACCGGCACCGCGTCTCCCGCAGGCTCGCACCGACAGGGCGTCCCCGGCAGCGCTGCCCCGCAGCCCGCTCCGCCCCGCCGCCGCCTCTTCCTCCTCCTCCTCCTCCTCAGCCCGGCCCCGAGCCAAGCCACGTTTAGACACCGGGCACCCCGGGCTGCAGCGGCGCTCCCGGCCCCCTGCTCCCCCTCAGGGGGCTTCGGCCCAGCTCCTTTGGGATCTTTCCCAGGCATTAGCACTTTTCCGAGGCGGCGCTGCCTGCCTGGAGCAGCCCAGGGCCGAGGGGGGGCCCGCCAGCATGTCCCAGGTGCCCCAGAAGGGCAAGTTACCCTCACCCTGGGCAGGAGAGCAGGGAGCCCTCAAAGTTTACAAGTATGTGGTTTTTTTCAGGCGTGATTTTGCACTTGATAGTGAAATACTTACACCAAATGCTACCCAGCTATTCCTCACTCTCTCCCCTTTAGCTCCTTCCATCAGGAACGGTGATTATCACAATAAAAAGCGCTGGTCCATTGCACACCAGTCTCCAGTTCCCCCTGAGGAACTAGCTGGGAAGGACCCAATGGGTGACAGCGACGGGGGATGCATGGCCTACGTCTGCCACAGCCACCCAAGGGCACTGCATCCTTGCCATCTAGCCACTTATCCACGGTGCCTGCCTTCCTCACAAGCATCACGTGTGTCACAGGCCTCCATCTGCCACAGACGATCACGCAGAAGCCCCTTGTTAGCCCCTCGGGCCGACAGCCCGGCCATCCTGCAGAGATACCGCCCCCCCAGGACCAGGGGATGCTCTGGCCTGCCTGAGCCAGCACAGTACGTTTTCCAGGCACCAGCAGAAACCGGCTACCCCCATCCCATAGGGACACCTTGCTAACCTCCAGCCATCAGAACGCCATCGCTCAAAGCACTCTCCTCCGCGCTTCAGTCCCATCTTGTGCCAACCTTCGCTACCAACAGAGCCGCCGGGTTTTGGGCCACCACTTTGGTGACCGTGTTTCAGTAAGTCAAAACCTCTAACTTCAGGTGTAGCGGTCACAGATGTACAAATCCGGTCATCGCATTTGGTGACGTGTCAGGCGACAGAGCACAAAGCTCTGCTGCTGTGGGCTGCTGGCTGTATTTGGTGGGAAGGTCGGGGGTGTTCTGCTCGGAGACATAAGGCAACTGTCAGAGCTAAAAGGAGGACAACAGTAAGCAGCCCCCACAGGAGTGGCCTCAATCACTGGGAGGAAAGGCAAATGTGGCTTCTAAGAAAAGCCTGAATCCAAAAAATGCCCTAGCAGGAGGCCTGGAACATCCCACAGGACAAGCTGAACCTCATATTCCTGTTTTATTGGCTGTCATAAGCAGTAAGAACGGTGTTCCTCAGCAGATGAACTTGACTTAATGGTCTCTCATAACTTATAGTACTTGCAGAAAGTTTAATGAGACTTTTCAAACCTACAAAGTTGGAATATACGCTAAAAATGTGGCAACATTATATTTTTAAAGCCTGACATTCTTTTAGTGCTAAGTATGGGCAATAGGTCGCAATGAACAGTAGTAGCAACTCCAAACCTGCTCCTACAGCTGTGCTGGTCACAAATAGGGGTCTGAACCAGGCAGGAAAGCCAATGTCACATAACAAAGGGACCCAAAGCAGCCTCCACCTGGAGCTTTCCTTTTCCAGGCTCCTCTGGAGCCTGTGCTCATGGGCTTGCTTTGTGGATCCTCAGTGCCAGACCTCTTCCCCGTCCCCTGGAATTTTACCTGGCATAAACCCACACCACCTTCCCTTGCCCACTTGGGGTGCTCTCTGCATTGCCCCCTCCTTTCCACTGCTGCAAGCTTCTTTCCCACTGGACAAATGGGATAAGTGAACTAATCCAGGCTAAACCAGCGCTTTTTGCTTTTTTTCCCCAATGTACTTGTGATTGCTCCTTAACAACTGCCTTCTTAATGCAAAAAGAATATACCCTGTCGGTTTTTTTCAGCATGGAAGAGCCAGTACTCACTTCTGTATCTGGAAGCGGTCATTTAATAATCTAAATTCGGACACCTATCCTAACACCTATATAAATCACCAGCAGATGTGAAGACCCTATAAGCAGCTGAGAGGGAACAACTAGGAGAAACAATTTCAGTTAGGACCTTATGAAGCGTTTTTTGCCAGTAAGTCTCAGAGACTGCTGGTGCTTTTGAGTTTATATCTGCATCAGAATTGACAGATTTTGAGTGAGGTATAGCTCTCCACGACTGACTTGTGACAGCACTTTACTAGCAGCTTTTACAGCATCTGTAAGTTAAACGGCACTTTGAAAGAACTCTGCTTCCTTTCAACACCCCAGTACCACCACCTACGCCAAGGGAGCTAATGCCTCAATTTAAAAACCCCAGAGAACAATCAGCAGCAAGGGCACTGCTGGCTCTAATTCTTCACAGAGCATCCCTAAGACAGCTCCTTAACCCAAGCTTCCAATTTCCCCCCACAGAGCATGGTCAATGCTTTGCTTCTTTCACCCTCCATCAGACATCTCAGCACAGATGATGCTCTCCAAGTAAGGCTGTTCCCCGTGCACTGAACACAGCTACGGCACCTAAGTATCACCTGAAAGGGTAAAAATAAGTACTAAGGTACTGCAGAGACGAGTCTGACTTGCTCAGTTTCTTGCCCTTGCTGTGAAGAAATCTTATTTTGAATGTCCACTAGCATAGTTGGATTCTTCAGCCCGCAGACAGCTTGTCTGCCCGGCCTAATTTACATACTCCCGACCACAGTTTCATCTCACCTAGTTGTCACCTATCAGCATACTTAGCATTCTTCAGATCCTCACAATCCATGCCTCTCCCTCACCACTTCCCAGGATCTTTGTATTCTTGTCATTAATTAGTCTTGCCTTTTATTCTTCTTGCTTTTTCCTTTTACTGACCCCTCTCATTACACACCTTGAGGAGGGTGAGTTTCCTGAAAGAAGGCTTAGTCAGGCAAGACCTTTTCGGGTATCTGAGCAAGTAAGGGTGCCAGGAGCTACTTACATATTTTCTGATAAGCAGTGAGAATGTCCTGATGGTCCTGTAAAGTCCTCAAGAAATTAGCATTGTGTTCTTCTGTATTTCTTTCATGTCTGTGTTTGCCCAATTCTAAACAACTAACAGTATTGAGCATGCTTTTCCATATTGCTATAACATTATTTGGAGGAAAAAGCAGCATCGTAGTCTTGAATTTAGCCATTAAAGAGATGATAGGGCAAATATTTAGCATTTAAAAATCACGTAAATGACTTTAAAAGTATGAATTTCTTGTATTAATTATCAGTTAATTTCTGCCTGAACTATTAGGTTACAGCTGCATCTCATTTCTGATATTTTTAATGCAACCATTAGGGCAAAAATTATATTGTATGATATATTATTAATTTAAATTCTTGACGTTTTTATGAAGACTACAATTGGGGTTTTGGTGGGGTTGGCTTGAGGTTTGTGTTTTTTTTTTAAGGTTGATGTTTTCTTTTATAAACATATCTTTAAAGATCTGGAGTCTTACAAGAAAACCCAAAAGAAGAAATATCTCTTTCTCTCTCACACACACACACACACACAGAGCAGAAGATGTGCTACGACTAGTGTCTGGCAATGCCACCCAGAGTTCTTTCTGCCCTTGCCTGGGGTAACTGTGTGAATGGGGAAGCTCAGCATTTTGCTTTCACTACAGGGAAGGGAGAAGGCAGCCAAAAAGGACCACTCACATAAAGTGGCAGCACAGCAGCAATTCCCAGGTACTGAGCAGCCCTGTAGGGAGTGTTAAAAGTAAACCATGAGCCGCTCCAGGCCGAGCAAGGGAAGGAGACGGCAGGCTGAGAGGCAGAGCTGCGGGCTGCTCCCCAGGGCCTGCTCGGTTTGCAGTCCCTTCCAGTGGCCACGACTCCTGGGTAGGGAAACGCAGGGGAAAACTGGCATGTTACTCCCAAACATCTCCCTTTCACTGCGTGATCTTTGCATATTATGAAGACAGCAGATTTCTGAGTGTTTCTTGCTCCACAGCTAAGAGATATGAAAGTAAGACTAGGCTATGAGATGACTGACTAACAGCAGAGAACCATTTGCTGTAAGCAACACGCATGACCACTTCTGAGAACACAGCTGAAACTCTCTTGGAGGCAGATCCTGAGATTTTAACTGTTTTTACTCAGACCATATTCAAATCAGGCTGTGCCGACAACAAACAAAATGAAAACTAAGCCAAGCCACAGTCTCGGGAGAAGGTGCAAGCAGCTGTGAGCAGAGAGCACACTAACTGCCTCGGCGGAGGCTGCTGGCTGCTTTCAGGGAGCGGGTTATTGCTCTGGTGGGAACTCTCCTCTTCCCACTAATTTCATTCTTTAATTTTTCATTAGATACTCGACCTGTTATGACTTTCTAAGTGCATAATTCAAAGTTTCATCTTACTAACAGCACTTATCGAGCTCTAGCCCTTAGTAAATACCTCTAACACACCTGCTTCGAACCTCAGTTGAGATTTCAATATAAAAGCTACCAAGTTGGTCAACTAACATTGGTTGGTCACCTGTCAGCCCTTGACAGTCCCATTCGTCCTGTCTCTGACATTCACCTGGTACAGCGCCTGTTGAAAGCAGACTAGAGGAACATCTATTAATTTTTGGTTCTTTTAATCATTAAAACCAAACCCTGCTATGGACACATTTTTCTGAATGATAAGAAGGTTTGTCTAGGAGCAGCTTGAGCACAACGTTGACTTTAAGGCACTATAGATACGTGGTTTGCACAAAAGCACAACACATGGAGCAATCGGGTGGCAAGCTTCCACCATCTCAACCCAGATGAGCCTGACACTAATACAGTACCTTGAAGAGGGTAGAGGCCTAAAACACATGACTCCACACGTCCATCTGCTGCCATACCAAATCTCAGCCCAAATGTTTACAAGTGAAAATCCTTCTAAATTGGTTTTTGAACAATCGTACTCATTCGTATTCCAGTAAGCTACTGATGTAAGCTTACGGTGTAAGTTCCATGCAGTCCTATGTACGATACTTTGTTCAGCCAAACATTATTGAGCTGTTCCTTCATCTGGCTGTACCTGACTCAAGTAGTTGCTGGAAAGGGAATACAGAACTCCACAGAACAGGGCAAGGGAACTAAGAAAGTGGTGGACCGTCCTCTGCTATGGGGGCAGGAGAAGAAGGGATAAACGAGGGAGAAAGCTGACAGAGAGACCTCAGGGATGGGTAAGGTTGCCACAGTGTTGCTGGGTGCTGGCACTGCTGGAACGTGGCTGCTTGCTTGCTGTCTTATGCGAAAGGGAAGGGTCGGCTGAAGGAAGCTGGCCAGAAGCTGGCTTTAATCCCCAGCATCAATCCCTCCAGCTGCTCCTTGTGAACAGTACCTGGGGTGGGAGCCCCAAAGGCTAGGGTAGCCCAGCTAACCACTCAGGGACCCTGGGGGACGGGCATCAGGGCTGACCTGCACAAAAGGCACATGTGGGGCTCCTAGGCAGGTTGCAAGTGCCGAGGAAAGTAAGATTTCAGTGCAGTAGGTACTGCACAAGTGTATCATAAATAATCACCCCTGTACCACGGACCTCGCAGCCCGAGGGGAAGCGCTGCACTCCCGGCCCTGCTAACAGCCTTGACCTTGGAACGGTCCCGAAAGCAGGGCTGCAGAGGAACGAAGCAGCACAACATTTGCAAGTAGCTGCATCCAAGCGGAAAGAAAACCCTCCGGCACGTCCGACACGGGATCGCCTACCGCTGCACAATTGTGCTGTGCCGCCCAGCCAAGCGCGGCACCTCTGGGAGGGCAGCTCACCGGTACCGGGCTGCCTGGCGCGGCAGCTCACCTCTCCACGACCCCAGGCTCAGCCAAGCAGCACCCTGAACGTGAAAACACTCTGTGCTTGCACCGCAGAAAGCGCCAGCCGGCTTACTCACCTGTGAGCTCCCCCGGCGCAGCCCCCAGACTCTTCCAGCGTCAGCGTTTTCTTGATGCAAAATGGCATTCAGGCGGACGGCTGCTAACAAGGGGTTTCCCTGTGAAAAAGCAAGGAGGCTTCTGAGGTTTGCTTTAAGACAGTCACTGTCTGCAAAGCCGCTGTAATGCTTTCTAGAGTCCCTGGGATATTTTTATACTTGTTCATTATAAGGTCTACCAACTGCTACAAAATAGCAAGGGCTATAATAGCAGCATTACACATTAAAGATGGTTTTAATTACGAATACAATATCTATGCAAATGCCAGATAGCATCTTCTGCATGAAAGGCAGGGTTGGTTCCTTTGCTTCTTATCCTCACAGTATGGAATCTTATTGCTTCTTGTGATGCAATATTCATTTGGTTAGACTTAATTTAATTACTTTGGTTGGTAATTAAATGAACATTTGTTAAATTAAAAAAAACCAGTATCATCATGAATTATTCCTATCATGGTGGCCCCTAAAATATCTCCATCAGGACTAGATCCCTATTGTTCAAAAGGCTGTGAAAAAAAAAAATCACAAAGAAGACAGTGCCAGACAACCCCCATCTGCCTTATAATGTGAGGAAGCCACTGCTGAACGGCAGGTGCCTGGCATCTCTGGAAATGGAGGAATACCTTGACCTGAGCATCATGCCCAACGTTACACCATAAATCACTAAAGCAGCTTTTGTTTCACAGCTTTTCTTTAGCTATTTCAGTCTGTTTGGTTAAACCCTCAAGCACCAGAGGGTAAATTCATAGTGACGGTACTGCCACGTAACCCAAGTTACTGAGAGGTAAAGTAGCTTGACCAAGGTAGTGGTAACTCAGTGGTGTACCCTTAACTGCACTGCTGTCGTAACTCTGCGAGGTCATTGGGCTCCTGCTTGAGTAGGAGTAAACAGATCAGGCCCTTGCTGAGTCACTGGCACAGTCAGAGCTCCAGCATCCTGCCACTGACAGTGACGCTTAAGGCACAGCACTCAAGCGATTGGGGGTCTTCAACGGGAGCAGCCTCCCCTAACATGGTCTGGCCAACAAGGCCTGGCTGTGGTTTGAGGGAAAAAGCAAGCGTTAACTTCCGTGATGGAATAAAATTGTTTGCTTGATGATGACTATTCCAGGGTATCATGTGTAAGGCCCAACGCTACATAGACACTGAAGAAACAGAATCAACCCCACAGATTGCCAGGAGAACGGTTACCAACACCACTTCAGCTTAGTCCTCTACATGCCACATGGCAGTCTTGATTCCTTATTTCTCCTGCATGAATTTATCAGTGAAGCTGGAGCCCAGCCTCTCCCTTGCAGCTCTCTGGAAGAGATTGCTCCCAGACTCTCTCTTCCAGCTGAACGACAAGGGAAACATTCAGCGTGGGCCAGGAGAACACATACCCGACAACGAATTACACAAGCATTTGTGAGACAGCACTGGAATGTCAGCAAACAGGATCTTTGGGTCTAGCCCCAGCTGTGGAGGCAGAAAGCAGCCTCAGTCATCATAGACAAGAGGCCAAATCACACCAGCAGGTAGATTCCTTTCGAAAGGCGATATGGCAAAGCAGATGAACCGCACTGCTTTACAAGCCACAGCTCTATTCCCAGCTCTGTACACAGCCCACGTACTAGCAGTTTATCTGCAAAATAGGTGAGTGGCCATTGCCTCCCTACATGAAGGATAACTGGCTTTTAGGAGTGGCTATGGCCAGAGCAGCAGTGGAACATGTGGGATTAGACACCACGGACTTCTGGGCAGTGGTAAACATTGTTATGAGTGTATCTTACTTCTCCCTCTACACTTGCTCTCCCCTTGTCATTCTGTGGGCTGGCAGGAGACCTGCCAAATGTGTCAGAGCCACGTGAAGTGCATGACACTTGTGAGCCCTGACCTCGTGGCCCTTAGGCTGACGGTCAAGTCTAAGACACTGACCAACCCAAAAGGAAACAAGAAAGGTCCTACCCAGACCAGAAAAGACTGCAGGACTGGTCTCAGTGTGTTTGTTTATTCTGTGATTTTTTAAGTTGGAAAAAAACCCTGTAACGACAACAAAGCTTTTGAATGCTCTGCTATGTATAGCAATTCTCTTATATCTGCGCGCTGCATGTGCTTGTTGATGTCAATGCCCTGCAACCGAGAGCCACCGCCGTCTATCACACACAAGTCCTCATTATGTTGCATAACAAATTACCTTTGTTGCCTAACAGAATGGCACAGTAGATTTTGTTGTTGCCTCGTGTAAACTTTAGTCTTGCGAATTCCATTTTGGACTGACGCATTGCTTCTGCCTGACAAGTGCTTTATTTCTGTTGTTAAGCAGCGAGCTTCGTGATACGCAGGCAGCCACAGATCCTGAAAAACAAGTTTAGAGATACATAAATACGCCACCATTATGTCTGCAAAACAATCGGCCACGTGGATCCCAATTGCTGCCGTAACACTGGGCTTAGTGGCTGCAGCTACGCATCCTGGGAGGCAGCACCGCTGCATATTCATTGCTAGTGGTCATCTGATGTTTTCAGTTACAAGAAAAAAACAGTAGCATAAAGAAACAAAGAAAGTGGCAGAACAGCAAAGGAATTTTAAACCAACAAAGAATTCATGGCGTTGGCATTTTAATGTTATACTATTGCCTTTTTAATGGATTTATCCAACTGCATTACGTTACCTCTTGTTTTCAATGGTTTTGGTGCTTAATTACTGGTTTGAACTGAAGAGTGTTAGTTACAGTGCTCATCTAATTAAAGAACAAAGTGTGAAAAATGTTAACAAATCCATCCATACGATCAGAAAATGTTAAACCTCATTAGACATTTCTTCCGAGTCTTCTGTATATACGTTCAGCACATATTTCAGGGGAAGGAAAACATTTATTGCCAGACTTCAAACACTGTTTCCTTTCTTAAAACATTTTAGTTGGCAGCTTTTTCTATTGGCATGTGACCAATACTCTGTATAAGTGGAAAAATAGTGGTGATATCTACAGGCCAGATTTTGCCACTTCTTGTAATGAGTAATGCTATCTTATTTTCGTATGTGCTGGCCATACCCTCTACTCGGAGCTCACTGATAGCTGCTCCCTACTTTCTCTGGACGAAATCCAAAGAGGAAGAAAACCCAGTCATTACATAAGCAAACTTCAGCAAAGTCTGAGGGTTGGCCTGTTGGGATAACCTTAAATAAGGGTAACAAAATCTGGATGCCAGCTTATTTAAAGATGCCCATATTTTGACGTCCCCTCCTACTCCTTTGAGAAATATACATTTCAATCTCCAATATACAGTTGCTTCCGATGCACTCTCCAAATCCTTCAGCAATAGTTGAACCTGCTTTTTCACCAGGGCTTCTGTCTGTCCTATTGAGTATCGTTTCCAGTGCTCACCCCATCACGTACACGGCTGAGCAACAGTCATCAAATAAATTATTGGAGACGTTGTCAGACAATGGGTGAATGAGTTACTGCTGAGGGACTGGGGTTTTACTGGCTGTAGTTAGAAACACTTCAAGCCAAATTTCAATTACAGGGAATAAAATAAAGGCCAGCCCAGCCTGGGCATTTGAAGACATAATTGTACTTCAATAAAGTAATAAGGCATGGTTATTTTCAGACATTGCTGCTCACAGTTAAAGGTGCTAATACAAAATCTACCTGGGTAGTGCTGCAAACAGCTTCGGAAAGCTTTCATGGGAACATGTAGCTATGGACAAAGAAGGCAACAAGGTGCCTGGATGCTTGAGGTACAAGACAGTGAAATAATAAAATATCTCTGTAGGAACCCAAGATACGTGAGCAACATACAGCTGTAATTACATGAAACTGCACAGCTACTCTTTCAGCTTATGGAAAAAAAAAAAAAATCACGAGCAGTGCTTGCTAAGTGGTAGTAGCAAGGAAGGGAGATGACAGTCCTGCCTGCTTCAGGGTAAAACACCAGCCCTCAAGCCGTTGGCTACTTCATCTTCACAAAGATGCTGATGATACAGGGCCTGGGAAAATTCAAATGAAGACTGAAAGACCAGGACTTTCCAGGAGAGAGAAAAAGTGAGTAAGAGAAGACTTGATACAAGCACACCCTGGAATAAACAGGGTCCCTACAGGAGACAGGGCTTGGGTCTTTCCTGTGTTGCTGCTTGAACACAGGGACATACAAAGAAGTGGAAAGGGTAGAAAACTCAAATCTGAGGAAAGGAAATGCTTTTACACACAGAAATTTAAGGTGAGTCTAGAGAGAGTCTGGGCATTAATAGGAGTGGATAGTAACCTAAGTCCTGTTTATGCTTAACATGTTTTGACACTAACACATATTGTTTAAGTCCCCGTTGTCAGCTCTGGGCTGGCTGGTTACCCCCTTTTAATAATACAAGAACAAGACAACTTCAATACAATTTGAAAGGCAATGTTTTAAATTATAAAATCCCTTTCCATCCAGCATATAATTAACCTATGGAACTCACTCCCACAAGATTTAAATTGAGCTGAGACTCCTCTGTATCCAAAAAGGATTGGACGTGTATTTATAAACTGGCCCGATCCCACTTGGGGCAAGGGTAGCAAACATTCAATTAGGGATTTGTAAATGATCCTTTTAAATCCCCTTGGAGAACATGCCAGAAGGCATAAGGTCCTCAGCAATGGGCAAATACAGAAGACGTACCCGAGAGGCAGTAATTCACAAGTGCTGTATCTTAACACTTGATTTCTCTTCAACAAAAGATGTAGCTGGAATTTCTGCTCCATTGAAGTTGGCAGCAACGCCCTCAGGACTTCACCTGCAACTCTGACTGCTGTGTAAGCGCAAAGTGTGGTACGGTAACGTACAGTAACGCACAACAGCTCAATACTTGCCCGTTGGTGAGATTTTCTAACCCCTGCTGACCTCATGAAATGTTAGGATTCAGAGTATTTTTACCGTCCCGCAGCTCCACGTAGAGTTGTTTTGGACATTGTTTAGGAACATTTTTCCCTGTTTTTGGGCTACTTTTGGGTGATTTTTGCCTGTATGAGATAAT
>JAOXJK010000051.1:23142373-23153825 GCA_025774025.1 Xenus cinereus | reverse complement strand
GGGGCCGGGCCGCTGGGGGCTCCTCCCGGTGCCGGTGCCGGCCGGGGAGCCCCGCGCAGCGCCGCGCCCTGTGGCGCCACCTGGCGGAGGGGAACGGCACCGCTGCGCGCCCTTAACCCGGCGGCTGGGCTGGGTCTGTGGGGTGCGGGGACGTGTGTGTCCCCCCCGCCCAGGACTGGGGTCTCAGGGGAAACTTCCCTAAGGGCCTTTGACACAAACAGTCACTATTTCGTGAGCGGAACAGTTGGGATAACGGAGGACATGGAGCTCTTAATTCCTCGGCTCAGCCAACGCACAGAAGCCTTAACACGGAATCACTTGGATAGTAAAATAAAATGCTCCAAACCAGCCTAAATGGCAAATTAACAGCAGAGCATCATGGAAAGCACGTTCAGCCCAAGACAGATACTCAGTCTGGAAGCAGAATGATTTTTCAGAGGAGCCTTAGGTAAACATTCATTAGCTCAGAGAAGATGATTGTGGCAGATTCTCCTCCACCGACAGAAACGCAGACAGGGTGAGGTGCCGCCTGGGAGGGTCACGGCTGTGTCCAGCAGCTCAACACCCTGGGACGAAGGCTCCCACGCAGCTGATTACAGCAGCAAAGGTAAAGACAGGTAGTTTCTTTCTTTCGCTGCGTCCCACTGACACAGCCTCCTGCCTGTGGACCTTCAGAAGAACATCTGTAACGCCCAAATGGTCCAAAAGCAGAAGCACTACAGGATTCAGCAGGTCGGCAACCGCTTTTCTGGTGGGCAGTCCGTAACAGCCCAAGGCTCTGCTCTCTGGCTAACTGGCCCTTTTCTTAACATTCAAGCTGCAAACCAGCGCTCAGTGGTAGGTCTCCAGGTCTACCAAGAGAGGAATTCCTCATGCTAGGGTAAAAACAAGTTACTGTTACCATAAAACAAGGTGTATCTACCCATCTGCTCCTTAAAAAGAGAGACACGTTAAATATACTTACACTATCCAGGCTCCAGCAACATCCAAAGCCTTTCCATCCGTGTCTATGTTTCCACCTACATGTGCTACAGCCTTTCCTGGCCTTGTCTCCTTTCAACTGCCTTTAAGCTAATACTCCAGGTGGGGGGGCCAGGATGGCTGCAGTCTCTCTGCAGCGCTGCCCCGATTTGGCTCTGTAGCTCAGTGGGAGGGGAAGGTCAAGGGGATGAGACTGGACTTCAGGAGGGAAGGGACACATCCTTCTGTAGCTTAGCCATGGGGCAAGGTAGCCTGAGAAGTGGCTGAATTGCAATGGAAAACCCCTGGCAGGTGTGGGCTTGTCTAAGATGCTCAGTGCAGCTTCTCCCATCAAAGGGGAAAGTCTAAGGGCCTTCTGGAAGGAGAGAAAGCAGCACGCCCCTGCGTCTCCTCAGAGCCCTACTTAACCGTAAAGGCAGCCTCATCAGCCTCTGCTGGAAACAAAGAACATTACCAGGTGACTGGAGAAGAAGCAAAGGAGACCTGAAAGCTGGTGTTGCTCTTAGAAAAGACAAAGCAAAGTTCAGGCAGGAGCAGAGAAGGAAACCTAGAAGGGAAAGGCAACATTCAAACAAGCTAATTGAAAAGTACTGGAAAACAGGGAAAGTCCGATGGGAATTCTACCTTTTCTGCCTCTGCAATTCATCTCCACCGTCTAGGATATGCTGACCTCCCTTGCACAAATCTACCGGGAAGGCACCTTACACAGAAGGGTTCCTTCACCTCCAGACAGAACTCACTTTGTCTCCACGAGGATGGGGGAGTTAAACATCAGGCCCATCTCCCAACACCTCTCATCCACATCAAAACACAGTCAAAACTCTTGGTTCCTTACCATTCGAGCAACGTGCCTGTTCCCTTTGTGCCTCTAAGGCAGGTCCGTAGTGACAGGGCAGGTCTGAGGCCAGGCTGCGACATCGGTCTGTGGGTCGGGGCCCAGATCTGCAGGATTCATGGCAGACACAGGCTGGAGACTAGCACTCCTGGTGCATAGCTCAGGTGAAGCCTGAGGGCTCCTGGGCCGCGGGTGTGGGTGGAGGCCTCAGGTGAGGCGGTTCAGGCCAATTAGAGCCTATTAGTGCCCTCAGGGCCCCAACACAATGGGAGAGTAATTTTGCTGACTATTGGCTTGTGGTGATTCCACAGACCTCACTAACAGAACAAGAAAGGATCTAACAAAAAACGGTTGATAGAAGCATGAGGAGAGGTCGTGGTGACGCCCAGTACCATGGCTGCAGAGAGATAGTGTATCATGGCCCCACCAGGTCTCAGCAGTAAAAGCTCAGCTTCCCTTAAAATAGCACTTGCAATGGCTCCTTTCTGAAGTAACTAGACAGAGGGCCATCACCAATATCCTAGGAGGCAAGACAAAGGAACAACACCTTTTGAGAATAACTGCAAAAATCAAACACATTATTTCAGTATTTTACAATAGTGTCTGTGATCCCACAACTAAGCAGGGTCTGGAGAAGCAGCTGCAAGTTTCAACACTTTTCAGTCCCGTTTCAAAACCAATACATGCTCTGTCTCTCTGCATTTGCAGCCTAAAGCTTCAAGACAGCTCAGGCTTCACTGTGCTGGATTTCCTCAGCCCCTCTGGAAAACATTCCACGTGCACACTGCATCTCTCCAGATTTCATTCTCATTCCAAATCTGCAAGTACAAATATAGCAACATTCCACTCGCCTAATGCACACTTACAAGATGTGCTGAAATGTCAGATGGTAAAGGGTACAGTATAAAAAAGCACTTTACCACGTTCCTGTTGATGTGCAGTATAACAGAGAAGGCAGAAATTGCTTTAACATCTGCTGATTTATTAGATCTGAACACTCTCCTCCTTTCATGTGGCAGCAGCAGAGCTATTAACGCTGCAACAGCTTCTTCAGAGCCTGCAGCAGCACGCTGGTAAACACACACCTCCAGAACAACCTCATTTCTGCAGGATTTTGAACGGGACTCCCTCTATCCAAACCAGAGCTGCCAGAGCAGGGGGATTATAGGAAGGTGAAGCCAGAGGAGGAGCAGAGAAGCAGGTAATCCCCCTGCTGCCGGGAGGAAGCAGGGGTGAGGCTAGAAAGCTTCCTACCCCTGTAGCTATTGTCTGACCGCTTCCTCTGCCGCACAGCGAGGGAAACCATCGGTGACGCAGCCGGTGGGATTGAACCAGCAGTCGCAAGGCTCTGTCAACCTGATCGGAATCGGCTCTTGACAATTAGTATTGCTGAGGCATTCAAATGAAAGCGATGCAGGGTCATTCCCCATGGTTGCTATTGTTTCTCATGCTGCTAAAAACAGACAGTTGGCAATATTCCTTCTGCACTTTTGTGTTACCCAGAAAACCCAACTCAGCCAAAAATTTCAAGATAACGAGATTTTTTCCTCCTTCTGGATGGGAAACAGAGTATTTTGACATACAAAGAGTCTTCAAAATGAAAGAATCAATTTTTTGTTCAGATAAATTTGCATTTTCTCAGGGAGTGGAGGGCCAGGGAACCACTTTGTTAAAATTTCCCAGTCGCCTTGAATAATAAGGATGTGACCCTGAAGAAGTCAACTGTGACATGAATATTTTCTCATAACAGAAGATGCAATCGCTACCTTACTGTGGGTGTTAAGCAATGTGACTGATACGTTGAACACGGTCCAAAGGAGAAAATGTGTGTTCAAATGGCGGTATTTTGTCCAAACCCAAAAGTGTTTGGAGGGGAGCTCACATGCCTTTGCACCATCTGTGGTCCTGTCCTGCTGCAAGGTTTCTAAGACGACAGTTGGAGCTTTCTACTAGTTAGGGACGTAGCCTACCTCCTCTTAGAGGGCATTTAAGAAGGGGAATAGTCATCATGGACTCTTGCGTTCTTAGCACAGCTTGCTGATGTGTTGGCTTTTGCAAAGATGTCAAACGTCCTCCAAATTGGCCCATTGTTCCCGTCCCTTCCAAGGGCATGGGCACAAATCTGCTCTGAGCTGACAGCTACAGCAGCTGTCAGCCCTTAGGCTGAAAAAATTGTGAGGACAAATTTGTTCGGAATCAAATTAGAACTTCACCATGGGATAAGCACCAGGTTAAGCTGAACCACCTCAGGAGCATCCTTTAAACAAGCAGTCCTCAGTTCTCCTTCTCTGCTGGCAGGAAGCCTCTTGACTTCAGCGTATCACTTTACTCAAATACTCTCACATTTTCCTAATGTTGAAATTATAAACTGCCAGAGCAGCTAAATATAGGAGCAAAATAAACTAACTGTATGAGAAAGAAAAGCTTATTTTGTGTCTCTTCTGACTTTATTAGTAATATTTCTTTCCTTTTTCTAGAGTTCCTTGCTGAGCTGGAAAAAAATTCCTTGTTGCCGAATCTGTACTTAATCTGATATTTCTTTCTATATATTTGTTATATATTCTTTCCTTTTTTAAGTCAAGGTTCCTCTGTAAATGCAAATTCTCCACTCAGTCCTAGCCAAAATATAAGATATATTAGTGGGAACTAACCTCTTTGGTACTCAGGGAGTGAGTATTACAGCAGGTCTGTAATACTATGAGCACGAACAAACACTGCAATTCACGTCTGTCATATTTTGCGTACAAAATTTAAACTTCCCACAGCTGCATTTCTGACTGTGGTCTCCATGGAGGTGTCACTGACAATTTCTCTCCTGACAAAAGGAAATGTATGATATACGCCAGGACTTGCACGGCTCCTAGAGCACCCTCACGCTGCAGCCCAGCAGCCCCTTCTGCTGCCTGGAGCGCAGCATCTCACCCGGCACAGTGCAGAGCTGCCAAGCTGGAGCTGCGGTGCCCGACTGCTCCAAACAGCCGCTTATCTCAGTGGGTTTGGGATCAAGCCTTCCACCTGGAGCATTAAACCAGCCGTGACCTGAAATTGGAGTCTAGAACAAACAGTCCTGAAACCTTTTTCTCCATCTGCCCGTGTTAAGTCCAGCTAACTTTTGCCATCTTCTGGAGGAAGGGAATAAAATTAGGATGCTCAATTATATTTGTGCTTTATCAAACTCGAGGCATTAGATGATCTATTAGAACCCCTTTCTCTAGTCATGCTGAGAGAGATATTGCAGCTATCGCAGAGAAAGCTCATGCCGTGCTAACGTTACACCCACTTCTGTGACTTACTTGAGGCTCTAGACTGAGGATATGACTCATTTTCTGCGTTATGCAGTAACGACCACAACGCTGTACTTAGCTGTTTGCTGCTTATTTGCTATTCTCACAAAGATCACTTAGTTTGTGGAATTTTGAGGGGGCTTTTTAACCGTTTCATCCCCAATTGTCCAACACTGTTTTGGTGCTGCCTCAGACCCTAGAAGCAGCTTTTATCTGGTTGGTTTGTTTCATCCTGTCTCCATTTTTCTCTTTCATTAAAACATAGGGAAATTTTTTACACCATCCATCCCTTTAATGACTCAGAAGTTTTAACTTCCACTTTTTTACTATATTTAATGATGACAAACCTGATCCCCAGTGGCCTGAGGATGCCAGCTGGGTTTCTAGGTCATTATAATGCCCAGAGGCAGATCAGGGGTGAGGACAAGGAAAAGGAATATGCAAGACTTGGACAAAGCAGGGGGCTCTGAAGAGGCCAAAAGCTGAAAAGCAACAGCTGGGGAGGTACTATGGACTAGAAGAGGTCAGACACAAGTGGACACTAAAAATGACACCTCTGGAAAAGGCAGGATATGGTATTTCTTTCTCCCTAGCAAGCCCAAGTGTGAAACGCTGTACTCAATACGAATTTGCCATTGACTTCACATCGGTAGACTCTGAGCCATTTCATCACCATCTTTATCATAAATGCTCCCAAGGTACACAGAGCACATTTGGGGGTTCCTGACAAGTTTTTCAGCATTGCAGCCTGCTGAAAAGAACTGCTGTGTACCACACCAGTGTCGCATTTCCCCTCAACTGAAATAAAAATCTCCTTCATGGGAGAGCTGTGCTTTCCCGTGGATAGTGAACTCACTTCCTTCTGTTTTGTTTATAGCTGTATGGGAGGTTTTTCCACTTCCATTCCCTTTTCCAAACGCAATGAGACAATGAGACATTGTTAAGTATTAAACATCCATGTTTCTGTTTCTTATCTTCATAACAGGAATATTAGAATGATGAGAAATGAAACAGGGAGATTATGAGGGAGAAAGGCAAAATTTAACTCAGATTTTCAGAAACAGCAGAAAAGACATTCAGAAATGGTCCAGCAATGGCTGGAAGCCATTTTTTTTCCAGAAAAAATACAGATTAACCATGTAATATTTAATGAACCTGTGAACCATGCTTAAACTAGAAAACTCTGTACCCTAGAAATGGTGATTTGAACAATGCCAACTGTAACAGGGCATAGGAGCAAAGCATACGGGTCACTTGCATCACACAGAGTTGCCACTTCTAATAGCACCAGGAAATAATGTATCCATCACTGAACTAGAAACGTACCCATCGTACCCATCGTACCTAAACATACTCCTCAAAAAGGTGCCCTCCCTGGAAGGACGAGGGACAAACACAATCATGGGAGGACCTGAGGATGCCTTTGGAGAAGAGGAAGGTCTCCACAGTGTATGGAAGAAAAAAAACTAAGGAAGTCTGACCTTCTTCCCTCATGCCCTGGGAAGAACTTCTAAGGCAAGACAAAGTGGATCTGGAATGGCTCACACAAAACTAGGAAACAGTGCAAGCCCAGGAGCCAGCTGTACGGGTACACTCACCCAGGTAGACATCCAGCAACAAATCAATCACCGTGCAAGATGGGGAAATTTTCCACTATCCTCAACATAGCGGGTGTGGTGGGTGTGACGGTTTGACCTCAAGCAAGAGAAGAACACATGGCAGGACCGTGGGCAGCTTTGAAATGAATCTTGTGATCAGCTAAGAAGATCCAGAAAATGTACGTTTGGTTTAATGAGAAAAGTCAGCCCCGCGCATGGACAGGCAGGTGGCAGGGAGGTTTGGCAGCACACCTGCTCCAGCTGGCATCAGAAATCCCTTGGGATGCTCAGCTCTCCAGAGAAATGTGCATCCCACCCATCCGCCCAAGCCAGAAACATCACCTATTGCTCCTGTCTCCCCAAGACAGCCTTCCTAAAGCCTGATGGATGATGCCATTCAGTCCATTCCTGCTTGCCAAGTGTGTTACTCCTCATACAGTAACACAGTGCAGTTTACAGGGCACGAGGATAGTCTTAGTCAAAGATATGTAACTGATGGTCCCTGTAGTCCCCCAGCCAAAGGTAGAAGATGATGTTAAGATAAGAAAGGGCCTGTTTTAAAAGAGGCAGATAGATTCTGATCAATAGTTAGCATTGTTAAGCTGTCAAATAGATAGGTAGATTAAAATATCACTTAATGATTTTTTAGCAAAAAAAAAAGTTTGAAAAGTTATGCCATTTTACTAGCAGCTCGCATGTAGAGGGACAGACAAGGCAAGCACAGTAACACACCACCAACCCCCAACTAATTCAACAATAAAACATTTGACGCAGTTTGGATCAGCCAGAGCAAGACGAAAATGTTGCCATGAATATCAACACAAGGAAACGGGGACTGCAAACAACAGTGATACCTCAGCGGGCAGCCCCGAGGCCATATCAGGTTGTCATCTCACCAGGAGCTGCAGAACAGGGGGGCCAGAAACATCCTTTCCAGCTCCGAGCAGGCAGGACAGAACCAAACAGCAAAACGAAACAGAAAGCCCTGGCTCACAGCGCGGCACGTAGGAAGGGCATCGCCGCTGCCGGACGCACGGCAGCGTGGGGAAAACTGTGGTTCTGGCAAACAGTGTGAGATCCCCAGAAAGACTGTAAATTCTATGTCATTTTACTTATACCTATAGCATATATATGTATATGACCATCAAAGAAAGACCCTCCCACATACTTTCAATACGCAAGTAGTAGCCTTCAGGTCTGCTCCAGGCTTTGTTCACCTAAAGTGAAAACTGCCAGATCGCACAAGAAAATGTTGTTATTTTTCTCTCCGCTCTCCTTGTCTTTCCTATCTCATATCCTTCCTTCATTTTTTTTCTCTCTCCTTTTTTTCACTTCTTTCTTTCCCCCCTTCTATTCCTGGCTCTCTCTAGCCCCCCTTATTAGCATTTTGTCTCTCCACTCGTTCTTGCTCCATTCCTGCTGCTTCTGCTCTTCTCTCTCATTCCCAGTCACTCATTTCTTTCATACTGAATTAACTCTACCCCTGGTCTATGCATCCTGACAATCTATCTGTTTTTAATTGTTGCACTAAACTTAGCTGGACATTTCAGAGAGCCGTGTACATTTAAACTGAGGACCTTTTCAAAGTCTTCATAATTCAACTTGATTCCATGTATTTGATACAAGAGCCATATGTTTCTGTGGATCACGTATTGTTTCGCATATGTGAATACTTACAGGACAGACGTGCAGTTGGGTATCAATTGCTTTTACTTTCTGAGCTGTCAATTTTGTGCTACGTAATAGCACCGATACTTTGAAACGTGCAGGGATTTTCTCCATGCTTCTAAAAATATAAGTGTAACGAATGAGGGCTCAGGATGCTGAGGGGGCTTTGCTTGGTGTTCTTTCACAGGTGAAAAAGAAGCACTCACAGGCAACTCCCCATCAGGGCTAACAGGGTGGTAGAATTGAGCAGCATCAAGACCACATTCCTTCTCCAGCACCATCAGCCTTTTTAACAGCTCTGCACAGACGGCGCCAGCATTTCTAAGGTTTATTGATTCATCCCAACAAACTCCCTAGAAATGATCAATTAATCTATTGCAGCCTCAGAGCAGATCTAGTAGCCTTTACTCAGACAAAACTTCCCTGCCTCACACCCTGGTGTTAAGTCTATAAAAGGGAGGCGGGGGGGGGAAGAAGAGGGAGAAAATCATAACGGATTCTGGTAAAGGCGTGTAAGAATCGACATTTCCTTTTCGGCAGCTAAAGCATTAAACCAAAAGTTAAAATCCTACCCTAGGTGTGGGTGTCCCCGGCACATCTTGGTATCAAATGTGTGCATCTCCAGGGAAAAGTGGACAGAGACTAGCGCAGATCTAAATGGAGAGGAAAAGTTCTCACACTGATTCAATTAGAGTAGTATATGTTGTAATATAGCTTCAAGGGATAACTGAAACTTTTGGAGAGTGCTGCTTTTTTTTTTTCTTTCCCTTTTTCTTTCCTTTGGCTGCTGCCACATGGAGCTCATTTCACATTTCAACTATAATGTAAGTGATACAGAAAAACAGTTCTCACATTGTGCCAGATCCACTGGTGCCGAATCCACAGGCACCCTCCTTCAAGTAGTCTGAGAATACAGCCGTGCACAGAGCTGTATCTTTGCTACCCCACTCCTGCCCCACCTGGGTTTCAAGTGGATGAGCTTTCTTTGTGACTGGTAGCCTGAAAATACTAAACTGAAAATAATCCACCTCACTCAACTGTCTGGGAAAAAAGTACAAAAGTTAAATCACGAGGCTCGTTCCGTACCACAGTGATGTGAAGCACAGGATAAAGAGAAAAGTAGCATTCACCAAATATGTCAATAGAAGTAGAAATCCACACCTAATGTGACAAGGCTGCACTAACTTTGTTACTACTGTGCTGGTCTGCACCGGTGAAGCATCAGTCCTGGCAAGTCCTCTGTGAGCAAAGCACCCTTCATCTGAGGGAGACAACGGTCTGAAAACATCCCAGAAATATTTTGACTGGGGGCTCTCAGGAGAGCTGTGGCTGCTTCATATATTGTGGTATTGCAGCAACGCCCCAATCTCGCCTGAACAGCAAACAAATATAGTGATATCTATAATAATAAACCACAAAAAAAAAAAATCCCCACTCCTGGAATTCCCGATGCAAGGTGAGCACCTTCCTCTCAGAAATCACCAGCATCCCCTCTTCCCACCGCGCTGGATCAAGCTGTGGGTGCTCAACGAGTCTACAATTCAGCTCTGCTCTGCTCTTTATTTGTCGCTCAAAAGATGAAAGATCTAAAGAAAATACAACCCTGTAAAATCAGGCACATGTGCTTGTTGGCTGTGGAGAGCTCCCCTAGCTCAGACCTTCCCATTGCAAAATGACATCCTACCATCAGCGCTGTGATGTCGACATCGCAACCCTGAGAGGGAAGGTGACTTCACCCAGGTCAAGCCTGGGCAGTCAAAGCCCGGGGTACTCCGTCGCAGTCTGTCTTTCTGTGTTGGCAATGGAGACAACAATACCACAGCTCATCCTCCAGCCGGGATGAGCACTGGGACGCGAGGATCAGAGTCACCTTTGTCACCTCAGCTAGTTCAGCCAAGGGGAGCGCGGGGAATGCCCGGCAGTCACGCTGCCAGCACACAAAGCCCCCTGCCCAGCCCCAGCGCAGAACCCCAACAGGGAAGGTCCGCTCCCAGGTCTCAGCGAGGGAACTCACGTCAGCGCAGATAGAACCAGGACTTCCTTCTGACTTCAGTATAAATTATTTCACTGAGCCTTGTATTCTAGAACCCACCACATTTGATTTTCTGTAGCAAACTCTGTTTCTCCTAATGCTTCATAATTATTAAGTTCTTTTTCCAATATAGAGCAATAGCTGATGATATAAAGAATATGAGAATTCATGTGGGATCTAATAAACTGTGAGCACCTTAAACTCTGCTACACTAGGAACTGCACACAGCACTTGGTGATTTTGTTGCATAAATTACAAACTGCTGCTATAAGCTAGCAGCTATCCCACCTCCGGGCACTTAACAAATGTATGGAAAGGGATATTTCCTTAACCTACTTTTTTTTTTCCTTTCTCATTTCACATTTTGCAATCACAAATGTGCTCATTTGCTCAAGATCAATGGACCGCGACAGTGATTTTTGGAGTCTAAAGAATATAAAATGAAGACTTATCACCAAAAATTTCAGCACGTGTGTACAAAACCATTTCCCGTAGTTGTAAGGTCTCAGTTGCCGAAGGAGGATTTTTGAGAGACAAGTATTGTATCCTGCATGTACTTACAAGAAAATTTGGCTATGAAGACCACTCGACACCTTCTAACTCCCCTACCCGGGGCGGCTCTGCGCTCCACCGGCGTTTGCGCGGGGCTACGCTCCAAAACGCACGGACCCAGAACGACTTGTTACATCGAGCGGATTTTCCTTAAAGGAGAGATTAGTGGTTAAAAATACGAAACAACAGAGCAACGGCAAGAGCCTGCTGTCACCGTGAAACGCGACAGGGAGGGAGGGAGCAGCGACGGTAGTCTGAGCGGCAGCGAGGAGGAAAGAGGAATCAGCGGGGGAAGCCGAGAGGGCCAAAGGAGAAACGGGCAACCGCGTATTTACACCCCAGGAATTCTCCACATTTCAAGAGCGACTGAAGAACGTCCCGCAGGCTGGGAAACGCCTCCCGCCCACCGTGACTTTTTTGGGGTTATTTTCCGGCCACGGGACGATCCGGAGAGCGTCCGGGGCCGGCGGCGGGCAGCAAACCGGCGGGGAGCCTGGAGCCC
>JAOXJK010000051.1:23085042-23127078 GCA_025774025.1 Xenus cinereus | reverse complement strand
GGCTCCCCCAGCCCCGCCGCCCCCGGGCGGCCCCGGCCCGGCCGCCCCCTCCCGCTCCGGCGCCCGTTTCGCCCCCGTTTTAAACGCCACCCGAAGGCAGGGCTCGGTCCTGGGGGGTGCTGAGCAGCGGGGCTGGCTACCAGGAACCATCAATCGCCGCAACTCCGAGGCGAACGTTATGCGAGACAAAATTGCCCCCGCGTCGCTCCCTTTAGACCCTAAACTCCGGCTGGGAAAAAGTTTTCGTTTTCAGAACCTCACCTCTCCCTTGGCCCCGCAGATCCCCTCGCTCATCTAGGGGACACCACAGACACACGCCGTCCTACTTTCCCGTCTATTCAGGATTCCCAGCAGCGCAGTCCCGAACGTTTCATAAACGCTCTTTAATTACATTACTTGGCGTGTGACGCCAGAACAAGGAAATATTCACCTGGAAAGTGTCTTCTTCTGCATGAATGAGTCTCATTGTCAAAACCTTGAGCGTATATAGGTGCATATATGTTTTGCACTGGAGAATTTAGTTTCTCGTTTATACTGTAAAGCTAAAAACTCTGGTAGCTTCAGGCTTGTTTTCACAAGCTCCCAGCCGTACAAGGATTTCTGTTTTTACAGGAAAAACTAAGCAGTCCATAGACCATGATGGCTGTTCATCCATAATGTGAGCTTCATGAGGAACAGAGCAACTTTATTATGATCTGGACTGAAATCACATTGAATAAAAGCCCGTCTAACAGGGCCTGAGGGAAAAGTCACAAATGGGCTCAATTCTATACCTGCTCCGATGGGAATTTTAGGCGGAAAGGTTTTAGGATCGGGAGAGTAGATTTCCCCCTTCAGCTGACACTATGAAGATACCTTTCACTGTCCCCTTTCGTTTTGAGCCGTTCCTACTGCCTGGGTATCAAATAAATCTATCTCGGGAGAAAAGGCAGCCCCAACCTTTTTCTCCTCTTATATTGCTACTTCCCGTCTCTTCTCCGCTCAGTTTCTTTTCTGTAGCCTGAGCCAGAGTCTTCACTACACTATATTTGTTTATGCTTAGAGGACAGGCCTACAGGAAAACAAACGATATATTTCACTCTGCCATTTGGTAGTTCTTTTCTTTCATCTGAAAACACAGCCTGATCCAGGGAAGGTTCTTGAATTCACACAACCGGTTACATGATGAAATGCAAACAGTTTCTTGTGGTATTAAATGGCAGCCCGCAGCAGAGTTCAGGTTGGCTGTTATGGATTCACTAGTTACGGCTCTGCAGGATAATCCTGTGTTACTGCCATCCTGCAGTTAGTGGCCTACAGCAATGCTGCCGAATGCTCCAAATAAAAACAAACAAGCCAGCCTCCTCTCTTTAGACAGAGTAGAAATTATGTCTCTTTAGGAAGCTCGAAGCAAAGATCGTTTGTATCAGAGTCTGACAACCTCCAAAGCAAGCTGCTCTTTCTAGCACTTCGAAATTGATGCTTATTTTTCTACAAAGCATGGGTGGGGGAAAAAAAAAAAAAAAAAAAAAAAAGAGGACAAACCTCCCCGAACCATACAAGTCCACTCATGTCCAGATCACCCTGAAGTTGCAAATTAATAGCATTGTACAACAAAATTAGAGCCAAAGCAGGCTTCTCCTATTGTTGCTACAGAGATACAGTTTAACAGATAATTTTTAGGCAATAAAAAATCTGCATGCTCGTTTCAAAAATTGCACTGTTAAAGATCAAAGCAGGGAAAATGTTACAAATATCAGATTATTTGAAAAAAAGAGACTTCAAGATTTTTTTTTTCTAACCAACCTAAGGACATAAAAGGGAATTTACCTCTTCTATTACTTCTCCGAGAACACAAGTCCCAAACTATAGCCATGATTCTCTCTGGACTCGTATAATCTACTCAAGTCTGTTTTCATCTAGAGTCTAGGACGTTACTGCTTTGAGGAAACAGCGTCTGAAAAGGTTATTCAGGTTACAAGTCGAAATTCCTAAATTTTGGAGACATGGATCTGCCAACGTAGTATAACAACATAACATAACTGGAGTCGTTAGCGATTGGGAGAAGAGCAGCTCCTCACCTGATAAAACTTTGCTGACAAAAGCTCTTTTAGACGGCCAGCCATACTGGCAAAGCTGTTTTAACCTGGCGAGCCCGCACAACAGGCTGGAGGCTGAAATAAGCTCTGGCAGTTGACGACTTTAGTCTGCTTTGTCCGTAGCGGGAGTGCTTTGCTGGGGCAGTGTATGGGGACACTCCTGCTCAATCTCTGCCGGGGGCTCCTACTCCTCCAACAGACCCGACCAGCTGGGGACATGCTTGTACACGTTGCAGCGACGCCGATTTCAGTTTGAGTGAGTAGCTCGTGGTGACTCACTCAGGCCGCTGGATCTGGGCAGCACATCTGTCTACTGTGAACTCAAGTTTTGTCTTTAGCAGCTTCTTGAGAATTTGTACGGGGCACGTTAAGTGCTCTCTGTCCACTTTTTGCAGGCTCCTGCAGGGGATGTCCTGCCCTGGGAGCAAAGCTATACAGATACAGCGACGTACTGTAAAATCCACATACTCAGAGTTTGCTGTCTGCATTATGACCATGTAAGTCATGCTCCTTCTCCATTTCTGAGGAACCAGAAGTAGTTGGACTTGGTTAAAGCTAAGTAGTAATGTCTCGAGGTCTTTCAGAACTTGTAGAGGGGGCTAGGTTAGCCAGGAACAGGGTGCTTTTATTGTAAAATAGGCTGCCCACATCTGGAGTTTATGTAGGTGTTACCTACATAAACAATTTGTGAATAACTCCATATACACACAGCCTCCTCCCTCATCTGCTTATCGAACAGAAGCCCTGGCTGAAACACTCAGAGAATACCCTGCCAGAGGGCAGAGTCAAGGTGAGGGAGAACTACCATGCCCCTACAAATTGCATCCACCTCCTCTCAAAAACTGAAGTGTTAGACACAGCCCAACTTCAGGAGGGATATGTGGCACGGCCACACTGATGTACGCGCAGCCTGCATGAACTGTTTTCTAAGCTCCCCAGTTGGAACTGGTGCACTTGACAACCTAAACATCCCCCCCCCCAACTCTTGCTGTGCCTCTACCGAGAACGTGTTGCACTTTAAAACAATTAGAAGCACAAGTTTGTTTCCTTTTTAAATGTAACTACTATGTTTCTTAAAAGATTATAAGATTGCAAATTATATAACCAGTTTTATCTGAGAACAAGTCTGTTTTGTTGGATCAAGCCACATACAATCTCCAGAGAATCAGGTTAAAAGCGATGTGATGGAAGTGATTTTCTTCCTTCTGGAGGAAAAGAGCTAAACTTTAGCCAAAGTCAACTTTAGATTACATACAGTCCCCCAAAAACTTGAATGCATAACTTGAACGCATGCACTCATTGGAGACATAGGTTGTGGTGCCAGTGGAAGGTGGATTTGACCCTCAGACACCTTTTAAGTCCCTGTATTGTCCCAACCAACCAGTGGGCTTGGAAGCACAATGCAGTCCCAAAACATTAATGTTTCCTTCACAGCAAGAACAGGAACCTTGAAGAAGCTGAATATTTCAGTTTAAGTGCAGCCACCTAAAATCTGGAAGTTGATTTTTGTCTGTACAATCACCTCAGGGTCTTTTTGTTTATCTCAATCTTATTCCAACCTTCTGAGTATGCAGACCTGAACTGGAAATCTACCAAACATGGGAGTTTGCATGACATTTCCAGCCTGTCCTATTTTTGACCTGGCCAGAAACATCAGCATATCAGACTTGCTCACGGTTTTCCAGCATTTCTACTCTTGGTCACAATGAGAAGAAGGAAATGCAGAGCAGACCAAACAAAAAAATAATTAACCAAACTTTCTTAAACTCTCAGAAGGGGCTTGGTTCAAATCCAGTTGAGATGTAGATGAAAGTTCAGTCTGTTCATTTTATTGCGGTTTGTTTACTTATATATAATTTCATTTTAACTTGTTTTCCTTCTTTTCATCCATTTTGTAGCTAACCCTTGCAACAAATAAAAGAGATACACCCATTAAAGAATAGCTGTACGAAGAAGCCCTACAGGCAAGTTCAACCTACGCTAGGCACTAACAATTCTGCCCTGCAACCCAAGGGTTAAAGTCAAAGGTTCTGTCAGAGCCAGCCAGCACAACCTGGTCGGACAGTGACATCTCTGCCTGGAGGTCAGGACACACTAACATCTTCCCCATGGTGTGTCTCAGGGCTGGCCAGCACAGAGATGACGCTGGTTGGAAAGGGGAAGGGTGAGGAACACCATACGTTTCAAAGGTTCGGCCCATCTCCCAGAGACCTTTGCCAGAGCAGCTCCAGCAGAACTCTGGCACAGGTGTGATGGGGGACAAATACCCTCGGGGCTTATAAGAACCACCATGATGCCCACGCGGGGTTCAGAATATGAACGGGAATTACGTTATTTAATAACAAAATGCAACTACGTGCAAAGCAAATCTCTCTCCCACTTTTTCCTTGTCCTGTTAGGTACCTAGTTAGCTTCATACCATCCATCTTCACCTTCCTGCTGCCATAGGTGACTCATAATTAGGCATGAAATAATATAATTTGGATAGGAAGGCTACTAGCCAGTGTGCCACACAACTGAATACTGTATTGAGCCAGTTCTCTTCAACGGCTTCATGTTTGGCTTAGTTCTCTCAATGCCCACTAAATATGGAAACATGTATTGCACCAAACACATGCTAAAACCTTCAGCAGATATTTGGAATAATTGTTCAAAAAATTAAATTTTGTTCTTCTCCTGGGATTCATTTTTAATGGGCAGGGTGAAAGGCTGGATTTCTTTAGCCTTGATTTTATCTCACTTAAATAAATAGCAGGGGAAACGAAGGGCTTTGGCTGTTTCTTTTTTCAAAAAAACCCCACCATTTTTGCCTTAAGTCATTTGTTAAGCTTTTAGTGCTTTATGTATCCTAGCATCTTTACAGAGGACAACTCTGGAAATGTGCAGTGCATATCAAGAAAGAAATGCAGCCCTATACGTGGCTTACAGCCCAGTGAGGAGAAATAGGTTCAGCTTCACCTGATACGTTAGCTCATTAGCAATTACAACTCTGCTTAAAGCACGAGTCTCTACTAGTGGATGTTATGATTGGAATAACATACAGCATTTAAGCAGCATGTCACATTTTGGGAACTTCAAGTATTTTACAAACAACACCATTGCTGGAAGGCAAAAGCAGAGTTTTACTTGCTATTGGATCCTCCGTTAGTCATTTAATGTCACATTTTTGTACATGCGATTTCTCAGAATTAGGTAATAAACAATATGTTTAAGTGCACCTGGGAGCTCACGTCTAAATACCATGATTGCTAATTTCAGATATCTCAGTTTGAAAATGTGGTATTTACAGCTTGACCATAAGAGGCATTAAAAATAAGGAATGAAGGGCACTTCAGCACAGACTTTCAAGGAAGACTTCTCTCCCATTGAAACCAAAAAAAGAAAGAGACAAAGTCAGCAATCATTTAATGCTACATGCCCTTGAAGAAATGTTCTTGAGTACCATCCAGGAGCAAGCCCTCTACTGACCCGTAAAACTGATATTAGGACGTAAAGAGCCGTGTCTCTGTATAAAGATGTAAAGAGCTGCATTTCTTTCCCTGCTTGTGGGAAGATGCAAAGTGATAGCAACACCAGGGCTTTTAAACAAGCTTTCAGAATAATACAAAGCTAAATTTTGGTTCCTAAAAAGGAAGTTCCCTCTTGATCTCAAGGGCAGCGGGATTTCCCCTACTGTTTAACATTCTTCATAATGAAAAAGGTACTTTTCTGTTTCAGTTCTTTCTGTCGGGTGAGGTGTTAATCCAGCACTGTCATGGCCTTGCAGTCATTTTGCACATTTGCTGGGAATTAACAAAAGGAGAGACTACATTTCATGACACATTTGAAGTTTAGTTTTTCTAGTAAACTACATATTTACAAAACAAGCTTTTACAGCCAGTTTTGGGACAGAAAAATAAAGAAGTAAGGCCATCTATCCTTATTTGCTCAAGTGCCTACGCATAGGATCTTGCCTATGTCAGAGACCACCTTAAGGCTACCTATAGAAGGACTAATGTGAGGCACAACCCCATAACTCATTGATTCATGGAGCTGGTGGAAGTTTGGATTTTGAGAAACCATTTGTTAGGAGGCTCCTCCCTTTCCAGAGAGATTGTTAGCTTTTCAGACTTTGCTGTAGAAGAGGTTCTTTCCTGAACTTTGTTTCTGAAAAAAAAAGTGTGTTTTTATAAACAATTATTTTCATCTGAACAAAGTAACAAAAATCCCAGCTTGGCTTTAGCTTTTCATTAGAAATACCGTCAATTTTCGACAAAAAGCAAAACTGCCTAACTATTCCTTTGGGCGAAGGTTGGTTTCTCATTTAAAACTGTTTTGATAAAAGATTTCTGATTAGTACTGCCCTGGGTCTCTGAAACACCCAGCTGAAATGTATCCTGGGCAGGAGCACAGGCTGGGATCAGCATTTGAGTGATGCTGGGATCTACCTTCATCCCACAGGCAGTGGTGATATGATGGTCGCACGCTGCCATGGGGCACCTCTGCTGCCTTCCATCCCAGCCAGAAATCAATCACCAGACAAAATGTTTCAGGGAAGCTTTAGGGCAGCAGTAAGTTTTGCTGCCATCTAACTGGAAGAGTTTTTTCACAGTTTGGTCTAGTATTTTAAAAGTGATGTTATTGTGCAGCAATATAGTACCTACTATTATTTGCTGGTGGGTTAGAGGCTGCTCCCATCTTGCAGAACAGCTGTAAGTGATACACTGCTTATTGTGCACACAGCAGGCTTATTCAGCTACACTGTTTCCTCTCAATTTCAGTGTTTCTGAAAATTGGCGGAAAAGCTATTTATCAGGATTATATGCCCAATATATCAGGACCGTCACATCACCATAACTGCGATTAGACCAAAAAAAGTGAAAATTTGGGCTAATGTAGCTTTTCCTAAATGGTGATAATTATAATCAATCAATAGAACTGCTGTTTACATGACTGAAATCAGCTTACTTTATGTCATTTCTTCCAACATGAAAATTATATTATAAAGATGCCTGTGGGCAGGGTGGCTTTCTCCCTCTCATTTCCTTGTATCAATAATAAGCTACCAGGTTCTCCCACTCTCCTTCCCCCTTTTCTTAAATTTTATTTCTCGAGTCCCATTATGCATAGGCTGCAAGGCTTATTTTGGTTCTTTAGTGGCTGCATTAGTCAAACACACAGCAGATGTCAGTGCATTACAAAACTTGGGTTGAGCATAATAAAAGAAGTTACGAATGAGAAAGTTAAGAAAGCAAAAATGCCGGGAACTGCAAAGCTCTGAAGCTGTCGAGGAGGTCATCCCTCCATGTTTGACACTATCTCGTTAACCACTAACACTGGGAGCATTACTGCAATTTTACAGCTTCTCCTGCTGAACCCTTGTAAAGCTTTTAAATCTCTCACCCACCCCGGCTTTTTGGTAACTGTAGCACATGCTTCCCAGCTGGTACGGGAAAGTGCTGCCTGGGTATTTTTCCCCCTTTTGGACAATTCAGACTGTAGAAGCGCAGTAGAGAGTGGAGCAAACAGAAAGCATCGGTGCTGCTCGCTTCGTTCTGTAACTAGAGATTCTCTCCCTGCTTCAGGAAAGCCGGGCTAAGCAAAATATTTCCCTGGCCCGGGTGTCACGGCTGAAACAGAGGTGGGTCATTTAGAGTCAAGCTACGCATACCCTAAACCAGACCCGGGTGCTGCTCCCGCTCCTCCCAATTTCGTTGAAGTCGCAGCAATCCAGGAACAAAAGAGAGATCCAATTAAAGGCCTCCCTTGTTTCCCCCAGAACAGAGAGCGCCCTGGAAAAATAAACAGCCGCTCTCCCCCTCCGGGAGCTGCGCAGATACAGCCGCCTGAGTGCGTAGGGACCCTTGGGCGATAAGGCACATTCTCAGGAAGCTGAGGACACACACCTCAGTCCAGGGGGCTTCCTTACTTTGTACGCCCGGTTTCCCCGCCTGACACAGATCATTGTCCGGCAGTGGAAAGCCTCAGCTCCAGAAGGCAGCTCACATCCAACTGCCTCGCAGGAAACTGCAGAGGTTTTTGGTTCGTTTTTTTTTTTTTTCCTTTTTGGAGAAGCAAAGCAGAATGTTTATCTTTCTTATCTCAGAAAGGAAACCTATGGGAAATGCTATGCCATATTCTCCACTGTTCTCCTGTCATATAATTATAATGCATTACACAAAGCAAAATCTTTTGGAAAGTCAGTAGGGCTAATGAGAAGACAATCCCTTATTAGAAGGTGCTTTCCTTTTCTTTCCAAATTCTGCAAGTCTCATCTGAGTGGCCATTGGTATAAAACCAAAAGATGAGCTAAATGTTTGTGTCAGGAAAACACAACGCACCCCGAGTGGTCCGTAGCACCAGGAGAATAATTGTTACACAAGACAAATCTCTTTTCCCCAAATAACAAACCGAGGCCAGATTTTTTTCGGACTTCAAAGAAAGAACACAGTAGGGCCTTTCCACTGCCAAATTGCTAAGTGGAATAAAAAATTGTGATTTTGCCATTAAATACTTGGTATAAATTCAGGAGGGTTTTTTTTTTTTTTTTAAACAGTGATGCTATTACATTCTATACTGGAAAAGGATAAATTAGAATTTCAAACACTTTAAGCGGTCACTGGAGAACAAACTGTGCACACACCACTGGTGCACCACGCTGCACAGCTTACAGCATTTATGATCACAAACCCCACTAAGCTACGCTCTATATATTATTAAGGTCGGCACAGACTATACCACAGAAGCATCTGATGCTGATGATCGGTATGTGCCTTACATTCTGCCAACAGAATTTTCCCTTGAAGATTTACTACAAAGTTCACAGTATTTCTCTAAATTCCACTGCATTAGATTAGAGAAAAAAAAAAAAAAAAGACTCAAATAGTTGGGAAGTCTGACACGAACAACATCTCTAATGAACTTTAATTTTCTTAGTGAAACGCTTAATGAAAATCTGACGAAGAGGATACTGAGACCATATAAGAGGCCGGTAACAAACCCAGCTCTCCAACAACGCAGTCACTGCAGAAATTTTAAAGAGTTTGGGACTAGATTTTAAAGAGTTGAGCACACACAGATAGGCACAAACGCGTATTTCAAGGAGTGCTCTGCATTCTGTTGGTACAACTATGACTCTGAGAAACAGATATTTAAAAAAAGAAAATATCTAACCTACTGAGCTCTTTTGAAATTTAGCTACTTGTTACCAGATCTAGATGGGAACCAAAGTCCTGTGAAAGAAAGTATGATCTATATTAGTTGCCATTTCTGTGGCCTGTACTCCTCAGGATTGCCTACAGACACACACTCAGGAAATGATACTGAATTAATGTTTAAAGTGGATTAATTAATTGGCCTCAGTCCCCAATCTATTCACAATCAAGAGGCTTTCAAGTTAACTTAGTTAAAGGCAGTTTAGAGCACTCCAATTCTAAAAAGAATTCCTACACAGCATCTTAATGCCGTTAAAGTAATTGGTTTTAAATTCACATCTTCACTTAATTTGCTGGGGTTTTTTTAAGCTTTTCAGTGTAAATGGGCACTAAGGTAACACTGAAAAAGGAGTTTGGATAAGTAAACTTGTCATTTTTAAAGTAAACAATGAAAATGTTTAATATCAGCAAACGTTCCCAGATTATTTCATGAGGGCTCTACATGCAAACTTTGAGAATACGCTCGTTTTTTAAAGCAAATGTCAGTACAACAGCAAGAAACTTGTCAAATTAGAATGCTCCCCCACAGGTATTTGGCCCCCCCATGTAATACACACGAGCACCTGAAAGCATCTGCGGGTATTCCAGGCTTCTCAGTAGTTTGAGTAAAACTGACTGTTGTCACCCAGAGAATCAGATAAAAATAATGAGAATGAAGTAACTTATCTGAGCCCTGCCAAGCCACGCCAGCAGCCCAGGAGAGCAGGAGGTGTGCCCAGGGGTGGCCCCAGTCCCCGCAGCAGTGGGGTGGGAGCGGAGGGGAGCAGGGCAGCTTGGCTGCAGTCCTGCAGCCCTCTTCAGACCATCATGTAATCAAAGTAAATGCGGATCACACCTCTAGATGAGGCCTCAAAAGCATTTTAACTCTATGTTCCTTTATGTGGAACCGTTACCCATATCTGATTATACGAATGACACCTAGAGAACACCACAATTTAGATTTGCTCCTTAATCCAGTGTATTTCCCACTTTCCACTTACAGAATGAAGATGCGGTGCCCTTCGTTTGCTGCTACTGCCGTGCTAAGTGCTGTGGGAACACTCTTATTGTCCCTCCTCCATAAGGACCTGGCCATAATTTCACGAAGAATAAGATTAGCCTTCTACTCACACTGATAAACAACTCCAACACACGATACACATTTTGTCTGTGAGATTCTAACTTTGTTGTTTATTGCTTTACAATGGCTAAAAAAGTAATAATCTGGACTTCCATACTGTTTAGAAACAACCAGAGAAAAAAACAGTCAACCTATTATTGATACTCCACTGCCATTGCATTCCCCTGCTTTCATAGGACAATTTAGAATCACAGAATGGTTAGAGTTGGAAGAGACCTTAAAGATCATCAAGTTTCAACCCCCCTGCCATGGGCAGGGACACCTCCCACCAGACCAGGTTGCTCAAAGCCGCATCCAGCCTGGCCTTGAACACCTCCAGGGATGGGGCAACTTAACTACTTAAAGTCCATTTACAGCGTAGTGCAGTGAACTGAAAAAGAAGAACCTCTGCGCTATTATTAGATTTCATAATAGGCATTATTAGATTTCATATTAGGTTTCATCTGCCTATTCCTCATTTGAAAACAGGGCTACATACAGACACCATAGCTCTGGAATAAATAATTACAACAGCAAATATTTGTCCCAAAGCCTGCACTTATCAGTTACAAGAGTAATAGTTACTACACGGTTTAGTATGTGAAGGAAGGACTCAGTACACAGAAAGGTATTCTTTAACTGTTTTCTCGCCAGACAAGCTTTTTTAAAAAGAATGTAACCAGAACTGGAAGCCAGAAGAAAAGGCGTACCACATTTCCTGGATATTCAGTAGGCTACAGAAAGATTTCACTGGAGCCTTTAAACCAGTATTAAGACAAACTAAAACAAAAAAAGAGCATCTGTAGGTTAAGCAGCAGTATAATGTTTCTTTTATCTCAAGTAAATTTAATCTGATCAAAAAGCTATTTAAAATGCAACAAAAATTATTATGGAAATGTTACTTGTTGTTTATAGTATAATGAAAATAGTATTTGCTACCTTTCACTGCTTTGTGTACATCCTGGGATCATAACACGGCTAACAGAATATGGCAAACAGAAGCACTGAGTTTCTTTGCTGTCAAAACTGTACTCCTACTCAAAGCAGGGACTTCATTACAAAGCTATTTTCAGTGGGCGTTAAAATGCTTGAATGGAAGCAAGTAAATACTCCTATTTATGTTGTACTCACGTAGTAGCACAAAACAGCACAAGAGGCGAAAAGGCTGGAGACACACTTGTAACTCCAAAGCCCTCACACCGATCTGAGTTTGAGGTTAAATGTCCTTTGCTGCAAAATCCACTTCTGAAAGCAGATTTTGAGCTTTTTGAAAGCACACGGCTCTTGCCGAGACACGCACGGAGGCAGCGCTGGGACCAGCATTGGGCAGCACTGACTGCTTTGCAGAAGTCCCCCCTTGTGTGAACTGCAATTGCTTTTTAAGGCTTGAAATAGTTCAGGATGTGGGTAGTTCCTGATCGTGCGGAATTTCAGATAAGGAGAGAAACTGAAGAACGAGCTTCTTTCCATCACATACAGTTTCTCCAGATCCCTCACACACAGATGAATCGAGCTGGGATCGCAGTTCACTTGCTCTTGCTTTAAACTCCTCTGACAGATCGCTGCTACCTCTGGCTTTTGTACAAGCCTGAAAGTGAAATTTCTCTTTCCACCGAGAAAGCGAAATCTCAGCTTCACTAAAGCAAGTGGAAATTTACTGTTAAATTTACAAGATCTGGGTTTACACTGGTCCTAACAGCAACTAAAATTACAAGAAACTATTTCTAAAAAAATCAAAGCTCAGAATAATTCACCGAAGTGCAGTAGTTTCACGTAGGCCTGATCAGATGCTTACAAGGATGTCTGACAACTGCTGTGAAAGGGCCATTTGTTTTTTAAAAAATAAATATCAATGCCACAAAACTATTCTCTTCTCATGAGGGTCTTTAAAAAATGTAAATAATTTTGGAGCAAAATACTATTTGAAGTAACTAAATTTATGCATAGTATATCAGCAAGACATTTAAAAAACACAATTATCAAATATTTCGCATTGAAAAATATAGTATGTAATGCTAGATAAAGATGCATCTAACATTCATATACATATAACAAAGGTACACAGCTTCAGTTTCCCTGAGTATGGTATCATCAGAGGGAGAAACGCATCATTTCACTCTCCGCCTTTTAAGTATAAAGTTTATCCTTTCTAGAGCTTTTAAAAGGCCATGCAAAAGGGGATGTCAAAGCAAACAGAGAGGAACTGCCTATTGGTAATACTCCTTAATGTGAGACAGTGTATTGCTGTAGTTTCATAAAATTTTAAATCTATGTATGGTTTTGGATTTCCTCACACACTGTCTCCAGCTGCCTTCTCCTGCTCTGGTGTTTCCTAAAGCGACACAATTATCATCACCCAATTAGTGCTGGAGTGAAAAAAAAGGGCTTCTTCAGACAGAACTCCTTAAACAATTCAGTGTAGGTCCTTAAAGATGTGAATTGAGGTTTACAACTTATTGTAAAGATTCATGCATCAAATACACTCAAATTTGTGAGACAAAAGGAGTAGAAAATGAATTAAAATTATTTACCACTGAGTACAGTGAATTTTGTGAAAATATTGGCACTAGAAGTGTATAGTAGAGATCCTTATCGCAGCAGTTCAATCACAGGTGTTTCCCCATATTACCAGATTATCCTTATCCAGAATAAATATTTAATGTTAGTATTAACAAAGAAAATCTGTAGCTCCAACAACAATCTCTGTGTGTTTAAAGCTCAGTGATGATTATCCACTTTAAAATCAATTGAATAGTAAGTATTAAACAATTTTACACAATAAAGGTTTTCAAATTGTAAAGAAAAAGCTTCCAGTCCCCAGAGGCGCCTCTTCATGAGCCAAGACTCAGCTCTCCCTGCTGGGATGCAACCCGTTCAGAGCACTGCTCTTTAGCTGCCTTGACTGATTTTCTTTCCCCCACAGATGTCTTCACTACACGGGAGTGATGTATTAATGTAACGCACCCATCCACTGCAAGGGAGGACAGGATTCCTGACAGCAACTTGTTGCTTGCACCTCTCAGGAGGCTGCACTTCAACTCACAGACTTTGCTCCTACTTTGTAAATCCCCACTGCTTAGTGTCTCAGCACAAATTTCCCTCTGGTGAAAACAGCGGCGCTGAACCAAGATGGGAGGATTTTAGAGGAATCCTTTGACTGTACTAATAGTGATTAATACTTGATGACTTTTGAGTTATGGTCTGATCTTGCCAGGGCAGGAGCTTGGAAGGCTCAGAAGAAGATCCCCCATCCGGACACCCACAAAGCCTATAGCATCCTTTCTGCCAGTGGCAGAGCTTTGGGTTTTTGGAGGGAGGTGTCCAAGAATGCTCCTTGCTATGTGAAACCTCTCCAGAGTATTAGAAAGATGCAGCAGTGGGATGGTGCTATGCTCCTACCAAGAAAAGTCTAAAGCCCACATTTGTGACATAGAAAATAGTAGGAAAGGATTTTCAGGGTATTTTGGATGTCCAGAGAACACAGGCCCCAGCGTGCGCAGTGGGATGCGTAGCTCAGGGGATGCTAAAAACATCACATAAGATTCACTGGATAAATGAGAAAATGGGTTTCCTGCTATAACCTCCTCTGAGAGGGCACACAAGTGCAAAATGAATTTGATAATTTTCATGCTGCTTAGATACTAGGCATTTCTTCCCAGTTTTAAATACTTGAATACTCCCAACAGACACTTAAACACAAATTCAGCTCATGGACAAAGCTCCCATCCTTTTTCCTAATTCTCAAGAGAAGAATAGCAAAGAAAGAAAGGGCAGCAGAGAGACAGGCTTCTAGTGCAGAACGCCACTTTACTTCATTTTCTAACTTTCAAAGCTCCTCATAGCCTTCGCATTTTCCTAATTTTAACCTCTTTGTTTTGAGTTTCTTCTGACAAGTCTTTCATCACCAGTATATTCAGGCTTGACTTTCCACCTCTTCTCTCCCCTTTCTATATCCTATGCCTTGCACATCCCACCACCCTCACAGCAAACCGACTGTGTAAATGCCTTTCCCTCCACCACTGAGCATGGACACGTATCCCTCCTTTCCTGGGGAATTTTGCCCCTCTTTCAACCTCTCCTACCTCCTTCTCTTACAAATTCCTGAGCCTGCAAGTTCTACAGACCTCTTCCCCTTTTTTCACTCTTCTTTTTGCATTATTCTTTCTCAAAGTTTTATGAGTGGTTTGGGGAAGATAAAAATCATCCCTCCCATTGGAATAACTTTGGTAGGGAACTTACGGAAGTAAAAGATGACAGACCATCAACTCATAAGCCACATGTGGTACCCTGGGGTCTCCCAGTGTGCATTTGCTCCACCCCTGCTACGTCTCTATGATCACTCACGCTCTTCCATTCTTCCTTTTCCCAGTTTCTTCTTTTCTGAATAATTCCCATCCCTCTTTCTTTCTAATCAAGCAGCTCTTCTCCCTCCAAATAGTCCATTTCTGGAAAAAACATATCACAAGTTGTTTTCTTTTTGCCTTTCCTTGTTCAAAGCTAAAGTACATCTGTCTGTATCTAATTATTTCTTACTGCATTTTCTTCCTTTTTTTTGTGTTTTAGGAGAAAAAAAAGATTAACATTTCTCATGTCTTTCACACTATTTTGACATTACATTTTAGAAAATCAAGGTAAAAATTAAAGACTCCAAAGAAATAAAGTACGTTTAACAGAACACCATTCTTTATCAGCGTTTTCTTTCAAGTCGCGTGTATTAATCTACTGGGGGAGAAAAGAGTGACCAAGGTGATATGGGGAGGAGGATGGAGATGGGGGGGTGAAAAATCTTTGTGAGCAAACCCTGCACACTTGTGTCCTCCTGCTGAGTAGAGCTCAGGAGCTCTAAATGAGTATAAACAGCAACATAGGGCATGAAACAAGTAGAATACTGCATCAGATCCTCTTTCTGTGGGCTCTTTCAGTAGCAACAGTTTCCTCTGAATATAATCACTTGATCTTGTGGTTTATAAATCCAGGCCTGCCTCCAAATAGCAGAAATCTTTATCAGAGATAATTGCTTTTGGCTAGAAGCAATTGGTAAAGATGACTGATAACGGTTGTGCAATTATCGTTTAAATGATTATTTCTACTCAACAAACACCAATACACCCTCCATATCGCTTTATACCTACGCATTTGCACCGTTTCTAGGCATTACTTTTCATAATGCTCCTGTGTGGATGCACAGAGGGTGCAGCTCCCACACTGCTACAGCACAGCCTATGCAGAAGAGGAAAAGCCTAAGGGAGCCCTCTTGGTGCTACCGACCCTCGCTCCGTGCCAGGACACTGCTGTGCTGCGTGGCTCAGCCCGCTGACCGCTCTTCTCCAGCTGCTGCCCCCTGCTCTTTCCTTCTCACATCTGCATCCACCTACAGCCTCTCAGATGAAGGTCAGGGACTTGGGACTACCTTGGGCCCGTGGGTGATGAGCACACGAGATCCCTGCTGCAGGCATGAAGCAAAACAAACAGCTGGAACTTGCCTACAGCACAGACCTAACAGCCCACACTTAGATGGGGCTGGGGTGGCCCTTGGGGTTCCCAAGGCAAGGGAAGCGGGCCCTCCGTGCTGGGCACCTAAGAGTGAGGGTCCCCAGGGAGACCAGGCTATCCGGCCTCCTTATTGCCCTGCTTGAACCTCGGGGACCAGCCTGCTCTTGGCTGGGTCAGACAAGAGTGGACGGAGCCAGGCGAATTGCTTCCATACGCAGCCCAGGCATCCTCAGCCAGCCAAACCTATTCTTAATTGAAATTATTTACAAATGCATTGGATTTCTTTTTCTCTTGTTTTAGTTAGTTCCAGGAGCTATGGACTAGATTCAAAAAAATAAAAAGCTGAGGGCTTTTTGGTTGGTTGGATCTTTTTTCTTTGGATGAGACAAACAGGGAGAATAAAAGCATCTCCAAGCTTTCTATATACTCGTGGGAAGAGTAATCTCTATTAACACAATCACTGAAATTGCCTGATGGAATCAAAACTGTTTATACAAGCAACAGTTAGAGGACTGGTATGATACAATATAGGTGGAAATAAGTGGTGCTAAATTCAGCCTCGTTTTCAGTAAGCACAGCATTATATAATTTTCTTATGCTGCTTAAAATCAAAAGTCCACTTTGTCTTCGTGTATGGCATCATCCTGCTGTATTAAAAAAAAAAATGTATAAGGGAAAAAGTACTTGTCCCTACTGCCTCACTATACTTGTATGTTGTAGGGTACAATAAGAGTCTCTTTTCAAAATCTTGCACAAGTAAGGATGTAAAGCTGTGCTTTATTTGTGCTAAGGAATGCAGCATTAAAACCAGGCTTCTCTGTGGGACATCTCTGGGGGACCCAGAGGAAGCCTTGCGCAAAGTGCTTCCTGCATTTTGCTGCTTCTCCTGGGAGGGGATTAAGATTAGGGACCTAATTCCACTGAACGTCCTCAGTTTTTTTAGCTGTCCACAGAATTGGCTTCCTGCAAAGAACCTCATCTAATTAACTTAAAGTCATGACTGACTTACACGTGCTTTGTTATGAAATATAGATATGATGGCATGTTTTCATACTGCATAGCTGAACTGTCCTTCCCCACAGTGCCATCAGGATGGCACTGTGAGCAATATGTTTAACATAGGCATGCTGCCAGCAAATATAGATGTTTCCTGTCCTTTCATGGGTCCCCTCGTACTATCTTGCCTAAAAGATTGACCATATTCCGCAGCTCTAATAACAAACACTGTAACCTTGCAAATAGTGACACTTGGAGTTTTCTTTAATATTTATATTTTTTGACCCCAAAAGGGAAAAGAATTTACCATACATAGACTGGAAAAACAGTGTGCTAATTTCACTTATCAAAGGCGTTCAAACCAAAGAGCCTGCCACTAATAATAGTGTGTTAAAAAAATATTCTTGAACGCAACATGCATTACTGTATTTTAGTACATGCTGGTACCTAGCTCTAAATGTCAGTATTTTCACAGCGTAATTCATGTCAGCTCCCAGCTCTTATGACATCAGAGGATGAGTTCAAAGGAACACAGTTTTCTGCTTTATAAAAACAGTTCAGAGATAAAAGCCAGTTTCAAATAAAAAAAAAAAAAAAAAAAAGAGAAAACTGAAACTATTAAGCACTGCATTAGCCAAACAATTCTATGAAAGGCAAACGCCAATCAAAAGAAGATGACAGCATTTTATAGTGAAACCATATTAGTACAAGTGATCAACTGCCGTTGATTAATGCCTTACTCAATGCTCAGTGTCCTTCCTACTAAATCATGCAGCTGAGGAAGTGTTAAAAATCATATCAGCTATTAAACAGGGAAGACTGAAAGCAACCTATCCTCCTGTACATCACTGGACAATATTTAATACATGTAATGAATCTACTAGCAATAAAACAACTTCTCTATCTGCGCGAGTATGCAGAAAAGAGAGGAGAAAGTGACAGAATATTATTTCCTATATTTATAATTAAAACAAATAAATAACAATCACATGGCTTTAAGCATTTAGTTTTCTGTAGATCTTTCAAAATTTTTTTGACCCAGCACTCGGTGCTCTGGAGCTTATCAATGACACCAGGGGTCAAAAGTGTTAGTGCGACTAAAATTACTTGGACAAAGCCAGAACCAGGTCAGATCGCCATGGGATAGTCCCATAAGGCCTCCTGTAGGCTGCTGCCACCAAGGAGTTCTAAGGAAAAGAAAGGAAAGACCATGAATCAAACATCCCAGAAAATTCACAAGCAAATGTGTTATTAATCAAGGAAAATAAAAACAAAGTTTATTAAAATGCCTTGTAATAGTACATTTCAAAACAACACAAAGACATCTTATGTGATGACCATTTTATCACTGAGGCTCAGTCCAATTGAGTTACATTCTTTAAACCCAAAGAGCCACAAGTGTGCCAGAAAAGAAAATAAACACTGGAACGATGTGTG
Source organism: Xenus cinereus (assembly GCA_025774025.1). Lineage (NCBI taxonomy): Eukaryota > Metazoa > Chordata > Aves > Charadriiformes > Scolopacidae > Xenus > Xenus cinereus. The sequence continues at coordinate 23,108,782 of JAOXJK010000051.1, read as the reverse complement.
CAGTCACACATCTAATTTGATGATTGATCTCACAATTTAAATAGACACTTTCCACCCAAAATAAATGCAGAAGTCTGTATCAATGGCACTTCTGCAAACTGAAGCAAATAGCAGGACTGGTACAATTTACACGTTTCTTTCTATATTTAGTGAAGTTCAAATTAGGACCTGAATGAAGTCAGAGGATAAGAAAACAAAGCAGAAGGGGTCTACTATGTTCTGTACTATTTGGAACACCATAATAAAATATTTTTTAAATGACTATAACTTTCTCATTTATTGCATAAATATTTATGAAGGGGACGGATCCTCATATGGCACAAACTGCCTTAAATTAATTGGCTTCAGTGAGTCAAATAGAGCCAAGGAAGTTACAACGATTTACGTCAACCACGAATTTGCCCCAGCATGTTTACACAGGAATTTTGAATCGAATTAATTGCTGCTCCGACTCTGGGGAATTGATGGAACTGTGACAGCGCATGATTTAGTCTTTTACGCTCTAAACCAACATCAAAAGATGGATCCTGTTTCTCCCCTCCCACAAGCTCTTGTTTACATGAATATTGTCTGTGAAGTGACTCATGGGAACGGGGATTGAACTATTAGGTCCGCTTTTGCGCTAACGAGGCTAATACAGAGTGATATTTGAACTGTATCAAGTTTTTAAGCTAAAGATGGAGGTCAAAGTTACAATTTTATCAGTTACGTTTTGGAGCCCTTCACTTGATCATGACAATACCATGTTCATAATACAATTATTGTAATCATATTTCCAGTATTGCTTGCCTTCAGTGGAAACAGATTGCATTAAACTCCAAAGCCGCCTGAAATGGTATGCACATTTCAAAGTCAAATAAAGGTTATAGAATTCACGTGCAGCGTATAATCGGTACTTCATCACTAGAGGTATTTTTGAGACTTTTGTGAACTCAGCAATTAGTGCTAAAACAGGCATTATATAAGGAGAGACAGAATAGTTAATAGGTAATAAGCAGCTCACTGATTGTACAGACTTCAGCAAGGCCATGGGTAAGGCTGAGAGCTCTACATGGTACCTGCGCTGTTATGATTTATTCAAACATACAATGTATTTACTTCAAATCTATACCAGCTTATGTCCCTGTTGCTGCAGGAGAGATGTTTAGAAATCTCCATAGCTTGCCAGGCAGCGTAAGTCAGTGTCCCTTCGCTGCAGTCAGTGCCCGCTCCTGCCAGGACAGAGCTTGTTTGTATTTCTGTTCAAAACCCTATTCTATCAATATTTATTAATGAAAGAAATTGGGAAAAAAATGTTTTTTGTGTATTCTTTCTATCCTTGCTTTCTGAAGAACTTTACCTGTTAGTCTGAGCAATTATTAATGAGCTCCAATCACTAACAAATAATTATATTAGAATTAATTGCCTCCAGTCTTATAAATCCTGAAGTAGCATTATGTAAAAATGAAGCTATCATGTTACCAGGAAACATAATATACAGAAAATGTGTCTTAATTATTTGAACAGAAGCTGGATGAAGATTTATCACCTCACTAGCTCCAGAGAGCGATGACAGGAACAAAGGAAGTTTTGTTCACTGACTAAAGCAAAAGTTTTAAAAAAAAATAAAATATGTATTTTCACTTTTTTCAGCTCTCAAAAATGAACTTTTGTTTTCAGAAGGTGTGGGGTTTTTTTGGTTCTCTTTTTTTACTGGGTTAAATAAATTCTTTCGTCAGACCCAAAATGAAACTGTGATTAAATTGTGTAGTTTTTGCCAATTACTTAAATTCAAATTTTGTATGTCAGAATATGAATGTATTTTCAAATAAGAAATGTAAACTTTAAGTATTGCAAGAAACATTTTTTGAAAAAAATCTATTCTCTTATTCCTTAGAAGCTTTAAACTTCATAAAGTATTTTGGAACTTGCATTTTTTGCTGAATAGTAATAGCAAGTTGAAAAGCATCACCCCATTCTAGTTATAAAACTCTCCATAATTATGGAAGAAATCACAAACGTCTCTAGAAGTGCAGAAAAAGCACTAAAGATGAAGTGAGGCAGCGTATTGAGTTTATATGGGGAACAACTTGGTTTATTGGAAGTATTTGTTGCTGCCGTTGTTTTGGTTTATTAGGTTTCCATTCTTATGAGCGAAAAATTAACCGGCTGCAGGGGCAACCCAGGGTCTGAAACTGCATGCAAAATCCTCTTCACCCCGGCTGCAGCCGAGCCGGGCGCTAACACCGCAGGCTCATTTACGGAGGTTCCCTCCGTGCCTCGCTCCGTGGTGTCACGGCGTCTCCTCCCTGCCATATGTCTCCCATCCCCACAGTGCAGCGCTCCAAACGGCTCGGGAGCCAGTTGCTCCCAGCGCCTGCCAGCGCTTGCACAAAAGCTGAACTTGACACTCCCAGGCAGTTCCAGGGAAGTTCCTCAGACTCTGCACATGTAATTAACGGGGAGTACGGGAACATTAGAAAGACTCCAGCCTATTCAGAGGAGCAGCAAATGGGAGACTGGAGTAACAGGAAGGATAACAGTTCTCTACAAGTGGCATATATGTATTCAGACTTGTCATACGCACACTTTTAGAGTCCCAACAGAGCGTGACCCAGAGCGAGCTCTGCTAGCTCTAGTACTTTATTTCATTTTTATAGATTGTAAGGTGATCACGTAACATCTAGTCCGACTTCCTAAATAACACAGGCCAAAATAACCTCACCCGCTATTTTCCCCTCTCCATTAGTACAGACTGTCTTCACCTTGGAAAATATCACTAATGCGAATACGCAGAAGAATGAGCAGAACGCCGTTTCCAGCACGGCCTCTTTGCCAGAGCGTGCTGGCTCCTGCTGAAGCCAATCCGGCCCTTGTGCGTGCAGAGGGCAGATCCCAGCTCTCACCGGCTGCAAGGGAACTTTGCAGAGTGTCATGTTACTTCTGAATCAAGAGTTTGAAGGGTTATTTTCAGAAATTCCCAGCTAGGGTCTAGAGGCATTTAGTCTCCCCAGCCCGTGGCCGTTGAGCACCAACTACCTTAAGAAATCTGGCTCTGACATCCTGCGGTCCCAGCCTCCAAAAGGAGAGAGGAGAGGGTGTGCTCCGAGCGCGGTACTAGCACAGAGCCCTTGGAGGGCTCCTGGCAGTTTGGAACAGCCTGATCACAGGACTGGAGTCTTGGATTGCAGCTGCTTCGGGGCAAGAATCATGGCTTTGTCATTTGCTTGTGAGATATATAGCTCCACAGCTCTCAACCTCTGGCAGGATGAAAACAGCAGGCAGGCTATTTGGAAGCGGGTCTAGCTAGTTTAAAAAAATTTCAGTACTTCTTTCATGTCTCTGAGTTTGCAAGCTCACACCATCAAATCCTACTCCAGCAGGTAGAGTTGATAGGAAAGAAAAATGCTGAGGACCTCCAGGAACCAAACCTTGCTACGTACCTTTCAGAAATCCTGAGTGGGACGGCCTGGGTGCAGCCTTTGTCCCAGGACAAGCCCTGGGAGGGAGGCACTGGGAACAATCCCGCTTCGTGTTCCCCCCGAAAGATGCCACAAATTGTGTGCTACGTAGTGCCGGATGGTTTGGTTTTGCAGGTGCCTACTGCAGGTATCTGCTGCACATGACAGCCATGCCTGGAATCCAGTAATACATCCCAGCCCACAGAGATCATGTCCAAGCTACCAAAATAGAAAGCGATGAGTTCCTACATATTCTGAAATGCTAATATTAACACGGTTTTGTTTTATATCAGATGTCAATAGGACTGTCTTTTCAAGTTTGCCTTTTTTATTGCTGGTTTTAAGATAACAGACTTGAAAGAAAGAGGTTAAATAGTGTCTAAACTTAGTAAACGTTTTCCACAAGTGCAAAGATTAAAGCAGAAATAAGTGGTGGTCTGTACTGCAACCTGAACCCCGCTAAATAAACCAAAATATTCACTTACTTGAACATTTAATGAAGGTTAAATATAACCCTTAAAGCATGAAAACAATGATTTCAAAAGTTTCCAAGAGCCTCTTACCCCTCACCCCCCTTAGATTTTGGAGCAGTGATGAGTGATACTTCTTAGCTGCTTCAGCTATTGCTGAATCCCCTATTAGAGACTTAGGAGGGAAGTTTTCTCCAATTCTCCTACTTCACTAATGACTCTCAAGCTGGGGTTTCTAGCATGGACTGAGAGGAACATTCTCCCTGGAGCTTATACAGGTGTCATTTGTGTAAGCCTTTGGTGGTTTTACACAAATGATGGCCCCAGGATCCTTAACAAAACAATCCAAATGGCCTCCTTCCTTTAATATATTATTTAAGCAATAACTTCACTCTACCCTCAGGCTTGCAATGCAATAATTGCAACCAAACTAGCACTTACCTACAGAGACACAAATGATGTATTTAAATGTAATGGCAGCACGTAAGCTATTTCTAATTCAGAGAATAAGTAATTGAAGTATCTCAAGAAAACATTAAAGAGATGTTAAGGACTTGTATCCACATTAAGGTTAATCAGGAAATTTGATTGGCATATATTATGGCTAATAACATAAATGATATAATGGTAGAGGAACAACTGTTCACATCCACAGTTGCAATGCTCACAGTAATAAAAGAGAACAGGAAGAGTACCATACTTGGAAGGACAGTTAGGGAAAGAAAATAAACTATCTGGATAAAGCTGGCCTGTCTGTTACAGAAAAAACTTGATTACTACAGGCAAAACACATACCTCGTTTTACCACTCACCTCGTTTTACCACTCAGATCTACTAGATGACAACTTTCTTCTCTCCCTTTGCAGTTGCACAATTTTGCCTCCTCACATAAAACTTTAGTAAGATAAAATTTCCATTTTAAAATGAGATGGCATTCCTGCTTATATGAGAAATTTGGTAATAAAATAATACACGCTCCCAAACAACAAACATCAGCAATGAAATCAAACTTCTCAACGCAGGCCTGAGCTCAAGTCGGAGAACAGTTTGGGTTGGAAGGGACCTTTAAAGGTCACCCAGTCCAATGCCATGTTTCAGGTCTCCTCCCGGAATGACGGGGTACATTTCTGAAGTACCACACCCAGGCTGGGTCCGGGAGCCCTTTCCCGGGAGGAAGTGGATGGGGGAACAATGGCAGAGAGGGGCGCCCAGCGAGCAGGGCTCTGCGTCTGCGCCGCCTCTGCCAAGTGGCCTAAGGGGAAAGTTGTGGCTGTGTCAACATTCGTGAAAGAATTTCCTATCCATTGTGCGCTCGTACAGGGTGAGTAGCAGCGAAGAATTAGACTTGGAGAAATAAGGAACTTGCTCAAAGTTACAAGTCCTATTTTACCAATTCGCTCTATCTTATGCAACGCTTGCCAGGTGAGGTGAGCTTGCCCCTGTGTGCTCACCCAAAGCTGTTCTGCATGCATGGAAACTAAATCTGAACGGGCCTCAGTAATAGAAACAAGAGCTTACATGACTTGCCTACAGAGTCCGTCTGGCAGTTTCTAGCTGAGCCACATAACAATTATTTCCTGATTTTAACCATTGCTACAGTCTTACCAAAGACAGCAGCTGTTTTAATCTCTTTCAGCTATTCGAAGTTAACAAACCCCTTTAGAAACACAGCAACTGATTTGTATTAAGCTCAAGTCTCTTGGAACACTTTAGTGAGCCATCTAAACCATCTTTTTCCTAATGAAGACAAGATCTGTATATCTAGCTCCAAGCACAGCAATCTCTTGAGCTTGACTGCGGACAGTAGGCACTAAATACAAATAATAAGCATCGTTAGAAAGAGGCTTCTGCAGACAACTTGCATTGCTAATTGGAAGCAGGGTGTTGCCTTCCCCAAGCACACAGAAAGAAGGTGCTTGAGGCTGATTAGGATGAGCATTCACAAGCAAAGCCACAAGCATCAGTGGGGAAAAATATATTAAGTTACAGGGAAAATAGGCCCTTAAGAAAGGAAAACAGTTAGCAGTCGGTAAAAATGATGCTGGACACAAGCACTGGGGGTGACTTTGTGATCTCCAGGGTGTGTTTCTCTCCCTTCCCCTTCAGCCCCCAAGAGCATTAGCACAGACTTCAACAGAAACTGATTCTGAAATGCTTTTTGCCTACCACATTCGTTTTAGTAAAACTACCTTTAACTGTGCTGATGCCTGAAAGTCCATCCTGTGTGACCTTGTCTCCGGTTCTGCCACATCCACTGCCAGAGTGTACTGTACAGAAAATACTTCATATAAGAACTAAACTGCAAAGTGCATCCATGTCCTGTGGCGATGCACTGGAGAGAACTTCACTGCCACGAGGCAGTGGGTTTAAAGCAATGATAGTGTTATGTTTCAACAGTACGGAATTGTGAACTCGCATTAAGTCAGTCCTTCCAATCACCCTATCCTTGGCAGGTATTTAACTTTATTTCTACTTAAAGAGTTCCTCTCTGTCCTTCCCACCCCTTAACACACACCTATTCTTAAATGATTAAGAACCATGAGTTGATGAAAACATTAGAGGGGAAAAAAACCAAACAAATCAATGTGCAAATCTATTTGCATGGACACTCTTTGTATTTTTTCTGCTGTGGTATTTGCCAGGCAGCAGAGGTAATTTGTTAAGATCTTATTTTACTCTTCTTGCCTCTCAGATGAAAAAATAGCCAATATGGATGATGTGTGTGGGGTCCTCCTCCTATTTGTTTTTGGTGGCCAACCTTTTTGCTTTAGGAGGGTTAGAGAAATAATTATTGAACCCTCTTTGGGTAACAGCCAGAGGTTGTTTTCCTTAAGCTGCTCCAGATTGTTACAAGGCAAGGTTGAAACTATAGGCTTTCACATGGCATTTGAAAAGTAGGTGGTGAGTCAGAAAGGCAGCAAGACACAGGAAGGCTGCTCCAGGTGGCAGAAGCAACAGGGTCAGCGAGAAGGCCACCTCTAGCTGAACAGAGGAGAGCAAAGAGAGGAGGTTATTTAGCAAGGCTGGAGTTAGCCCAAGAAATCCTGGGGAGAGGCCTACAAACAAGAAGGGCAGTTTTGAATTGCATCAGGGAGTAACGGAGCTATTTGAAGTTGGGGGGTTTGAGTTTGTGCTTCTTTATCTAGGAGACCCTGGGTGGGAAAATTGCACTTGCGCTGGGGCTGTAGAGGAAGCAGCACGGAGCTGAAACATGCAACAAGCCATCAGCAAAACTGCAGATCTTGGTGATGCGAGGAACCAACAAGCTTTAGGCATCTGATGTTGAACACCAATTGCCTTGGCTCTCAGCATAGTCAGGACAAAAAAAAAAAAAAAAAAGCAGCAGCTCTTCCAGAGAGCTATTGTAGCCAACAGAAATTAAGTCCGAACTCCAGATGCTTTGGTAGGTGATAGAACTATCTATCCTGCTCTGAAAAGGAAGATAGATGAGAGGAGGCCAGAGAGCAGCAAGGGCAACAGAACACCAGAAGATGCTCTCATTTGTTCTTAAAAAATTCATTCCTTCTTTCAGGTATTTCTGCTCAGCTCTTATGCTGACACCAGAGGTTCACTTTGCTAAGAGTGGCAGAGAAGGTGGGAAGGAGGGATTTCAACCAGTATTTCATAGCTCAGTATCAGCCTAAAGAGATCTAATGGAATGACACAAATTATTGGTCTATTAGCATAAAGAAGGGCTAACCCAAAAAAAAAGAATCAGCATCTAGGCGTGGAAAAGGAGCAAAGCAGGCAGGGCAGGGGTACAACTCTGCACAGATTGGGATGGAGGGTCAATACCTGCACTGAGAGCAAGGAGAATGAAACCACAGAGAAGAGAAAATGGAAGGAGGATGCCTATCCAAGAGAAAGGAGCATCTGATTTGGACAAAGCCCAACTATGTGTACAATGTACATATGTATGTACTATGCCTTAGACTTCTGAATGACTACATCTGCAGACATTTTTGTAAATGAGGCACTTTTATATGTTGAGGTACTTCTGTATATGTATGTTCATATATCTGACATATGTTAAATAAAAGCTATGAGAAGAGACCTAAAGGCTTTGGGGATGGGTTTTTTTTATTTTTTTTATTTTTTGGTTTTGGGTTTTTTGTTGTTTTTTCTTTTTTTTTTTTTTAAATACATGATGTTAAAATCCATGTAATAGTAACAAGAAACTCAAATATTTGTAAATGTGGAAAAACCAAAAGCATTTTTCAGTTTGAGTACTATAGCAGAGATGTTCTGAGAGTGTTTTCACTGAACTTCAACAGAGATATTGTAAAAAAGAGAAGCAGATATCTGAGGAATTTCAGATATTCCACTGGCCTACATGACTGACATTCTAGCAGAGCTAATTTACATTTTAGAGATTTATCAAAAAAATTATATTTTCTTCCCTTGACTGACATTCAAGGTGCACTTTACTAGCAAGCATCTTTCTGAGTGTAGAACCAGGGAGGGAAATTCAGTGTTTTTGTTATTCAACAGGATTAGCAGCCTAGATTCAGGTTAAAGTGATACAGAAGGGCATTAACTAGTTCTAAATGACTTAATTCCCTGAAAACAGTATTTTTTAATGTGCTGGTAATTAAAATATTTAAGAACTCACTGTAACAACATTTTGAAAATAAACCAGAAGAACCAATGTAAACAAAATATCATTTTACAAACCAAACGGAATCACTTAAAATCCAATGTAATTCTATGTTCCAATAAAAATAAATATATGTACAGGTGTCAAGTTAAGATTGTCAAGCACACTCCCAAGATACCATCTAAGAATGAACCAAGAAGTTAAAATTAACCTCTCTTGCACTCATTCTTACTTTTTGGGACAGGAAATATGATTTTCTGTGTAGCACCTACCTCTGAAGCCCAGGAATGCTCTAAATACTGAAGAGCAGGAAAGTCACCGAGAAATGCTTTGGTGGAAGTTCACCAGAAGTATCTCTGCAGGAATGCAGTGCACTACTACCGATATATTTCAGATTTTTACTCAACATTCCTAAAAGCTAGGAAATCTTTGCAGGATTTTTCTTGTATTTTGATAGAAATCTCAGTATTGCAGATACAGACTTAAGGAATATGTGCTGCGTGACATGATAGTGCTCAGCAGCCTTTGTGCTCTTAATGACTAGCTTTGTTGGCAAAAGGTTATTCTTGCTCTCCCCCAATACATTGTATTGACACAAAATTACATAAAGATTACCTGCTTTACAGCTTACAAATTTTTGCCCTTAAATTCAAACTTATTTTTCCACGTTCATTAGCTTCTTAGTCCTGAGAATGTTTTAAGTACTGCTTAACTGTGGTGTGGGCAGAATAACAACAAAACATTGAGAAATAATCATTCAAGGTCAGCTGCATGAAACAAACCTTGTGCCTCCGGAACAGACTGATCCCTCCACCTGGAAATAGTTTCTTTATAGAATCTGGTATTTGCACATTTCAGATTTGTGTTTCTTCTTGCATTCAGCTCCTTCAACACAGCTAGCTAGCTTCTCTTCAGGAGAAAGGAAGAGGGCAACAGCTCATTTCCTTTTAATTTGCTGGTATTTCCCTATAATTTCTGAGCCTTCAGTTTTCAGGTTGGGAGATATGACCTTGGCCACAATTTTGTGACTCCACACATTAGTTAGAATGTCACTCTTCATGTTCAGTTCAGATTTAATCTTTCCCTGGTATTCTCTGGACTGTACCAGCGGTCCTGGCATGGTTCAGAAAAAAAAACTATCATTTATATAAAAAATGTTTCCTAGACTGCACGGCGTTGTCTCCTAAAATAACATCTTACAGCCATCTAGTGCAGAAAGATGCTCAGCATTTAGATTTCAGATAAGTGGGGAGCATCAAATTGTAGAATTAGTGCTTGACTCTAGTCACTTTAGAAAGCCATTATTTTCTGTGCACAAGCTAACACAAGGTTACTTGCAATGAAGCTAAGTATGTTCTTCCTCCTGGATTTATTTTGGTTCCAAATTTAAAAACCCAACATGGGATGTGCTATTTCACAGTTGGAAAGATGATATTACATCAGAAGTCTATTTTGACCATTGATAGAATACAGGTGGTAGCTTCAGGACAGGCAAATAGTCAGGTCAGCAGGTTCCCCACCTTCAGCACGCTGGCAGGGACCAGTACCGGTACAGAAGACAGGAGTGTTTCCTGGCTGATCTAATAAAGCTAGAAAAAAATTCCTATCGATCAGCAATGTGGGGATATTGCTGATAAGCTGTTGCCGTAAGCTCTGAACTCTTTTGAATGTCTCATCTTTCAGAGGTCAATTTTTCATCTGTCAGTTCTTAAAAACTAAAAGATGTTGGCCATGTTGTCCATATTATGGTTAAGCTCAGTACTATATTTTGAAATTCCTTAGATTTGACAAATTTAAGGTGGCAAAGGAGAAGACACTGCACTTTCAGTTACTGGCCTTTTCTCCTGTACATCCAGTTCATAACTATTACCTTTGTTGATGGAAAGGCCCAGACAGCCGTTAGCTCCTCAGTAGTTCTGTCTTCTCCTGAAGACTGAAGTAAGCATCTGAGTGCTGTGAAGGAGGGAGTCAACATGGACCACTTCCTCTCTGGAGTTTTTCAGAGAGACATCAAGGTGGAAGAACAAGAAAAAAGGCATAGCCGGGATTCCTTCTTCAGTTTTCCCCCCACCTCTACTGGCTACAAAAAGCAGAGATATCAGGGATGCTGCCAGAGCAAGATTGTGCAGTCATCTTGACTTTGAAACTGTTGAAGAGAAAGGACAAAGCTCTCTATTCCACCACTTTTCCCAACCAAACCAACTCATCAGTTTTTGAAGCAGGAAATTTGCTACAAGTTTCTTTGCAGTCCTTACAGTTATTGGTAATTCTCACACGGGTACAAGATTCTCTGCAGACCAAAGATCAAACTGAAGGGTCAGCATGAAAAAATAATATATTACCTTCATGAAAGGATCTTGAAGAGCTCCTCAAAAGAAAATTAAACCCAAATATTATTTTATGTTCCTACTGCAGAAATGAGTGCTGCAGTCAACTGAATGCCAGCTCTTAACCAGCTGGGCAGAAGGCCAGAGGGGCAAGAGGGTGTCGGATGGAATTTAGGCCAGGGAGGCAGGAAGCACCAAGAGGAAACACCAGCAGCAGCTGTAGAAGCAAAAGAATGGGCAGAGGCTCTAAGACAAATAATAACAGGCAGAGTAGCAGCAGTAGCAGATGTCAGACTAGTCCTTTCTGGAGGGGGAAGGGATGACACTTTTGAAAAGAGGGGATTATTTTTTTTTTTTTAACACTTTGTATTAATTATCTGAAAAAGGATTCTTCCCCCGAACCCTTTGAAATATTGCTATTTTAGATTAATTTATGAGGAAAGAGACTCAACCAAGCACCCACTCAACATGCAATGCCTAGGGACAGGCACTGCTGCTGATCCTAGTTTCATGTATGGGTTTGAATTGTCCCAGTAGCTTGTGGAGATTCTGGAAATCGCTTTGGTAGAGGGATCCCTTATTTCTCAAGTGTTTTTACTGAGTGGTTTTCTAGACTTTCTTTAGGGTTCTATCAAGTGGAACTATCATGGAGAGTGAGGAAGTTCTGCTCTTCAAAAAGATGCTGCAGTGCTGCTTTTTTCAGGACTGTAATTTATGGGCTAGTTGATATATTTTCAGTCTATTGATCACTTCCATCAGCTGATTGATTCACTAGGTATTGAGAATCAGCACTAGTATCACCACAGAGACTTTGTCATGATGATACCTGTCATTGAGTTCTGTCATTCCTGAGAAACCTGTCTTCTTCCACACAATATAAGAGGGACTTTGTACAGAGGATACTACAATCACTCAACCACATTTATCTAATGAAATATTCAAGAGGTGGTAGATGAAGGAGGAGCTAATCAACCATTCTCCTCAAACGCCATCAAAAGAGGAAGAGCCACCTGCACAACTTCAAACAAGTAGAGCACCAAATTCAAATTGGGAACCAGAGAATGTGACCAGAAAGCCTAATGAAATAAAAAACGTGAAAAGAAAAAATTAAAAAACAAGTATTATATTATCTTTGTTATATTTAATTATATCATCTTTCACTTATTGCACAAATAAAGGAAGCATAGGTTAGTGGTCAAACAGGTTAATGAATTTAAAGAAGAGGAGTTGGCTTTGGAAAGCAAGTCACCACAAATGGGATGCACCAAAGCCACACGTTAATAGCACTAACCCAGTGGCCACTCACTCACACATGCACATTATAATCAATGGTTGGACCACCAGGTCCCCAGATAACTAATGAGGTGAACCACCTCATCCTCCCCATGGGTTGTGGCATGCTGTGCAGCAGCCCAGCACACTGCAGCGGCCTCCGAGGCAGACTCGGGGGTAACGAGACAGGGTTTGGCATGGCTCCTTGAAGCACACTTGCCAATAGCCCACAGCCGCCTCTCCCCACGTGAGGATGGCAATGTGCTGCGCGCCAGCCCTTCAGGAGACACCTGGTATTTAGATGAAGTGGATTCAGATTTCTTAATCCCTGCCAGAACCCAAGAAAGGCATGAAGTAAGTAATTTCAATTAGATATGGATTATGTTGGGGTGAGGAAAAAAAGGAAGAAAAAGGGCAAAATTACAGACCCAGTGGTAACAAAAATAATGCTTATAAATTTTGTCACAATTTCACTTGATTGTTCATGCCAAAAAAGCAAAAAAATTCTAAACAAAATATTTTTTTTTTTTTAATGAGAGGTTTGTAGTTAAATTGTCTTTTCATCTCAAGATCACCTTCAATTTTATCTTCAAGGAAAATTGCTTGAAATGAAATCCAGTAGTTTTGTTTCACATGAGATCATTTGGTTGGTCTTTTGAGTAACCAAGATTTTATTTTCCCAATTAAAAAAAAAACAAAACCAAAAAACCAGGCGCTAACCAAGATGATTTTCTCAGGACCCTTGCTGACTCTTACCTTATATTTCTAGTTACACTTCCAAGTTTTCCTGTAACTAGTACTATAATAAAACATCCCTCCAAAAAAAGTTGGTCAGAAATGGAGCAGTTGGTCAGAAAATACACAAGAACAGAAACAATTATTTACTTGTTCTTGAGTCATGAGGAACATGGTTCAGAATGTTCTTAACAAGAACATTAACACCCATAGCACATTGCCGCTTGTAGAAGCAGAACATCCATTGCAGTAGTGCTTTAATTACAGAGTATGAAGCTTGTTAAAAGAAAATTAAAATCACAAGGTAAAAGAGAAATTCTTGTGTGTGATTTCAGGACTACAGGAATATTTAAATACATTGTGTCAATAGGACAGAAAACGCACATCTATCAAAGAATACTTGAGGAAGGACCGAAGAGATTGGAACAGCTAATGGGCTGCTAGAATATTAGAAATACAGACTGTCTATGAAAAGATAAAGTTGGATACTAACGAAGAAAATACAAGGAACTCGGGCCAGCCAAAAGTAAAAGTATGTTAATGCTGGTCTAGAAGACTTTAAAGAACAACATATTACAGGCATAACGACTGAAAAAAAAAAAAAAATCACTCATCCTTCAACTCCATCAAGTGCAGAAAGCCTGGAGAAGACCAAACTATGGTTAAAGTGTGAAAGGTTCAAAGAAGTTAAAAACACAGCAGGAAGACTAAATGAATTCTTACAACAGCATTTACAGTGCTAAAGATGTTAGCGCGACACAACCTTCCTTAACAGGGTACATCATGAATAATATATCTACTTGTTAGTATAAGTTTTAGAATGACTCAATTAATTAATAAAATAATAGAAAGTATAAAATAAGTATGAGCTCTAACCAAAGTCAAGGTGAAACTGCAGTGATGAGCTTATCTCACAAGGACTGGAAATTGGTAAAGATGATACCCAGTTTAGAGGATTCTGGAGAGCAAAGGAAATCCAAACTGCAAACCTGACATAGATAGCATTAGAAATACCATTAAAGAATACTAAAGAATGGAACCACATGAGATGTACGGATAAAGGTTTCCCCTCTGAGAAGGGGTTATATCTCCAAAATCCATTTTCAGGAGTCACTAAACACAAATCCTACTCATATACCTTACTTGCAGCCCCAAAGAGCTCATGACAAATTTTTCTCCCTCTCAGCTTTAAGTTAGTAAAGGATAAAAAAAATAGGAGGTTAAAAAAAAATAGATCTTCACATTAATAAATAACTTAAAATAGAGTAGGAGTCCTTTTCCACAGAAAACTATGGAGTTCCACAAGAATCTGCACCAGAACTTGTGGTGTCTAACATACTCATAAGTGACTTAGGAAAGAAGGTGGAGAATGAGAGAAGGTTTCCTGATGATATGTGGTCTTCACTGCAGTAAAAACTGAAGCCAGGCAGAGAATTACATGACAATATTATAATCTGTCATTAACTGGCATATGAAATTCAAGTCTTTATAAGTGTGAAGCAACGCACAAAATAAAAAACAGTCCTAATTATTTACATGCAGTGATGGACTCTGGCTATTAGTATGCAATAGAGCTATTTTGAAACAGGCGGTTCTACAGAAACACCAGCTTAGGCATCAGCAACAGACAAAATAGCTGGTAGAACATCATGAATTATTAGAAAAGGAGTAAGGAACAATACAGAAAACATTCCTATGTCACTATATACACACACGGTTTGCTCATATACTGAATATGAAATGTTGCTTCGCCCCATCTGGGAAGGACAAACTAAAACAGGTGCAATCAAGGGCAGAAAGAATGATCAAAGATATGGAGCATCATTCACAACTGAAATCACAAAATAGACCAAGACTTTTCAGGCAGGGAAAAGACACCATTGAGCAGGACACAACATTAGGCAAATACAACTGAGCAGCATGGAGAAGATGATGAAGTTATGTCTTAGATCCTTGCATCAATATCTTTCTTCCTCAAGCCCATATCAGTCTATTTGTCCAGCCACTCCTGGTTTTAGACCAGCACAGCTAAGACTTCAGAAACATCTAAATTCAGTTTTCTCCTTCCTTGCTCTTAATATTTCTGCACACGTTACTGGTCATAGCATAACTCTCCTTGCACACCCAGCCTAAGCCACCTCCTCACTGTTCTTTCTGATCTCTTTGTCCATCTGAACATTTGCCCTTCCCCAGGAATCATGCACTAACCTGTGCCTTGACTCCAAGCACAGCTCACAATCTTTTGGAATTTAACTCTAGTGAGCAACTCCTCTGTGCTGCCTGGGTGTCAGAAGAGACCCTTCTCTGCTCCTAAAGCTTTCATAATGGAAATAATGTCTCTAAGGGTGCAAGGGGCCCAAAGGGTTGGATAGAACACTGCACCTACATCTCTAGATAAAGTGTGTACAGTGTCACCAATCTTCTCCCAGGAACATACTGAAACTTTGAGGGGTGAAGACACTCTGAAATCTAGTGACATCCCTCAAGCCTGGCAGATACCACCACAACCAGCTCCAGTCACAGTTCTGCATGCCTTGGCCCAACAGAGGAAACGTTCATGCTGTCCCCTTCATAAAGTGTTGTGTAGGGCTGTGGACTTCCTGCAAGGTAGTGAGTTTAGTCACTGCTCTTCCTCTGCTTGCGACACCCTCTGTCTTGTAAATCATCTGTCAGCAAGAGCATCCTGTATGAATGTGAGGGATGAGGGAATATCCACAGGCCATGATCAAGGGTCATGGTCTACACAGCCTGTAATCTTCCGCTGGCTTAGGAGGAAGAAAAGGACTCCTCCTCACACAGCTTGGGCATTTTCCAGACCCATCTCTCGGAACAAACCATAAGCTCACTTTAGCTTTTCTGAAAGGGTAAGCAGCCTCAGATGGAAGAGATAGCGAGCAGACCACTATAGGCAACATTTTCACTGATGTCAACCATTTCCTTTCCTCCACACGTGCCAAACCAATATATTCGGTCTAAAGAGACAGGGCCAGCAAACATCTGGTTGACACGAGAATCAGAAGGTCCCAGCCCACAATGTTTTGTGTTTTTACTTTTGTTACATGCTTTTAAGTACACCAAAGATATCAGTACAACAAATGATCTTAAGCCATTCCCCCACAACCTCGTTTCTCTCCATCAGATGTGATTCATTATATACATGCAGAAGATTCTCCCTTGCTGAATTTGTCAGATGTGTGACTGAATGCTCTGTCCTGGTAGTATTCTGTGAGTTGATTTCAACTGAATATTTTATTAGCAATTTCTAGCACTCAAAGAGGACAGAAGAGCCAGGGTGAAGTCCTTTGGAATTCAGTTATTGGCTGCATGTCAAAGGAGCATAAAACCTCCAAGTACTGAAATGAGCCAGTTGGTACTTACTGACAGAAAGCCTTCGCTGAAGTAATTATACGAATTTAATGCCTCTTTAATATTTGTTGAATATTTACACCTAAAACAGCAGCAAGAATAGAATGAATTCTGAGAAACTAACTGAAACTGCAGGCTATGTTTTTTTTTCTAAAAATTACTTATAATTTAAAATCAAATTTTTTAACAGTAAGGATGGAAACGTAGTGCACACTGTATGTAGGATTTTTATTTCTTATGCATCTTGCTTCAAATGTGAAGATAGAAGTGCACAATAGTTATTTCCTTAAAGCATAAAATTTCAAATCTGAGCATTTTTATATCACCTTTTATGTAACTTTAATTTACACTTTCACAGTCTCTTCAGGTCAACAGTGTAAACCAAATCTATCTAGTGCCTTTCAAACACTTTCTTTTTCACTTTGGTGTGCATAGATTTGCATTTA
Source organism: Xenus cinereus (assembly GCA_025774025.1). Taxonomy (NCBI): domain Eukaryota; kingdom Metazoa; phylum Chordata; class Aves; order Charadriiformes; family Scolopacidae; genus Xenus; species Xenus cinereus. Next base: position 23,092,129 of record JAOXJK010000051.1, on the reverse strand, counting down.
TTAGCACTGAGCTTGTTTATTTCTGTATTGCCCGTTTATCTAGCTTAGATAGTTATGTGTGTTAGAGATGGTTATCTGTTGTATTTCCTGATTCAACTTTTAGTCATGCAGCCAACCTCCAAATATCAGTTTTGACTAAAATTTAACTTAATGAATACAGATTTGCTGACTACTTATGTTACCACATATAGAGAATCAAATTCTCCTCCAGATTAAGTCAATGACACTACTGTAACTAGACATACATTTTCAGGAAGAAAGAAGTAGAATAAGTGTTGATAATTATTCTCATAATTATTGATGCATATTAATATTATTGACAGTGTGCTAAATCAGAAATTCAAGTCAATTTAAGGACATTGAGACTTTAATCTGAAATCTACATTCATTAATTATATAGTTAAGAAACCAAAGTCCTGTTTGAATTAAGTTTTCCTGAACATCCTACTAGTCACCAATCTTGCAAGAGTTAACATAGCTGTAGTTTTTCTAATGATGTAATCCCACCAGTACTCTGTGTTGCTTAATTTATGTATTAGGCATTGTTCAGCTTTCGTAAGAGTGACTATCACGCACCACTTTTGGCTGGTATACTCCAAAGACAGAACTACAGAAAATACTTTGCATAGCATGGTGATCTGTAGTATAACTAATTTACTATTCTAATGGAGTCTCAAAGGAAGTCCAATTAGGTTAATGTTACAGCTTCCCCCCCCAATTTTTTGTAACAATTTGAACTCAAATATGAGTATTTTAATGGAATATACTCAATCTTGTTTTATTCTGTACAGCAAAACAAATAAAATATATTAGAATCCACAAGACCCTTTTTTACTGACAGATTGTGAAGCTCCTGACACACAAAGATGTCTGGGTCACCCTGCTACAGAAAGGGTTCAATTTCCTACAGAAGCATGAAGCAATTTCAGTATAATCCAGTGGGCAAAAACTGTGTATCAGACCTTGTGGAGTCTTAGCTTTATGAATTTGGACAGGCTAAGTGAAACCCATTTTAAAGTCTCATCTACAAATTGCAAGCAATTATCTCCTTCCTTTTGTGAGGTCACACAGCATCTCCTTTAATGTATATGAAGATAATAGTCAACTTGAGGTAGATTATAGGCAGTTAGAAGTAAGAACACGGTACAAGACTTTCTGATCCTCAACCATACACCTGTTAATGACTCAGAAGCTGAAGAAAACAAAAAATTAAGTGTTCAGCTTCCCAGATAATCCTCCCTCTCTCCACTCGAGAGGAAACCGATCATTCTGGCACTAGAATGGATGAAACACTCCCAGTACTCTACTTTTTTTGGAGAATTACCTCAGAGCATAAATTGAGTATAAAGCATCCCTTTTATAGTGACTGTCATGATCTGCAACTGCCAAAACAACCTTATTCTCAAGAGCCACCAGCATAGACTTACTGTTGAGGTTTGGTTTTTTTTTTATTTTTTCTTTTCATAAGGAGGGGAAAGAGGAGGAAAAAGGTTACTCTCCCTTTAAAATCTAGTTTGAGCCCAGGTGGCTGGACTGAAGCATCTAGCACAGCTGTACTCCCAGAGCGAGAAAGATTTGGTGTGTTCAAGAGCGACCCAAATCTCTAGTTTCAGGCGAGTGCTGAGTTTTTATCTTACATCACTCTAGCAAGATGAAAGCAGCACATTGATAATGCTCTTGCCTGTTTGTATGTAGGATTAACGATATGAAGTACTTTCAATTCTACTTTGTAGGAATAGCAAATATGGCACTTTTAAAAAGATGGTGTCTATGGGGAAAAGCAGTTGTGATAAGAGAAGAAAGCAATACATCTGTGCAGGGATTTGAGCAGGCGGAGGCCTAGACAATTTAAACACAGCCGTGCAATGCAGTATCCTGCACAGGGCTAGGAGGCGAGTACAGACAGCACACGGGCTCAGAACTACCTCCCTCCCTCCACTTTTATTTATTGACAAATACCAAGAACTGCCAAAAGGCTTCCTGATTCTTTCAGAGGATTTCTGCGATGAGAACTTATTTCAAGGCAATGACTCTATTAGAGATACCCTGAATGACTTTTTGTAATTTTTTTTAACCTCCATTTCCTGTACAGTATGCAATTACTAGAAGGGTGGAAACTTCTGAACTCCCTAGGAGAGTTTGCTATGTCTCTCATTTCAGCTTAATAAAATATAATCTGAATTGCAGCATCTGTAAGACAGTTGTTCTCTACCCAGCTGTTCTAACCCAGGTTATTCACAGGATGAGGAAGAAAAGAGATTTGCAAGAGGGATGCTGAATTTATTTGATAAGAATAGCATTGCTAGATCTTCAGTATTTTAGGACATTTCCTCTTGTCAAAGTAGTTGAATTAGAAGGAATTGCCACTATTTTGCTGACCCAATTTATCTTTTTTTTAGACTGTGTGCATTTTTACATGCATTATGACTTTTGGTTGATATATTCTCTGTGTTCATTATCTCTCTAGGCTACCTCAAGGCTTGCATGATCATATGTTAATCTCTTGATTTCAAAAGCAGCTCTGTCAGAACTCGGATGCTGTGGGGCGTTCCTCTGGTGTTTGTGCTATGTATTAGCCCTTGCACAGGAACCCAAATCAGCTGGCATTCACCAGGGTGGTGCTACATACCATGACTGGCCACGCAGGAGCCGAGGACACAGGCAAACCTACCATGGGTCCTTCAGGAGGGACGTACAGAGCGGTGGTCAGCACAGGCTGACCCGTGTCTGTTAATGAAGGATGTGAAAGCGCACAAGTCAATGTAATCAATTTGGAAGGAAGTATTGAGCATTAAGTTGCATCTCATTTTTGCCATTGTACCAACTGGAAAAAAAAAACCCAACCCTGCAGCTATTTTGCAAAATTCGGTACTTCTACAGCATTTATTTCAGTTCCTAGAAAAAGGGCAGCTTTCTGGAGGAGAAGTACCTACAGTCAGGGGGTTCTGAGTGTTTATTACCAGGAAGCAAGAGGGGACAGTATACTCTTACTCTTGCCTACACTGAAATCTCATTTACCTCTTAAAAAGAGAGAAGTTTCATACAGTCAGCACAAAAATTATGGAAGCAGACCGGCTAATTAACAGGCTCACTTAACTAGACCCTTCAAAGTGAAAGAAAGGGCAAAGCCAGGGACATTAAAGTGAGGAAACTAGAGCTTGAGCACAGTGATCACTAGTCCCAGAGCTTTTCTTTTGCTAGTTAACTCCGCCAAATTATTTACTGTTGATTACTGACATCAAGGAAACTGATCTAGCCCTGGATAGAGACACTCCAAGATTAGTCCATTGTGAAGAACTGATATTCAACTGGAAGACTTTTTTTAATGATAAATTACAGCTCCCTGTCAGATAGTTTAAAACAGGGTCCACTAGACACATATTTTAAGAAGTGAAGCATTAGAGGTGTCTTCCTTTTTGGCTAACAGCTCCAGCAAAAGGGCAACGAAACCTTGTTGATTCCCTCTGAATGTAAGGGCATACAGTGAAATTTCTCCATTAATTCTAATCCAGAAAAAAATATCCATTTACGATTAAAAAGAAAAGAAAAAGCTAAGTAACCAAATCCAGCATGATGGATTTCCGCAGGGATATTTCTAACTGAATGAGATTTCCATGAGAGTTATTAGAATAAGTGCATAATCAGCATAACCAAACTTTCAGTAATCAAACTGTGCAAATGAGCAATCAAACTTTGCTTCAGCAAAAAGTTCCTTCTGTTCAATATTTGCTTTTTGAGTGCTCTTTGGTAAAGTATATAGATATACATTGCTCACAATAAATGAGAGGTTCATCTGGCACACAATATATTTTTGGGAAAGAATACATGATGGGATAGGATGGAGTTACGTATTTGTATGTCTGGAATGACATTAAAAAGGGCTACTAGGAAATAGCTTCTTCGTTGCTCATGACTTTTGTCTAATCTAGATTTAAAACTGGAATAGTATCTTTATGAAATACATAGTATTTTATGTTTTATTTACTTAAATTTTTAGCCTTCACAACTCCCTGAATATCACAGCTATAGGTACCACCTGTACATTAAATATGTTCCTACAATATGCCACAGCCTATGTCTATTCTCCTGCTATTACAGAATGACACAAGTGCTTTAGTCCCAAATCAGCACTTGCACTCAGGAAATGTCTCTCAATTGCACAGCGTAAAGAAAGGTCTTCAGGCAATGTAGAAAAGCTGGTGGATTACAAGATAGGGAGTCCTTTATTTATTTCCTGCTGTACACTTCCTAAAGGCATTTGCTGACAAGGAATTTGCAAATCTTGTCTTGTTAACGACTGTAATGCTCCTTGGTATTACTCAGATATGATCATCTGTGTACCTGTCCAAATACAGCTTAGCAACTGCCAGTCTGTGGAGCCGAGAGTTTCCCTCCCTGTCTTTTCACCAGTGATCAAATAACACAGTTTGCCTGCAGTAACCTTCTCCCCAGTATCCTTGCAGATGTTGCCCGCCCCCTCCTCCCGAAGGTTGTCCTGGAGAGAACATGTAGTTCCAGGGTGACTCATACCCACACACTATCCCTTACTCATTCAAATAGTTTCATTAAAGGCACTGGACCACAACAGATAATCCCTCTTTTAATTGCGAGTGTGTTTCAGTATGAACATCCTAGAGAAGAGGCTAAAGACCAGGACAGGGGACCTCCACGGACAAAGGACAGAACTCAGCCAGGATACTCCTGGGGAAGGAAGAGCATGTTTGATCACAGCACCCCTTTTTCAAGTAATTACAAGTGTTCATTTAGTTTTACTTCACAGAACTAACGCAAATATCTACAACCCCCTCCTCCCCAGCAATGCAGGCATTTGCCATTTTGCTTATTTAACATTTCAATCTTTTAAGGAAAAAAAGGAAACTGCACATCCCTTCCCCAATTCACCCCCTCTGAGAAGACAGGTAAGAACACCGTGAGCTCTCCAGCTGCCTGTATGGGACTCTGAAGCCCACAAAGTATCGATGGGATTTATCACCAAAACAATACCCCATATTTTAACTCATCTTTAAATTATTTTGAAATTAGAGGCTTTATCTTGCATGCTTCAGTTATCTGAGAGGCGCAAAATGGTCCTGCTTCTAATAGAATAAACTGCAAAACCACCAAATGTAAAGGCCACAAAGTGTATAAAAACAACCGAGGAAACAGTCAGCAGCCACTGAATCTCCTGTGGGCCAAAAGCCGGTTAAGAAACGTCACAGGAAAGCGAGAAGTGACAGGAGCAAAGGAAAAAGAAAACTAGGTAGTACGGTGGCACCCATGGTAAAATAAATTTTAAGGTGACTACTCAAGAGCTGTTCTGAGCAGAGAACACCACCATCTTGCCAGGAAGAAGGGTACAGTGTCTCCAATGCAAAGGATAAAGTCCACAAAGCTAATAGTGATTCTCAGTGCTGGAACTGTGAAACAGTTCATTTAAAGTCAACACAGTAAGCAGATTCATGCTTTTTTTTTTGTTAGCTCTCTACAAAAATGAGCTAGAAAATGCAAAAGCACAAATTAGTCCAATATTGAAAAATGCATCTGAATTTTCCAAGAGGCTCTTTGCACCAGGGATTCTGTAAGAGTCACACTGATCTAGTCAGGAGAGGGAAGTACAAGATGCCCAGCCCTGCAAGTAATAAAGGAACAATTAATATTTGTGAAAGTTATCAGATAACCCCAAAACAAAGCAGAAAAATTAATGGAAAAGGCGATTTGCTGAGAATTTTGCTCTTGCCAACACCCAGAGCACTGCAACATCCACAGCCACCCACAAGAAGTCAGACTTAGGAATATTCCTTTCTCAAAATAAACCTGCCACGCAACTGCTGACGATGCAGGCGCCTGTTCCCCTACTTTTGTATTTACAGCCAGAGCTGCAAGAGCTTATTTTTCTGTTTGGTTGCTTTTCAGACAGCCGGATACACAGTGTTTGAAGCCATATGAAAACTAGAACAGCATGGCAATTCTTTTCTAACCCTAGAAGTGTTAATTTCTTAATAAGCTTGTTTGGTTAACGAAGGGAACCCGGAGGACAGGCTGACTTTGTCTTGTTTCCCCTCCTCCAATTGCATTTTCACAAAACTGCAGTAGAGTCTTAACCAAAACAATGTGCTGATAGGAGAAGCTGTCTGCATTCCTCTTTTGCAATTCACCTTACACTCTACACGTTACTTGAAGATAAGTTCTTCTAGATGCCAAAAAAACTCCAGCAAGAGGTGAAGGCTTCTTTGCAACGGGTAGAGCACTCACTGCACAATTTTCTCAAGTTATTCATTGCATTCTTGTTTGTGGATCCCCACCCTTAGTGTAATCCCTGCAGTTGTTCCTCTTCCAAGTGACCCCAGCAACGCTTAGGAATGGGAATAACCCATTTCAAACTTGACTATTAGATAATCAACAGATACCGATATAACTTCTTGATTTTCACTTTCCTCTTTATGGAAAACAGCAGCCCATTGATTTGACATCTGCAATAGGCCTGCTCCTTTCCCCCTACAAGAGGCAATATCCATGGGGCTTTATTCATTTCCAGGGATGGTCCTCATGTTCTGGGATCTTCTGAGTGGGAAAGGGAAGAGGGGAGGAATAACACTTCTTTGTATTCTTTCAGCTTTGCTCTAGAGAGGTGCTCTCCATAAACAGCAGATAAAAAAAATTAGGAACACTCAAAAAAAAAAAATGCTTTCTCCTGAACTCATTTATATACCTGCACACACAAAAACCAGAGAGGAACTGCAGGAGAAACACACAGATGCAACTTCCACTACCAAATAGGTGCTTAATCCTTAAACTCAGGACTAGCAAAAAAGAAGAAATCCATGAATCTTGGAAAAAAATCTGAAAAAGCATTACGAGGAGGAGTTACATTTAGTTCTAAAGCCAGTCTTTGATATCTCCAAAAGAAGGTCCCCTGGAGTCTGTGTGAAGACAGAAAATGCAAAATTACCTAGGCCCTTTTGAAATTCCCAGCTCTGGCATTATGGTAAGCTTTTTTGGAGAAAGTATGACAGGGAGGTCGTGGAGTCCCCTTCTCTGGAGATTTTCAAGACCCGCCTGGATGCAGTCCTGAGTGGCATGCTCTGAC
>JAOXJK010000051.1:23058422-23080626 GCA_025774025.1 Xenus cinereus | reverse complement strand
TCTAAACATGAGGAGGAACTTCTTCACTTTGAGGGTGGCAGAGCACTGGAACAGGCTGCCCAGAGAGGTGGTGGAGTTTCCTTCTCTGGAGACATTCAAAACTGTGCAACCTGCTATAGGTAGACCTGCTCTGGCACGGGGGGGTTGGACTAGGGGATCTCTAGAGGTCCCTTCCAACCCCATATGATTCTGTGATTCTATGAAAACCCTCCTGTAACACGTTCCTGTGCAACCTGCTCTGGGTGGACCTGCTTTGGCAGGGGGTTAGACCAGATGATCTCCAGAGGACCCTTCCAACCCCATATCGTTCTGTGATTCTGTGATCTCTAGGGTATCTGTCATTTCTTAAGGAAACAAATCTGGTAGTAACTCTTTCACAAGAACTTTATCTTCACTGCATTGTGCTGCATTTAATAAGATCTATTTTAATGGTTTCCTTAAGCATAGGCTTAAATAAGACAAAGAAAACAAAGGAAGAAGCTGGTTTCTATGACTATAAAATGTGGGTTTTTTCTGTCTTGTGAGTTTCGTTTCTGTTAGCTGTTTTATGGTTTCCTGAGTGACTCCTAATGATCAGGCAACATCATTAAAATAACTGCTCTGGTATGTGGGGAAATCCCCTGCTTATAGCAGCCAGGGATGGGGACTGTTTCACAACTCTCAGCTTGCAAAACTAACAAAGAGCCAAACCCTTCAGCAGCGATGCTACTGCAGAGATTTTGCAATTGCTTTTAGCTGCCTTCTGTGTTTGCTGTTTGGAGAGAAGTTTTGGCAAGAATGTTTTTATTTATATACAGGTGTGTGTGTGTATATATATATTATTTCCAGTAAGTACTGGTTCCTCAGTTTCAGATTTTAGGCCAGACTTGTGGAGCAGAAACATACATGTTTCTGGATCAGAACATCTTTGGCAGTGAGTTTCCAACCCTTATTCCTTTTGCTTTACAGGCTCTCTCTCCACTTCTTTTGCTTCTTTAAGTAGAAGTAGCTCCAGAGAGCGCAGAGAACTGGGTGGCAGGTTACATATTCTGTTTTGGTACTAATATTTCTCCTGGGGACTTTCCTTTTCCTTTATCAGGACATAGAGAGCAGTGAGACTAGGGACTCGATTGACATCTTTCATCACAGCCGGATAGGTGACCCTTAACCTATGCTTTCTTCATTCTTCACAACTGAAAACCAAGTGCTGAGCGTGGCTCCGGTGCTGGGTACCACTTGGGGGGTGGTGGTGGGTGGTTTCCAGGCCTCTGGGCAAAATCCAGTTGTGCATCATCACGTGGTAGCTCTTCACGGGTTTTGTCGCACTTCTGCAATGCTCTCTGTGAAGCACCTGAAATAATAATGATGTAATGGAAATGTTTCATCAGAGCGACAGTCCAGGCTCCGCTCCACAGTTACTGTTTCAATATGAGGCAGCAGTCATTGGAACCATATTTTAGCAGGTATTGAAGTATAGTCATTTTCTACTGACTGTTGTTATACCAAAGAGCTACTCTATCCATTCTCAATCTCCATTTTTGTTTCAAGCAATGGAGGCCAGATGCTGCAGTGCTTCCCCTGTTTTAAGCCTTCTTTATGCCTATTTTCCTCATTTGAATCCTGCAGGGTGAAAATTGTTTACTTGAAAATCAATTTAAGACTTAAAAAAAATAATAAAAATTCACATCTTGAACTTTCCTGGAGTGTCTTTTCTGCAGACCAGCTATTTAAAACAAACAAACCAACCTACAAGCATACAGTTATTAGTTTGGTTTTTTCCCCTTTCTTTTTCCCTGCAGCAAGAACACGTATATATTCTAGCAAAGGCTGAAACTGGCACTGCAAGGAGATCACTACCTTTGCTACACTTTTAGAAACACCCAACTCTGTGAAAGTTGAGCTGGGTGGGGGGGAAAGGAAGAAAATCCCACTAATCACTTGTCTCTTGCCATCTTATTGGCAGCCTGCTGATGGAACCATGGTTATTCAGGAAGTTTTGGAGTTGGCTTCATGCAGACAGGTCTTTATCCGAAAACCCAACTTGCCCTCTTCTCCTGCCTGGATCTTTAAGGGAGAATCTTGATATAATACAGTTATTTGTTTTGCAACATGCAGGTGGTTTAATAAAGAATCCTATTCTGGGATTCCTTGATATTGTTTAACATTAGAAAGTTGCTTGGATAATGCAGTTTTGCTTGAGAGAGAAAACAATTTTTCAATTAATCTGCATTTTCGACTGAAGCTCTCTTCGACTTCCACTGTGTTGCTCATTGCAGGGTAATAACAAGACAAAGGCCACATTGCATCTCAACAAGTGCTGGGCTAGCTTATGTAAAATAAGCGTCCTTATGGATAAACGCTAAATCCCAGTAAGAACCAGTTTGAGCTGTCTGAGCATGATGGACAGTCGGGCAAATCACAAGTGCGTACTTCTTGTGGAGGGGGAGACTGAGGTGGGTTGGAAGCCTCAGAATGGCAGAGCAAACTCTAGGATTTGGCACTCGCTCTCGTATTTCATCCCTGAGCACCTACTTCATCTCATGCTATTTTTATTCCAGCATCCAGATGTAGCTTTTGAGGAACACAAGCTGTTGTATTTATAGTTAATGGAAGGCTGCGCCTATATCCAGCTTTTTAGAACCACCTACACATTTTCTCTGAGAGCCCAAATTGATTAAAAATAGTTCCCTGAAAGGATTCATACATGTACCTTCTACTTCTGTTTATTAATACTGGCACGTTAACTGTATTGAAAACGAGACCTTATGGCACTCTGGTTTCCATTGGTCTTTATATAGCAACGTAAATACAGTGGTAGGGCATGGGGTTTCTCTTAAGTGCAGATTTATCTTTCTTTAGAGGGAATTCTCCATTAAATGTTTTTGAGTGAATGGTCACGGATTTTCTTATTCCTTCAGAAACTCAATAAAAGCTCTGCCTTCTCCAACCCTTGCTACCAGTCCATTCTCCACCATGCCATTTGAGAAGATGAATAGTAGTATGCTACCAAAGCAGCAATGAGTGTGTGAGTGCTTGTAGTCAACTCCCTTTTTTACTTAAAGCTTGTGGAGTTTCACTGAATTTCACTGAATTTTTTAGAGTTGGAAGGGACCATAGGGATCATCTTGTCCAACTCCCCTGCTGAAGTAGGATTGCCTAGACCTAGAGCATGTTACTCAGGACTGCATCCAGATGAGTCTTGAAAATCTCCAAAGAAGGGAACTCCACGACCTCCCTGGGCAGCCTGTTCCAGGGCTCTGGCACCCTCACTGTGAAGTAGTGTTTTCTCATATTTGAGTGGAACCTCCCATGTTCCAACTTGTGCCCGTTGCCCCTCATCCTCTCACTGGCAACCGCTGAAAAGAGTCTGGTTCCCTCCTCCTTCAAACCACCCTTTAGGTACTTATAGATGAATCATTCACACCTCCTTCCTTCAGTGTATTTCTCATGCATTCAGAGCGTTCCTACTTCCAGAAAACGCAAATGGCTAATGAAGGACACACCAACACAAAAGCAATCAGGATGGACCTGTCCCCGGAACATACCCAGCAGTACGCAAACCCAGATTCCATGTTCTCTATGATATGTGGTTTCTGGGAAGACTTGAAGTAAGATTTTTTTTTTCCTGATATGAGGCAAGGAGGGCAGAAGGGGGCATCAGTGAAACAGTGAGCAAGGGAAGGGCCCGAAGAAGCAGGAGGTAACTGCAGCCCAGCAACTGGGCAAAGCGAGACATTTCTGTAGGGCCCTGAGCTTTCCCTGCACCTTCCCAAGGAACTTGCGCTCTATAAACACGGTGAAAGCACTAAGAAATGCCAAACACAGATACGGCAGTTTCTCTTCTGAACAGGAAAAGGATCTTTACAGCTAGAAAAATCTATTAGCATGCAACAAAAGGAAATAAGGTACTCGTAATGTTTAGAAAGATTTTGCATGTGTGTCTGAGCACAGCCAATGATTAGGGAAAAAGCGTGTATTACTTTCCCTGTCTAATGTTATACACCAGGAAAAAAAGAAGTTTAAATTTAAAAGGAAATTATTATTTCAAGATTTAGTCTTTCAAAAGTAAGCCAAGATATTTGGCAAGTGTTAAATACTGTTTGTAGCAGATATCAATTCACAAGAAGTTCTGGCTTTGTTAGATAGGAGAGAGTGAAAAAACGTAACTGATGGGTTTCCAATTGCATGTGCACGTACTAAAAATACCACCATTATAAACAATCTGATGGTGCTCTCAAATGAGTTCTTACAAAGACTCCAAAACCACTCTCAACATTTCTTAAAAGTAGCAGGGAAAACATTAAGTCAAGGAAAGCCTGCAGTACTGTTGCATTTCTAGCTCTTGGTATGGACGACAGTGGTAAGGCAATGTTTTAAAATACATGGGTTTGCAAACATTTGTCATCCTTGCCTCAGGTACTGCTGAAGACCACAACCTGGCCATGAAATGCTGAGGGTGTATTCCTTGCCTATGCTTTTCAAAATCCCTTGCAGGATTTCTGCCTTGAAATTTCAAATTCCACCAGATCAGGGTCTAAGAAAATATTCTGCTCTGCCATTTGCCCTCTCACCACACGCTTCAGGTGCTTGCTTCAAAACCTCTTTGGCTTCAATGAGCAAGTTGTGCAAGGTACCTGTGAACAGGACAGCACCAAATTACACCCAGGCTGCTGCTCTCTCCTGGCTGGGTGGCAGCGATGCCTCAGCACACTCAGATCTCATAGCTCAGACAGGAGCAAACCACAGAGCTGTTGCTTCACTCCCTCTCTATTTTAGCCAATTTCTGCCTACATCCCCACCTACTCTTCAACTTTTGTCTTGCATCGCCTAATTTGGCCTCTGTTTTATGCTCCCCCACATTGAAAAGCCATACAATGGCCACAGTCAGTCACTGGGTCTTCCCTGGAGTCACATTACTCCCTAAAGAAATTTTCCACCTGCAACCTCATGTTGCATCTCCTCACCTCCCCCAGCTTTAACATGAGCAAAATACACCCCCTACCCCATCCGCGGAGCCAGCACAGCGATGCATGTCTCTCACCAAGTCAGAAAAAAATTAATAGGAAATATTCTGCTTTTTCTCTTTAGCTCCGCTCATGCACAGGACCCTTTAGTATTTAATGCATATTTTAACTTGGTATTACAGAAGAGCTATGTGTATCCTCAGAGGGGGAGTTTTACAACTTGGGTAGTTTTACAACTTGGGTAGTTCTTCAAGATTTATAAATATACTAATTTTAATTTGAGGTGTGTTTAATTCAGGCTTCTACGGTCTGAAAATCTACTCCTGCTTTGAGAAGTCACATTTTTCCTTTAAAGGAAAAGAGGAAAAAAATTGTGTTTGTCCTTCAGAATCCTTAGATGTTTTTACTGATCTTCTGTTGACCATTTTGTGAACTCAGAAGTCTGATGTCAGTTACTCTATAGAAAGGATACAGGCTGTTCTACCATAACTGGAATTATTTTTAAACACTTCCCGCTCATAGAATCCTTGGAGGCTAAGGGGGAAGACAGACCAAGCGGGTCTATATAGAGAACATAACAACTTACAAGAATTTAGTTCAGGAAAAAATAAGGAAAGTGTGGTGAAAAAACACAGGTTATACATATTTGCAGTGGAGGTATTTTGACAGTGTCATGGGAGACAATCAACCCCTTATTTCTGGATACAAAAGCTGAGGTCAGACGTTTCAATCAATGCACATACATGCATATTTGCGTCCCAGTCAAACTACTGGCAGATTGACAGGTCCTCATGATTATTAATTGCAGCAGAAACATAATTATTATCACAGCTATTCGAAGTATCTACTCAAACCCTTGCTGTCAGAAATTTCTCCCCTTTACACATATACAGAAATTTTCCTTTGCTTTGACATTCCAGGCAGAGCACCTCAGGAAGAAAACAAAATAAAAACAAGCAAACAAGCCTTCCCCTGCTGGAGTAGCTCAGGCACAACAAATAACAGCAGGAGAAAATTTACTGGAATGACTCAGGACATATCACAACAGATCCACAGCCTGTAAGTTCTGAACGGAATATTCACAGTAGTATAAAGCAAAATAACAGAAACAGGCTAGGTAAGATTTAATTTTAATTGAAGACATTGATTTTTCAGCTGCTTTCCCCTTCAACTTACAGATTTTGATTTCAGATAGGTTTCAGCCTCTCTGAGATGAGAGGTGACTACAGTATATCTATGGGGGTCCCAGAGAGAAGCAGCTGAAGATAAGCAGAACTTATGATCAGTGATAAAAATACCAGAAACAACAAAAGAATAAGGCTTTCCTTTAACTCACTTTCAAATCAATCATAAGGAAAACATAACACCAAACGAAACTGTCCAGCATTTGTAACCAGCTGTATTCTCAATGTCAGGTTGCAGATATTTGTTTTGAAAGAGAGAATCTTTCACTTGTCTCTGAGGTCACAGTCAGAACAGTGAAACTGGAATTGGTTTTCAATGCACTGATGACCAAGGAGCATTCCTGTCCCATCGTACACATTCTGTACCCTATACCTCTAACTGAACACTCCTATGACAGCTTAAGAACACGGCAAGGACTGCTTAACGGTTCTAGTCTTACTAAAGACTACCAGTTTGAACTCTACTAAACTCAATTTTGCTTTGTTTTTGCAATTTCTAATACTTTTGAGAAAGCCTCAGCTCTTGCATTCACGGAACATTGCAACTTCTGTGTTACAAACCATCAACTATTTCACTTAAAAGGTGAGGGTTTTTAGCTCTTGTGGCTGCAGATAAAAATTTGAAGTAGAAAATGATAAAAAAAATAAACACAGTAAAATGTTGCATTGAGATACAATTTAGGTGAATCTCACAATTTCGGGAATTTAAAAAAAACTTGTGGCTAACTACAGAATAACAATGCAAGTATATAAGGCTACAACAATAAATGCACTCATTAAATTTACAGCTAGAAAGGATGAGACTGTTGATGATATCTATCTTGGAAAGCAGAAAGAGAACATAATTTAAGGGTATATATACTACATCTCTGGCCTGCTAAATTTCTCTTTTTGAAGAAAAAAAAAATCTGCAATCCTTCAGCATTGTCAAGTGACAATTAGCAAAATTAAAATAAGCCCACTGCAGCACAGAAGAGTTAACTCCCAGTAGGGACAAAGCTGCACATCCACGATTTTAATCAAGTCACCTGAAATTTGCTACAGACTTTAATAAAACTGAACTTGTCACTGTACCTGACAGGGTTCTTGGGTCACTGGGAGCAGGCCATCCACCAGATGTCACATCTTGCAGAACCTTGTCATATCCTTCCTCAGGACCCTTCCGAAGTGTGCTTTCCGAGAGGTTTCTCAGCTGTGCTGAGGATGTCTGCTCAAGAAACAAATACACACTTCTTTCAGAAAACAAACCCTGTCTTTAGTAAATAATTTGTCTTCAGGTATTCACTATCACTATTTATGCACTTGGAAGAACAGCAGAGTTCGTATCCTTTTCCATTAATAGCACAGGTTTAGTCAGTACCACTTTTAATATGGAACACTATCTAGAAAGTATTCCTTACTGAAGCTGACACAATTTAGCAGATATGTTACAGAACTGCTATAACATGTTTTATGGGTTTTTTGGTTTTGGTTTGTTTGCCTTTTTTTTTTTTTTAAATATACTACACTTTCTGTTCAACTCTTAAGTAGGTTCATTGGAGTATTACATTTTAAAGTTTACTATGGGCATTTGACAAAATTTATGTTTACCATTCATACATTCAAATGAATAGAATATTTTTACACAACTTTGAACAAGTACACACATTCTTTAGTGAATGCATCACTGTTTTTCAAGTTTACTGAGCTTGAGAATAAGAGAAGAAAAGTTCAAGAGATAAACACATCAAAAGCACTAGTAAGATTTATGTAACTGCCTTATGCATTTTAGCCATCTGATAGTGTTAGATCTTTAGAGCAGAATCGGGACTCTCTGCGTTCGCTCCCACTACCCCAGTGTGTCTGGATGGAGAAACTTTGCCACAATCTTCCAGTGGCAAAGCGAAGCGCAGAGCTGGGAGGCAAAGGGTGGCTGCCGTGCAGTCAGCAGAGAGAGGTTATGTAGATTTTCACTGCCTTCAGCTCAACTCAGGCACGCACCATGCAGTCACCGGCACTCACACACAGAGCAAATTTCTTTACATTTGTCTTGGTGTCTTGAGGATTGAAAGTAATTAAGCCCATTTACTCACAGACCAAAGTAGTAAAGTTAAGCATTAATGCTATATGGTGTAAGACAAGACATAGATATATCAATCCCAGTTACACTTTTTATATGCATTGCAAAGCAGGCTTCACTTAACTGATTCATCATTAAATGTTTGTGAGGTTCCAACAAGGGTCCCGAGCTCACAGTCCAGCCCATCTGTACAGAGTTAATCCCACGTTCACGGCCTTGAAAGCACTTCAATTTTATTAACATGCAACTTAAAACACTCAACTTATTCATTTTTTAAAATACATTGAGAGCTTTTAGAGGTCCTACTGAGATGAAGGCAAAATCCGTGGGGACATGATCAGCTTGGTTAGACCTTTGCTGTCAGAAGAATGCTCATAAGGACACTGGGGCTGGTGGTCTGGCCCACTGAACTGTCTTCTCTTTTTAGTTTAGGAATCATATAGCGAGTAACTAGAACAGGAAACTTCTCCCTCCCCCCAGCTTATTAAATGATTTCCTGCCAGTCCGTAGAAAAAGCAACTCATTGCTCAAAGCCTCAAGAAGAAGTTGTGAGTGGCTGCCGCCCAGGCTGGGAACAACAGGAAGGGAAGGACAAGCAGAGCTAATTGGCCTTTTTACACTTTGCCGGGGTAGCCAGCGTGTCGGAGATAAGCTTTCCTCACTACTGATACCCCGTTGGTCCCTTCCTCTCTTTCATTCTGCCTTGCCTTTAAACATGATCGTGTCAGACATGATCCCGGCCAACGCCCAAGGGTGACTTAATGACCTTCTTCGCATACCAGCACTCAGGGAAGCTGCATTTAAATCTGGTCACTCCACCATTTCCCATGCAAATAGAAATAAGCCATTTTTCTGGTGGCCTCAAAGACATCATTAAAAACCAAGCCAGCACTAGTAAGACCATACTAAGTCACTATTTCATTTGACTCAGTCAATATATGACACATATTTCATTGATAGACTATATAGTCTGAATTTGTCAAAAGCAACACTTCTCAAAGTGATCTTTTTACACCTATATAAAATGTTGTTTCTACTTTTTTCCTGAAACAAGTATATTTCCAAGAACAGACTAGTAAGACAATCCCATAGACAGTTTGGCATCTAGACAAGCAACAGTTGGTACTACAGATTAAATTCCAGTAGTTCCAGACAATGTTATCATGCTATGTCCATACAGATGTGACACATAGGCACGTTTTTTCTGATGTAGGTCCTAAATTACCCTTCAAATAACTAAGCATTCACACTCCTTTAACTGCAGCTGCATGGCAACTATTCCTTTCTATTTTCATGTTCTCCTGCCAGAAAAAATTGCACAAATCATATTGATATATACCTAATTTACTGATAAATCCACATTTAAATGCTAGAAAAAGCCCATAAAAATAATCTTGCTTTTATCAAATTCAATTATTTATAAGAAGTCAATGAGCATTATCACAGTGAGATAGTCACTGAGTGACATTTTTAGACCTCAAAACATTCTTGGTGCTCAGCACTGAATTGCCCCCATTGGTACTCATCCATTCTGAAACACACAGTCCAGGATAGGACACACTGTGCTTGATGCTTTCCACCACTACTAGAATAAAATTATTATTCCATAGTTCTCATCTATAACACTCCAATACTCCAGTGTAGCATAGGCCTTTCTTCTCAGCAGCTTGATAGTGTCAAGGTACGTTCAGTGCGACATAAGGATGAAGGAGTTGCAGTAACTGATACTAGATAAGTCACTGGCCATTGCTTGTTTATGCAATAGGTTACTCCTGTCTAGGGTGGCACCTCACATTCATCCTGCTTGACTAGAATCCTGGTTTTGTTCAGTTCATAACTGTCGTCTGCAGATTTAACCCAGACTTTCTAATCTTTCAACCACGGTTTGATGGTGCGTTGAATAGCACCATACCCGGGATCTTTGAAATACCACCCAATATGTCCCTCTTTAATATAGGTTTTTTGCTATACTTTTCACACACATGATGCAGTAGTTCCATAAAGATCTGAATTTTCTAGCCTGCTTATCAAAACACCATGAGAACATTAAAAATGAAATAATCCTTCCTCTCTATCAGCTAGGCCTATTACTTTTCCTTGTGGAAGAAACAAGGCCACACTGGGCAGGAAAGTTCAAGATCAAGGTGCAACTCATACTCTTTCACAACTTTTACTTGGGTTCAGGTGTTCACAGCATTTAAACTTCCTGTTCTGCACTGTATTTAGAGAAAAAATTGGTGACACGTCCTAGAAACATGTACTCTTGCAGGTGAAAACAATGTTGCCATCATTTATGGCAAATAAAAAGATCTCAGTAGAACATAAAAAAACCCAAACCACCCTTATTTTAGATGCAGAGTGTAAAAAATGTGTTTGCATTATAATGTTTCCTCTTGGCCAGAAGAGTAGCATTTGTGATTACCCATCAAAATAAAGTAAGATTAACACATTAATTTTTTTTTAGTTTTGACACATCACACTTGTGTCTTGAGTTATTTTAAAAACACATTTATTGTGAGCTAACACAAAGTTTGGCCATCCTGAAGAAACAGTTTGTGCAATGTGTACAAACTGCAAGGGGGAGGGGGGAGCAAAAAAAGCACACGTCAGAAAATCCACATTTCTCTACTGATAATCAAACGTTTCAAGTACAATGTTCCAATGATCATACTTCATCTAACAGTTAAGGATGTTTCATTCTGCACTGAAGACAGGCACTTTTTTTTGTCTCCTAAAATATGTTTCTAATTTAAGTTTGAAAAAAATATTTCCATTGTGCCATATATGCGGTAACTCAAAACCAAAATGAAAGGATTAAAATCAGGGCTGCAGAGAATGGTTTAAATTAAATTCAGGTAGTGGGGAAGACTGCCGTATCTGGCAAACTCCCACTTACGCTGAGCTTTCTGGCCAAGAGGCAAGATGAAGCATAACAATCTTTACCTGCCAAGTCTAGAGCAATTTTGAGGCTTTTATTCATCTCTTAAAATAAAAAGTTAATGCTCTTGGAAGCTTGCCTACCCATACAGTAGATCTCACCTGTCTTTTCTTTATCCTCACACAAATGTACTATAGCACGCTTCAGTAATGACTGAAAATGTTTTCAGTCATTTTTTTTTCTAAATACATGGTATTTAAACTTATCGCCCATTACACTTCAATGGAAGACGTGACTAAATCCTACAGGTATTTTGAAAATCTCAGCTAATAGGTTACAAATTATTGCTAACAACATAGTGTATGAAGAGCTGAAATTTAGCTGGTGGAACGCCCTTTTACTGTCTGTCACTCTTCTCACACCTATGAAACTTCTGTTGTCCCTACATAGTCTTCATAATTAGATCTGCACTCCCCCAGAATGGTTCTGTTTATGATAGTGCAAACTGATTTATTTGATTCATATTATTACTACAGCCAACAAGAAATCAGCCTTAAGGCTTCCTCAAATACCAAGTTCTGTCCCTGAATGGATTGCTCTTGGCTAAGAAAGGATAAGCAGAGCTCTGTCTTTCAGAAAAGGCATTTTAGCATTGAAGAATCAAAATTTTCATGAGCTTCTTAGGAGGTTCCTCAAAATAGTAATATTAAGTTATTTTTACAACCATTTGGGAAGAAATGAAATATGTAAATAACACATAGATCTCTCTGGAGCTTTTTCCTAGTCTTGTAGGAGGTTTAAAGCTTTTCAGATGGTACCAGTAACAAAACAATTTAGTAACAGCCTGGCTTAATAACGCTGCAGTTAATCTGTGTAGACCATCTACCTTCAGGGAGTTCTTTATTCCAAGCCAGGGAGTTCCCAACCTTTTTCTGCTGCATGTACAACCATCAGCAACAGCAAAGGCCTTCACTGGCAACATCAGCTCCCAGTTGCTTGCCAGTCTGTGTGCCATTCTGAAGTGGTTTGTGCCCCTGCCAGTAGTGCATCCATCATATTATCTAACCTGTTGCATTCTACAGCAATCTAAAAATCACCGTTTGCTGTAAAACCTGAAAAGTTTGCAGCAATAGCACATTTAAGTCACAAGCCCAGCCGTTTTGAGAAACCGCTACCAACTCTAGTGTTCTAATGCTATTCTTCATTGCCCTTGAAGATTTTTTTTTTCCTTAGGATACATTGACTAGGAAATTTTGACAACTTTGTTAAAAAACAAGTTTCACATCTTTCTGGTTGGGACTAGAGGCACTGTAAAAGGTCAAACCCAGAAGAATTCTTTTATTTTGCTCTATTAAATATCAAGATCATGTCTGATGAAGTGCTGTGAATTCTGAGCACTTTGGGATGGATTGACAGCAAGTAATGGAACTAGTCCTAGTACTATGCATTCTGCAAAACAGCAGTTTAAGAAAAAAATAAATCATAGACTCATTCAGGTTAGAGGAAATCATTGAGTTGGTTAGCTTTGTTCTTTATAATTTGCCTGGAAAAAAATGAAAGAAGGGACTAAGCAACCTTATAATAAAGGCTGCTTTTGTTAATAATTTTTTCTTTCTTGGACCACATTTTATGAAATGGGGTAGCAATTCTTGGAAACTAATGCTCTCAACTTGTCACTGAAAGGGAAAGTAGGGAAGGATGCCTCAAGGCAAAGAGGTGCACCCAACTTTCCCTTCTGCAGGTTGCTCTCAGGTTGATGTATACTCCAAAATGTGCAAAGCTCCATGTTGAAGGTCCTGCAAAGAAGTATCTGCCTGATATATGGTCTGCAGAAATGAGGAGTTAATATGAAACTTGGCAACTCTGACCAGGGCTGAGACCAGGGAAAGAAAACTGCATGGTCAAACAGGAGGTAAGTTTTCAGTTTTGCTTAAACTCAAGTCCCAAGTGACTTATTTCATGATGATTTCAACTGCCACATCAGTGACCTGTGTTCAGAATGTGTTTCCAGTACTTGTGCAGGCAGAAAGCTTTCTTCTTAAATTACAGAGAGTTCAAATAAGTATAATCCTAAACGGGATCTCAGCTTCAGAACAGAATCAGAGTCACTCGTGCCATTATCAGATCATCTTCTCACACAACCCGAGGTCAGGCCAACCTAGGCAATTATTTAGAGTCATTTGTATGGAACTCATGGCATTTGAAAGCCTCGTGAAAGCTCATCAGGCTGCACAGAACTCCAGAGGTCATTTCTGTTCCCTCTCATTATACCAGCTCTTAACAGTGGGGAGATTAGAAACACTATTTCAATTCTAGATGGTGATATTTGGCTTATTAAGGAAAACTAATGTAATGCAGCCCACACTGAAGAGGAGATTGAGACTAACGCCTGAACTCGTGTCAAGGTTGTTCTGTGACAAGATATTTCAGCAAGAACAATTTCTCTACATGATCACAGGAAAAGTCATGAAACCACTCTGATAGGTACAGACTATAACTGAAAACATGGCCACCTATGTGGGAAGTGCACAGAAAAACAGATGTTTTGAACTTGCCCACATTCATTTCTTTTAAAGGCCTTAAAAGTGAGGTGGACTTTAAATTTCATTGCTAGTACAGACAGGGTGCTGTTAGCACACCACCACACAGAACTCTGTTCCTGCATATGGCATCATCTAATGGTTCAAGGTGAACAGATTTAGCTGGATATTGCATTGTAGGTTTCATGAAAAGCTAAGACTTTACACAACTGTTCTCATCTCCAAGAAATTCTTTCTTATTTTTCCAGACCTTCTTCTGGTTTGTAGGGAAACCCACAGAAATCAGATAACGACAATCATTGTACATTTGGAAAGTATATGCACCCCACCTCCCATTTACTAAAATACCACTAATTATTCTGATACAAAGATACTAAAGGGCAGCTACAGAAGCAGAAGATATCAGTCACATTAGAGACAAAAGTGGTGCTATACTCTCATTGCCTAAGCTTCATTTTTGTAACCTGCTTTTGGTAAGTACCATGAACCAGATGCTGTGGTATTCCTCTGCTAGCAAGAAAAAAAAAAAAAAAATCAACTGTAGTATTGCTAGTCTGCCAGCCAGCAGGCACCCCAGGTCTCAGCAAATAGACACAGACCTTTTACCTCAAAGTGTATTCCGAGCATTTTCGGTACAAATGCTAGAACCAAATGGAGCCGCATGCCCAGGTGGTGCACATGGAACACTGAGACACAGCAGGAAAGCAGCATTGGCAGCACGCAATGAAAACTCTGTAGGAGCACAAAGAGCCAATCCCACCCCGCCATGTCCAACTTCCACATTTGTTTTGAGCTGCCACAGGAAATAAGTTCCATACTTTCCACATCTACTTTTATATGTATTTTTATATATATATTTACATAAAAACAATGTAAAGAGGATTTCAATTGCATTAGGCAGCCACCTATCTACTCCCTCTATCCAGTTGCTGGGAGCTAACCTCCATTGCTGAATAGACTTCATCATTTCGATTCTGCCTTTTATCATTCACTTCCCTGAAAATCAATCCCTTTATTCATGTGCATGTGTTCATTCTTTCAGGCTACTGCTCTTAATTATTACATTGGTGGTGTTTAAAAGAAAAAAATCAGCAGGATCTCTCCACTCTCTTCCCCCACAGAATTCAGAGATGATCTAATACTACCTTCTGTTTATATAACTAAGCCTCTGACAATGGAGTGGCTGCTTTATTACTTCCATTTTGGGATACCTCTTTAAAAACAATTGTTGCATCGCCTGCTCTAATATTGACTTGAGCATTTGTCAAGATGACAAAGGAAAAATGTGAAATATGACAGTATGTATAGCTAAGATGTGTGCAACATGGCAAGTTTAGACTATTATTTGCTACAGAGAGAAAGAAGAAGTAGCAAAAAGTTCTGACCGAGCTGATTTCAAATTGTATTACCTTGAGTGTGCACCATCTTGACAAACACAATGTATAGAACTGTGATGGCTGTTCTTGTTAAAGAGCATAAGAGCCTGAAGACATGAAGACATGACAGGCTGGACACAATGTCCTAGCATGGTATCACTAAGCTGACATACCTCCCAACTTCTAGTGCAGGCTTAGGCTTATGTAAAAATTAAAGACACCCAGGAGGTTCTAGATATAAATGTATAAAGCTTCGATAAACCGTATTTTCCATAGAATGTGCGGTCTAAGAGGGGATTTATTTGCCAGAGCAAGCAGTACGGTATACTCACTTTTTAGAAATTTAAAAAAGGATTCTCAGATAATCTTGCATCTCTGTCTCCAAATATTTTAACGGACCTAGAGTAATCTATTTATTCCCAGGAAGCATCTTCTAACATCACCCATCCACGGATTTCAGCAGCATAATGCTCCTCATGGCAAAGCATGCAATCAGTAGCCCTTGCTTGGATCTTCACCATCATACTAACATGTTCTCTTTATGCATTTTATTTACTAGTGTTTAGATAGAGGACTCATTTGGCCTACTATAACAGAAGAGGTTTTTTCTCCAGGGGCTGTCTGTTTTGTTTCTGAGGCAGTAAATAGTTGGGTTTTTCCTGCTCAAGAACAAGGTCTGTGTTGGATTTCCACCACCTCCACAAATGGTTCATCTGAAAACACACCTGTATGTCCTTATGTGATACCCAGTGCAAAATTACACATGGGACACACAGTACCTCAGAGGCATTGCTTCACGCTGTGTACTTATTCACCTGTCACTCCTACAAAAAAGATAGTACCATAGCAATCTCAGGGGATATGTGGAACTCCCTCTCTAGTGACATGCACTGAGAACCCTTTCCACTTATCCTCACCATCCAGTGACAGCTGTCACTTCTTGGGTGAACAGCTCACATCAGTTTTTGACACCACAAGGTTTTAGTCTCCTACAATGTGTGATCAACAGATCAATAGGTAAATACTGGCAACAGAAAACAAACATTGCCTTTCCAAAAGTCTACTCAGGGCTGTTGCACGTAGGCACTAACAAAGATTGTCACCCTATCAGGTGATAGATAAACAGGTGGTGAGAAATCAAATCCCACATGCAGGGAAGGAATTGGTCTATGAACCGATGCTCTGACAGCTGAATACATCTGCCTGCAGTTTACTTGTCCAGAGCCACACACCAGCAGGTGAACTGGTATATTAGAATTTTTTGAACAATGCAATGAGGGGTCAGGATGACAACCTGCGAGCCAAAATTAAACTCTTTTAGCCTGATGGAAATACCCCAGAAGCTGTCTTTTTGGCTGGTTTTGGTTTTTTCTGGTTTGTGGCTTTTTTTTTTTTTTGGTGAGAATTAATCCCAGAATAATGGTCACAGCTTCCCTTTTCTCTGTCCAGAACTATCAACTGTCAAGCTGAACAAACTGACTAGTAGGAAGCTGAACTCATAAATTTCACTATGATCCACAAGTGCAATCTCAAGAAAGAAGATGCTTGCTGGGATATGTTCCCCACCCCAAGAAACAGAGGAAGTAAATATATCTGCCATGAGGTTGAAAATTGACTCCTCCACACACAGCACAGGTTTTTAATCCAACTGGAGAGGTCAAAACCACATGGAAACAACCCAATTATAATTAAACAAACAAACAAACATGCATCAAAGAATGGTCTTCCCAGGGCTGGAGCCTGGGAAAATAGAAAATCTGCAAGGGCTCTGAAGGTAAGGGATAATTAGAAATCCATGACGCAGTTAAACTTCACATACAAGCAGACATTTGTCTCTGGCTCAGGCAAACAGTTGAGAGAAATTAGGAGAGAGATGCCTACGCTGCCCCTTTTCTGCCACATGCAGAAGGTGCAGAGACTGCAGGGCTCTGCAGAGCTGCTAGTGCATCCCTCCTCTCCCTCGTATGGGTCAGGCATGAGTTCAGAGCAAGCCCTTGCAGGAGAAACGGATCTTCCTTACAAAATTTTAAGCCATTGGGTATGCGCCTTTAAAACCAGCTGTCTGCTATTAGGATTTCATTACTGCACACTCCTCACGATTTTGGCAAGACTGTGTGACAATTAACATGAATTCTTCTGGGAAGGATGCAGCACATGACATCATGTAGTAAATCTTCTGATATTAGAACCTTTCATTCGTGCCCTACTGTACTTGTTAGGGTAACAAACTCAAAATGAAAAACGTAATTACCCAACAGAGCTTTCAATTGTATCATATATTAACTTCTAATACTCCAAGTATTCATTCTCAAATTCAAATCACATTGGAAGATGGAACTTGACAGATCTAATCAGGTAGTGATCTGATTCTTCAACAGACACTGATTTAAGAGCATTTTATAATGGGAAGTCTCAGGTAAGATAATAGCAACAGCTGAAGAAGAATTATCCTTGTCTGACTTAGTGCTGGATTCTGAAAACTCACATGCTAACAAAAGCTAAGCAAAATGTAAGACCAAATAAGCTCTCAGAACAAACAGCACTTTGCAGCCAAATCCACCTGGGAACAGCTTTCTGAAAATACTGATAATACTGGGAACCAGTGGTTTACAAACCTTAATTTGTGCTCAGAAGCCCCCCTTGATGAATTTATTCTAAATTTACAGGTAAGTAGTTTAGACAAAGATTAATAACATGATTTCCAAGAATAGTCACCAAATAGGTATTAAAAAGTGAAGGATATGATATAGCCTGTAATTTCATCAATGAAACAAAAGTGAACACATCCAGGATTCACTCAGATCACTAACCTTAATCCTCTCTGTGCTCTATTAGTGTACTGAATTACTTGACAGGAAAAAGGAACTCTTATTCTGTACTTTTAGGCTAAGTTACCAGGTTTTAGGACTTCACGTACTTTTATAAGACTCTCAATAGCAGAAGATTTAAACAAGTAACCATAAGCCAGGCCTCCCCACCAATTTTAATCACACTGGCATTAACTACCCCTTTTTGTGTGATCCTCAACTTTTGGTTAATTGAGTAAACAAGACTGCTCTTTTTATTTCCTACTTAGATTTTACACTTCTTGCTGTGGCTAGAAGAGGTCACAGAGGCAGACACTTCTGCTTTTGAGTTCACCGACACAAGAAAACTACAGTATTAATTTTGGAAGCTCTGACGCTATCCCATTACAAATATTAACTTCTTTCTTTCGAGATGCACTTTCTAAAGATACCATACAAGAAGTGTATCATCTCAGCAGCATTCCAAAGCTTTATTTTTCTTGGTAATTACAAGGGAATACTTAAAACTTCAGAAGAACAGCTGAGACACTGCTAGTATAAATTGTCTGAGCTTCATCAATTTCAACAGCATGAAGACAGCATGCATCCTCAAAGAATCTAGCACAAATCTCTTACTAGAATCCTGATGCAATACTGTTTTCTTTCTTAAACAAAGATACAAACTTTCAAAACAAATTTGAGATCTACAAGCTTCTAACGTTACAGATACTTTTCTATCCTTTCCCTGAAAATTTATTCTTATTCTGATACAATGCAACATTGTCCTAGAATTAGCAGCAATGAGAAGAATCGAGAGGATACTTACTTTTTCTTTGTTTATTAATTCAACAGAAGGCAAAGCTGTTTTAAAGACCTTCAGCCCCATGTGTTGGTTTTTGAACAATTCCATCACTAGTTTGCAGTAAAAGCAGAAAATAATCAGAATTTCCAGAACGATTGAAAGCACACCTCGTTTTAACTTTCATTTATTCTGCCAACATTATCTTTACCATCACAGGAGGATAAAAGTGAATGACCCCAAACCCCTACATAATACATCGAAGGTAAAGCAGTAAAATATATCAAGGTGTGATGACTTCACAACCACAGAAATGAAAATTCAGCATATGGTATAGAATTATAATGAAGGAGGCTTCAAAATGCTCAGAGCATTGTATTTGAGGTATTAGAACCACAAGATCTAGGTGATCTTCCATACCTCTTTAATTGCCCCCAACAACCTCATGTTTTACCTTCCACTCTTTCTTTTGCTTTCGTTTCCTTAGAGCACACGCATCTTCCAGCTCCAAGGCAAGTATAAATGAGATCTATGTCTGTGCTTGTCTCCAGAGTTATCTTTTGATACTTGTCTCAGAACACGCTCATCTTAAAGCTAAGGAGATGGCTGATTGCCTGTGATAACTTCTCACAAACGACACCAGTAGATAGCAATTCCACTTCATAACTTGATCCACCTCTCCTGAACACCTTCCAATAGAACTTTTTTGAGATTAGTAGACTACACCTTTAAAAAAACCACCCTTTTATTTACATCTGCTCTTCTTGCAGAAACAATAGTGACTGACTGCCTATAAATATCTAATATTCTGAACACTGAGTTCTGATTATTATAAACTTTTCAAAAAAATTCTGCTTCCTAGCATTTTACCTTATCACCAGAATCAACCTTAGCTAGAGGCCTTCATTCTGTAAGATTCAAATGTTCTTTGATTATTTCCATCAACATAGCCTGAACTGCACCATAAACCTAATATTCCTCAGGAGCACAGGTAACATTAAATCCTTTTGCATTGTACAGAGCTGAAATCAGCATGGAAGCGGAAGCACACTCCAATGAACAGGGAAGGGACCCGGATTGCATTCCCAGCTCTGTCCTTGATCTGCTGGGGGACACCTTTACCTCCTAGTGCCTGTCTCCCTTCTCAGCTTTGTCTGCAATGTCACTCAGGCTGCAAATCTCTTGCTTCCCAGGAGATAGGTTACAACAGCAGATGTAGATCTAGATAATACCAATGGCACTCTGATGTTGCATAGAGACTGAGAGTTCTACTGCAACACCTAGAAATAGTAACAGTTAAGTCCTACTGTCCTGCTCCTTGAATTAGGATAAGCTTGTGCAGCATTTTGTACAAGTTTGTTGGCACTGATTTTTTCTGCAGGAACAGCTCACGTCCTTAGAGTAGATCCTTTCATAAAGATTTGCTGACCAGTTTTAAACCACCGCTTTGTAGACCAATTGTTTTCAGCATTAAGTTTATGTTTAGTTCACCAGCATATAGGATGCGAGTCAGACGTACAAAAGCTGACTGCAACTGTCATACACAACAGAAGCTAAACTAGCTGACTTCCAACACCAATGCACCCCTCGAGAGGAAGGAAAGGAGTTTCAGCCCAGTCAGAAAAAAAAAAAGAAAAAAATCTTTAAATCTGTGCTCATTGATTTTTATTTTTGTATTTTTCTTTCATTTAACGAAGTAGGGTACTGGCAGTCCTCTTCAGGAAACACAAAACTACCTGCTGAATTTTGTCCCTTTCCACAAAAAGGTCAGTTTTCCCTTTAGAAGATGGAAATGACATTTCCGTTCCTCCCACCCTTCTACCATTTACTTGTTTGGAAGGGCACGTATAATTCCTGATAATGGATTGCATTGTGTATCAGCTGCTGCAGTGGAAACAAGTTGGAGTCTCCATACACTAAACAAAGAAAACACCTTAACAATAATTATGTTCACATTGATGAGACTTAGCCTACAGGATAAAAAAAAGCAGTGTAATTTTATAGAAAAGGGAATAACACTATCATTTTAAATGAAGGGTGGAAACTGTGCTCCCTGGAGCAGAGGTTGTACTCTGTATGGCTGTCTTAGGGATTGATCACGCATAATGTAAAGGACCTTGATTCAGGACATTGCAACAAAAGTCCTTGACATAATATAGTAAGAACAATGTTTTGCTTTCCAACATGACTCTCCCGAAACTGCATAAAAGCATCCTTGGTAGTCCTGCTTGTAACAGTCAACCTCTAAGTTTCCAGTTCTGGACTTTTCTTTCCCTATTTCCTCCCTCCAGGTAGAAGTCTCTGAAATTAGCTCCCTGTCCACACTTCTTCAACAGCTTGGATAAATTTTCCTACCAAGTATTATCCACAAGCAGGAGACACATAAAAGCTGAGTTTAAATAAAAATAAACTTTCCATTATAATATTATAGAATCAGCAGCTGCATCCATTAATTTCCTCCCTCTAGCTACAGAAAGGTACCAGAGAATTTCCAGAACAGGCTACTGCAAGCTTATGCTTCTTTCACTCACTAGAAGAGCTGCTTCTATAGTAGAACGGTAGAATAAGCTCTTAATTTAAATTTCTGAGACAGCTGTTGACAAAGATATCAGGAATGAAAAACCCCCTTTTTTGGGGGTGAACTCTCCAGCCATTGGCCTAGTATTCTGGAAAAATCAAATAACCACTGTGCTGCTGTTGTATTATGTGATTTGAGCTCATTCTAGTACCTTGGAAAATAATTCTCTATCAACAGCCGGCTTCTCCTCTCAGGCTTCCAGACTTTATTAAAATCCTTCCCTGTCCAGTGCCATCTGCCACATGAATGCAACAAGTATTTCTCTTAGGGGCCCTTCCAGCTTATACTTTAAAGCAGAAAGGTAAAAATATCTATTACAAGATTCAGCCTCTGGAGTTTCAAGTGTAGGCATGACTAGTTAAACATTCTTAATGTACGTACAGGGGACCATTCACTCAGTGTTTCTAGTCATCTGAGCAAGCTGTCAGTGCAGCCCTCCAGTTGTAGAGTTATAAGTTCACAGTGGGTCACAACAGAGGGAGAGTTAAGTCAGATCAAACAGAGCACCACACAGAGACACTTTAGCTCAGGTGGCAACTGGAAAATACCACACTCCAGCTCAGCACCCTCCAAAGGCAGCCTTTTATCCTGCACAGTGCTGCACAGGGAAGTTCAGTGGAAGCTTGCTCTGGGCTCCCTTATTCATAGCCTTAGCACTGCACAGTGCGGATGTGAGAATCCGCATAGAAGTTGGCCCACCATAGCCTACCCCACTCTCCTATAGATCTGAGCTGGCCTGGGTGCTTTGGCACATCCCACAGACTTGGACTGGTAATGCCAGAACGTTCCTCACCATTAGCAAAGCAAGAAGTTTAGCTTGAGGAAGAGGAGACTGAGGGGCGACCTCATCACTCTCTACAACTACTTGAAAGGACACTGTAGGGAGGTTGGTGCTGGTCTCTTCTCACAAGCAATTAGCGATAGAACAAGAGGGAATGGACTTAAACTGCATCAGGGTAGGTTTAGACTGGACATTAAGAAGATATTCTTTACAGAAAGAGTAGTCAGGCATTGGAATAGGCTGCCCAGGGAGGTGGTTGAGTCACCATCCTTGGATGAGT
>JAOXJK010000051.1:23022739-23058322 GCA_025774025.1 Xenus cinereus | reverse complement strand
TAGGGAAGAACTTTGTAGAGTAGGGTAGATGGTTGGACTCGATGATCCCAAGGGTCTTTTCCAACCTGAATGATTCTCTGATTCTATTCTATGATTCTAAGTTATAGGAAATCATATTCTACAGCAACAAACATCTGAATTTTAAAAATGTCCTTAAATGGATAATGAAATAATGAATTAGTGTCTCCTTCTCCATGAAAAAGTCAATGTAACGCACCAAATAAGGCACAAAATCTTGCAGACCATCTCAATGTGATCGTGACATTGAAGACCAACATGATATGCAAATATATGGGCTAGAGTTAAAGTTATACGAGCTATTTTGAATTGAAACGCTTTGCTGTAATGCCTTTGTATTTACTGCCACCCTTAAGCTATATCTACATTTGCAAGTTTTGCTGTGCAATAGGAACAGATCTGCAGGGTAAAGCTGATGCAGAGGACACAATGTCCACACTATACTCAGTCTGAGGGTGTTATTTCACACTGGCTCTAACCTGGTCCCCATGACTGAGGAACCAGTCATGGCTGGAGTATTTTAACTGTGCTTCTGAAGCACATTTTCCACGTTTGTTTGTGAGCTCCAAGACTGGCCTGTGAACTGAATCAATGCACAGTAAGCAGGGACAAGCGGGAGACTCACTTTAGAAATGCATTTCTGATTCGTGCTAAAATGTGAGTGTGGACACATCCTTATGCACACTGCAGATCACCTCTCTGCAGGGATGTTCCCTAGCCATGTGCAGAAGACATCTGGAAGAAGTTCCTACTCAACACTTGTAAAGATGACAGAATATGGCTGACTATTAGGACTGCTTCCGTAAAATATACTCCTGGGGTAGAAACGGAACATCAGGACTTAATAGAATAAGTCAGTGGGATGGCTACAGGATGAGTTTTAAGATGTGGAAGTAGCAGGTATCTCTGTTACAGTTAATTCTTTACATTAAATACTGTTTTCCTTTGCTTTTTAAAAAAAAAGTGATAAGTTAAATCAGACAACTTTATTTCAATGAAATATATGTAGCCCTATGGCTTCTGAAATTTTTATTTGAAAATTAATCTACCTAAGATGAATTTCAGTTTGTGTCTTCTCATAGTGGTTACTATCTGGGATTACTGCACTACGAACCAATTCTTATTTATGTTACCAGTGGATACAAGGATTTTGTTAGTGGAATTTAGCTTCCAGATTCATTTCATAATCCCTATGCCTATTACTTAGAGAGAAGGAAAAAGCACAAATCAAGATGACATTTAAAAAAAAAAGGAGCCTAGACTGGTCTTGTAGGAACATCTAAATCCTTTCCCTTATTAAATACCTTATCTCAACCACAGTGCACCAGCCATTTAGGAAAATTAAAGAGGGAGATAGCAAAAAGAGACAGCAGATGATAAAGTGCAGTAGTTTCTAGTCACGTAGATAATGAAGGGACTCAGTACATGGCCTTTTCAGTTTATCCCTGCTTCAGCTTATCCTTCATCTGCTTAAATTCAAATGGATCAGTCATTATTAAAATTATTTTGAAATGAGCTACTCCAGTTTCATGTGACTTTTTTGTGTACCCTATAAAACTTGGTAAGTCTTTGGGAAGACAGGTGCTGCACACTTTTGCTATTTTAATTCAGTTTGGGACTTGATTTCTAAGCAGCAACTGATAGTTACTGCTTAAGTAAGATTGATTTTTACTCACTAATACACATATCCATTTGTGGGCCTTTTATCCCTTCCAATGAGTTGTCATCTGAAAACATACAGGCTTCCTTGCTGAAAAATACTGAATATTTTGTGCAAGATGCTGTGGGCTTACAACTCTAAAAAGACATTGGACACTGAAAGTATATTCTAGACAAGATTTATTTTCTTTATTATTGGATAGTCTTCTGTTATGCTTGAAATATTTTACCTGCTACTTTGATTTTTTTTTTGAGAATTTTGCTTTGACTAAGCCTTATTTGATGTTAAGTGTACATAGCTTCTCTATTTATATCAGAAAAGATATCTTATAGAAAAACATGTTTTATTTGGAGCAGGGTGTAGAGAAGGGGGAGGTTATTGGAAAAGGATATCTCTGCTACTTCTTTTTGCAGCATTAATATTAAAAACATGAGAGCACATTCCCATTGATTTCTCTAGGATAAACAAACATTTTAATAGCAGCCACTGCATGTTAAGTAGTTTATACAGAATGACTCTTCATATTATTTACCTGAGTGTCTTGTAATTTTTATGCCATCCTAAAACATTTGACTAGCCAAATCCCCCTTAATCATACATCTCCTTCTCCCCCTTCCTCCTACCCAATTTAAAATCCTGCAACAGGGACCACTTAGGAGATTTCCACCAATCTCAAGCACTTGAAGAAACCAGTGATGGTTCTTACCTTTGCCTTTGGCACCCCAGTACTTTTCCTTTTATGCCTCCTGGAATATTAATAATAGTCACATCCAGCATTGAAGCAGCTGACTGTTCCCAGCTCCTATCAGAAGGTGGCTTATGACTTCACTGGCTTTTGGCTGTCATTAGTTCCCTAATGAGCAGCACAGCTCCTAAATCAACTCTTTTGCAGTGTGCTTCACTGCCACGTGATTTCCTTGGCACCACCTTGCTTTGTCCCCTAATGACACAATCCACAATCTCCCCTGGTGAAGGAAGTGAGGAATCACAAGATTCAAGGGTCTTGAACAATATTAGGTCTTGAAACTCCTGTAAGTCAATGGCAAAGAGCTCTGCATCAACTTTTAAAACAAAAGTGTGTTACTTAATAAGTTTAAAAAGGCTTAAAGACTACAGAATGTGTATATAGTTAGGGACAGTAAGAGTGTTAAAATCCTTGACTTTTGTTTTAAGTACAAATGAATTAACACATCTCCACCACATAGACTGTAAAAATATTTGCAAAGGTTAGCTTTCTATCTGAATTATCTCAAGTGCAGTTTTACCTTTCATCAACCAGATCGCCTCTTTGTTATTCTTTGCACCAAGATGAAATGGATAGCTTAAACATCAAAACAACACAGCCTTACATTCTGCTTACATGCCTCTAACAATACCTCTTCCCACCTGTAGGTCACCAGTTCAGAGGTGAACAGGTCATTTCTGTCAGTTCTTCAAATCTAAGACTAGGAATCCACAGTGCTTAAATGTTTTTCAGAACAGCTTCTTTGAGTCAAAGTTCCTCACCACAGGTGCGTGCCTCTATTGTCACTAATTGCTATAAAGACTGCTGATTTTTTTCTTCAAGTGACAGTCTTTTGAAGTTGGCTTGTGCACTTTTCAGCTACCTTCCTACAAGTATACACTGCGGATTAAACAATGACAACAGTGCTCCTATGAAACACCTGTATTGATTAATCTGGGAGATGGAAAGAAAACAGCAGTAGTTACAGTGAATAGACACTGCCTAAAGCACTCAGTAACAAAAATGAAATTTCAGGAATCGTCTGCTCATGAAGGGAAAAACAATATGAAGGAGGTTATCCCATTGTTAATTAGAAACGTGTGCATTTCAGAAAGCTTTTCCCATTTTTACATATTCAGAGGCTAAACAAAACTCTTGTAAGGCACTTGATTAAAACAGGAGAAGTTACCTTAATGAAGATTATAAAGGTTCAAAGCTATAGCTCTTCTGCCGTAGGGTGAGACTGAGCGTTTTTGGCTCAGCCTTGTGTAAGAGTTGGTTCACAGCTGCGCGGCCCCAGAAGGAGCCTTTGGAAAGAGCTGTGGCTCAGGTAACGCCTGCCTTATATTCAGGGAAAGTAAGATGAAGCAGCCATTTACTACAAGTCACTCTGTACCGATGTAACAGGACAATGATAACACCAAGCTTTGTCACAAGGACCTTACCCTGGGATTGCCAGAGAGTGGCTGCTACAAATTACAAGTTTAAATAGTATAGTACTTTGCTGTTTTTTCTTACTATTTTCTCTCCAATTAAATTCTCAGTGAGTACAGTAAATACATTTCAACTCCATGAAGAGTTAAGAACCAGTGTTTATACTTCTGTCTGTCAGTTGATTTAGCCCTAATCACCAGCTAAAAAAGCACTGTCTCCAGATTTCCCAGTGACCTGTCTGGACCTGACAGATCTTGAGACATATTTAGTAACATCAACAGCTCGCTCCTCCCTGTGCTCCTTTCTGTCTTCTCTTCCATCCGCTGCACTAGGAAGCTTAGTGCCCTCAACATAGTGCAAATGACTTCATATGCATCATTTAAGGTGAATGAAACTGTATTATATTACATTCTGCACAATGTGCTGTACAGATAAAGTGATATCGAAATTGATTATTACCTTTTGAACTGCATTTCAAAGCTATTAAGTATAGGGCAGATTCTGCCACCTTTCAGTTGCCTATTTCTCTAGGATGTTCCAAGTAATTTAAAAGGATTCTCTCAGGAGTACAGTATTTATAGAAGTGATTATTTATGTAACAGCTGTACCTTCAATACCGAACCACGAGGGAGGTTTAACACATGCCTAGACATATATATATTAGTAGGCTTCAGCTATGATAGGCTTTAAACAGCTCTTCCCAGTAGCGTCTGACGGCCTTGCACAGCAAGCTGAACTCTAGCGACACCAGTGATGTCGGTTTACATCAGTAGAGGATGCGTTACCATCTCTTTAAATCATACGGTGAGACTGTAGTTTGAGATGCTATCAGCTCACTTAAGCACTGCAATTAACTCCTTAAATTGTATCCTAATATGAGCACAATCCTTATCTACCATCTGGACATAGGTTACGCTTCGTTAGAACGGCAGGGAAGCAGCTTGTGCAGTTGGAATTGACTCTCCCGTTGCAAATGAGACTAAGTACACCCATCTCCTTAGGTAACAGGTACCTGCTGCAGACCACTGGTTCTGAATGGTCTGTTGAGGTGACTGAGGTTCAATTCCAGTCACCAATAGTGTTTTAAAATCCCAAACTGCAATTGAAGCAACATGAAAAGAGAGAATGAAGACTCCTAAAGTAACCTTGCTGCTCACCACTCACTTCAGAAGCGGAGAATTGAGGCTGCAGTTCCACCACAGCTTCCATCAGTGGAACTCAGTGCTGTTGGGGTCCCTCTCAGTAGCACAAAGCCTAAATGCCTGTGGTGGCATCTCGGCTACACAATGTCAAAACCAACAAACCTACTGACCCACATTCTTTAAGAAATCACTCCTGACTTATTTCATCATGTCATTAATAATGACCTTTCCTATAAGTAATACCGCAAGACACAAACTCTCCATCAAAACTGTCATTTCATATTTGTTCAGTTCAGTGGATCCATGCTTTGAAATGAAAAGGACCTAGTTCTTTTAACAAACACTGCCACAAAGATTCAACACTTCAGCCTGCCTGTGCTTAAGCAAAGTTCTCAGTACTAATATTTATGCTATGTTACTGTCTTTACTATCTCTTGAACTCTTATACCATACCAGGTTAGAAGTGACCATTGTGATTCCAACTAGCCAAAAAATTTTCTATTTCAAATTTTAAAAAATTTCCCAAGAAACCTGGAATGAGTTCTGAAAGATTTTTTCCTACTTTGTAATCTAGTTATGGAATAGCTTGATTCCATGATGCTCAAATCATAATCAACATTTCTATCACCTATAGATAAAAAAGTGAAGTACGTTTCCAATGGTAAAGCCTACTGATTAGCATATGTAAAAGAGAAATGGGAGAATCGATGACAGCTCCTGCTATACAATAATTGAGTGAATAAAATATCAATTCTCCGTAACACAAACACTCTAATTTCAGTTGAGGAATCAAAATGAGTAAGTATTATGGAAAAGCTAAAATACGTACTGCAGAGAACACACACACTCAGTTGTAATCTGTACCGCATTCAAACTGTGTCGAGAAAGAAATCCTCATTCTACATCTTGTAGTGACTCAGCCCAACACTGCCACTTTTTAGGAAATGCGAAACCATTAATTGCCTTATCTGATGAACTAGAGTCCTGCTAATGACTTATCAATTATCACAAGGCTTATCTTTCAGTTTCTTATTAACCAAAGATGTTCTGGAGCAGACTATCCCTGGAATTGCTTAACATACGGAGTCCAGACAACTGTGGAAGAAAGAAAATTCTGTTCAAGAACACCCAAGCACCAAGACAGCAACATTCCAAAAAAAAGAAAAAAAGGTCAAAGTGGGTATTTTTTAGCCACATCAGAACCACTTTTTTTTTTTTAAACTTAGTTCTTCATACCTCCTTCACTTTTGAGATAATTCCTAATGAGTCTGATTTTATATAGTAAAAAAGGCCAGATTTGTAGGAATAGATGATCTCTTATTAACTCAACCAATGCCCTAGAACAAATTGTCATGTTCTGTAAAACACAGACTCCTCTTTAGGAAAAGCTTCAATCTAAAATTTTTACTCATTTGAGGAGCAGAGCAATGGTAGGTGCTTTGAAACACCCCAAATTTGTCATTAGGTGATTAGTAACTCACACCAAGGGAGGCGAGAGCATTGGATTATTGGTTTTGCTTACAGAGAAGTACAGAAAGACACCATCAGATGAATCAACAGGCAATTCATCCATATACTGTGTAACAGGGCTTTGAGAATGTTTCCTAAAGCAAGTTTGGTAGGATTGTGAAGTTAAAGCTTTATTAAAATTCAAGTTTCACTGAAATATTTGGTATGAACAGTTTACCAAAAAAAGCATGGTAAAGTCATTAAATTCTGACTCAAGGAAGACATGGATCAAAATAGAAACCTTGACAACAGAAAACACAAATTCTTTCCACATTTTAACATTTTTTGGGGAGGGAAGATGTAGACCTTACTGCAATGGGGAAATGAGATCAGAACACAGCCTGTCTAATCACCTTAGGTCAGGACTCTGCCAAGAGAGATGGCAACCATTCCAACTTATATTAGCTAGTATTTTATCCAATATATAACAAGTCCAGCATAGTCCAGGCTGAGTCCATACTGATAAGATTATTTTCTGATATGTGCTTGTGTGTTAGCAAAATTTGTATTTGGATGTTAAAGAAAAACAAATAGGGAAAGAGTTGGCACTGCTGATACAGTTTTGTTTCTACACTTCAGTGAATCTTTACATTGAATATTTATGGTATTTTGCTTGCTGTACTTGTAACACCACATATGTGGGAAGCCAGTCTACCTACAGACTTTGCCTGTCTGATGTGCTAGAATAGGCTTTTAAAATTCCTTTTAAAGAACTGTTGTAGAATTTAACATTGTGCCATGCTGATAAAATCATTGCTTATTTTGTCAAGTACTCTCCGATACTGTTCTATGGCATGCTTTATAAGGATAATAATAACTATGATCTTTTGTCATTTAGGATATGGAAAATCAATCCAAACCAGTTATGTACAAATTTGGTAGTGGCTAATACAGATTGTGATTAGGTCTACAATCTTTTTTTCTTGTGGATAGGGCTTGTTTTTACTAGGCACTAATTCTAAAAATTGAGTACTGCAGTTCAAAAATACGAGTTTTTCAGCTGTTAGGTGCACAATTAAAACTTATCGAGGAAGAGTGAGATAATATATGGAGATAAAAAAAAGACAACTCCAAAAGGAAGATCTGTTGTTAAATCCTGGCTATATCATGCCAAACACTGGTGAATTGGACACCAAAAAAGGTATTTGCCGTCTCAGGAAAATTAACTGGCTGTTGAGCACAGGACTAACAATTAAGACATCTGAAGTCTATGCCTTTGCCCACTACTAATCAGTCAGTATGAAAATTATGTCAGTATCAACAGTGGCTTCACCTCTTCATCATGTTGCTGTTTGTACCATAAGGACTCTAGGCTGGTAACTCCACAGGCAAAATTAACAATAAAACACTAAGGCCTTATTAGACTCTTGAAAATTAAGCTATTCATAAGTTAGTCCCTAAGTCCCATAAGTCAGTAAACTATTGAGCCGAAACCTAGACATCTTGCTTATTTGGACCTTCTGATCATCAGAAGTGTTTCAAGAAACTCAGAAGATCCTTTACCTGTTCTGGGTGGTCCATATCAACTCCCATTTCTCATAAATCTTCTCTTCGCTAAAAACAAAACAAAAACCCAACCAAAATCCCTATGCCCTAAAATTCCAGACCACCCTTGATTGGGACTACAGTTGTGCTCATTCAGATCACAGTTGATAGCTAAAGAATCAGAAATCCTCTTCTTGCACCATTGCAAGTCGCTAATCACGTGACATTTAATCTAAACCAAAGGCAAACTGTGAGCTATGAATATTTTTCCTCGCCAGTGCTTTAAATGTAATAATGGTTTTCAGAACGTGTGGGTCTGGCTCACTTCAAGCGGTTTTGCTCCTTCCTTGACTCCAGCTGCAAACTACTAAACACATACTTTTTTAGGTCATTATGGCCTAATGTCTGTGGCATTACATTATTTCAGTGACATATCTTTGAACATACCGTAATTCCAAAAACTGCAGGTCATCTTTTAGGCTAACTGGAGAGTAGGATTTTATATTAACTCCATCCTTTGTCTCCGTCTCCCTTTTTTAAAAAGCAAAACAAAAAAAAACACGCACTGAAACTTCATTTCCCGTTATTCCCTTCTTGGTAATGAGTCTTATAAACTTGCCCTATTAGGAAAAACCATTGCTAGTGGCAAAAAGCGCACCACCACCGAGAACATCCTCCATCCTGATAGAGCCTGGCGCAGAACCAGACACAGAGGAGAGCTGAAGCACAACATTCATAATCAGAGATTCTTAGACACAGAAACCTTGCCAAAGACGACTTCTACTCCTCCTCTTAAAAACAAACAAAAAAACACACACGCACCCAAGCCAATAAAAGATGACAGCTGTCTTCAGAACAATACTTTTTATGGTCCTTTTGAAGAGCGATCAAGAAACTAATTCTTCATCTAATTTGCTCTGGTTAATCTATGGTCCTATGAGTTAGATACGTATTTACCTACTAATACTCTAATTAGCTAACAAATAAAATTAATTTGGGTGGTTTCTGTTTAAGGAAGAGAAATCTTGCTCTTGTGAGCATTCCTAAATCAGGTACAGATGAACTCCATGAATTGTCAGACTCATAACTTCAGCTCTAAGTGACCGATTTAGTAAGAGCACACAGACCCAAACATGATTTCAGCCACAATCTATGAGTTAAGGTATGTCAATTGTTGCATTTGGTCAGATTGAGCCCAGTGAAAAACAGGAATTCAGATGTTTTGGCAACATAAGTTGCATGAGGTACCATCTCCCATGAGCTATGCTATCTCATGAGCAGAAAAATAATGGTATTTTGCATGCACACAAAACTTGAGCTTTGTGGCATAACACTGGCAGCAGTATAAAGCATAATTTGAACTATGAGATCACAATATATTAAAGGAATCACTCTTCTTATTTCTTGTTCTTCCTCTCTGCAGTAAGGAGCAGCAGAACACAAATGATTTTATCTAACAGAAAGAAAGCAGGCATAGCATGGAAATTTTTGTCACTCCAGCAGTTTTTCATACCTTCTGGTTTTTACCATGCCCAGCCATAGTCAGATTCTCCTGGACTCACAACTGCAGCATCCTAACTTTAGAAAGAGGAAGGACACCAGTGGTTCTTGGGTTCTCAAGCAATCAGCAGGGAGAGCGAACTGATCTATGAAGCCCTAATCTGGACAGGATTGGAAGGTAAAGAAAATTCCATATTTCATTTCCTGCCATCCCCCTTCCATGCCCCCCAGGCGCACACACATCTGAAACTGGAGAAAGAGACTTGTAAAGACTTTCATATGTTACTCCAAAATGGAAATTTCAGGGTTGCCATTAAAGCCCTAAGACCCACAGAAACCTCAGGGCACAAGAGATCCATGCCTGCAGGAGAAACAGAGGACGATGTCTCAGAGACAGACAATGTCCTCAGACAGCCCCCCTGCATGAAAGCAGGAAGATGTGCATCAAACTATTGTCTTTATACCAGCACTTTGGAAAGCTGAACTGCTTTAAAGACACTTGCATGTTCAAAAAAACCTCTGTCCCTGCCCACCAATTTCTCATTCCTCTTACCAACAGTGTGGCTGCTCTGGCGCTTTTGGCTCTCTGGCACTGGAAAAGCCTAGCAAAATTACTCATTTTTCAACAAACCCTTGCTGCAGACTGAAGAGTTTTAGCTAAGCATGCACATTTTGGATGTGTATCCAAACCAAACCCAAACATCTTGAGATTCTTCCTTCACTAACTTCAAACACATTTGATATGCTTAAACACGCATTGTATTCTGTCAGAAACCAAATGGCTATTTGCTGTTCCAAATAATCAGATATATTTTGCTGGATGATTAAGAGAAATATTGCTCACCCAAAGCAATCAAACTTTCATTTACATGTTTAAGAGCCTGACCTACAGCCCTTGAAGTCTGCAGGACTATTTCCAGTCACTTTGACAGACCTCGGATCTAGCTTTAAGCGATTTTTGTCCCTGGATATATTCATCCATTGAAGACTGAGCTCAGTACTGATTTTTTCACACTGTAGCTAAAAGAATGAATATACTTAAAGCTTCTTGTAAGGCCGGATATCACTAGGTAAATTGAATACAGAGGCTTGTTTTCCTTACATTTGGTTTTGATGTTCTGTTCACTGAGCCTATGACTGCAAAGGTTATAGATGATGCAATTTATTTTCCTTCTGCTTTTTACCAGTAGAATACTGCCCCTCTTCCTAGATTAAACACAGGCTTTATTGCACATCTATCTCAAAATACACTTCTTTGAAAGATCCAAAATCTAACAGCATGTTTCACATTTGCTAGCAGTCTCTCATTTTTATCCTAGTCTTGGGAGGAGTTTGCTTTGAAATCAGTTTTGCCCTCCTAATGTCAGTGGTAGGTTTGCCCAGATTTTAACAGAAAGAAACACCGCTTTTGAAATATTTGGAAGCATCCTGTTCCTACAGCAAGCACAGCAGACATTTATATTATTACTATTCCATTATGGATATGAAATTAAAGACATGGTGACTACATAAAATAAATGGTCTTTTAATTTACTTTTGATTTTACTAAGGCTATGTATACTGGTAGTTTTCCATATTTATTTTATAACTACCTATATGCATAAACCCACTCATTTTCTACTGAGTACTGAAAAGATTTGAATTAGCTGCAGAATGCTGATCACATTATTATGTGCTATGCTTGATTACTTAGGCAGTATCTTAAAATACAATCCTATTCCTCCATAAGTACATTGGACAACATGCAACCATCCTCAATCTGCACATCTTCATACCACACAGTGCTTTTCATTCCTCTGTTTTCTATAAATACAAAACTGAAATCAAGCTCATACCAAGAATAACTGTGTAACTAGCAGTTGGCATACAGGTTTTGCAAATCAGACTTTTTTCTTTTTACATTCACCACTGTGTAAATGTCTTAAAAAAAAGGCTATTATTCCTTATTTAATTTTTTCCAGGGAAACTGGGATCTAGCCAGTAACAGGTAAATTTATATATATA
Source organism: Xenus cinereus (assembly GCA_025774025.1). Lineage (NCBI taxonomy): Eukaryota > Metazoa > Chordata > Aves > Charadriiformes > Scolopacidae > Xenus > Xenus cinereus. The sequence goes on along the minus strand of JAOXJK010000051.1, from coordinate 23,046,846 downwards.
TATATTTTTTTTTTTTTACAATAAAAGGTAAGTAGGATCTGCATTAGGAAATCTAATTTACACTGCCTTTAGTTCAAAAGTCAGCTTTCCAGTTATATTATTTGACCTCAATTAGTGTCAAAGATTGAAGGTAGATCAATTCATTCATAGGTGTCCCATTGCAATTCTGTTTGTCACTAGCCAATTAAATGAACTAATTGAGAGCAAAATATTTCTATGATGCTCTTGTGTTATCCAACATTTCAATAGTTTCCAGAGGTCCATTCTGGGTACATGCCTGTATAGTACCCTTAACCTACAGGCTTTAATCAAATTGTCTTCCCTTTTAATTGGTCATAGTTACATGTTGAACAACTAATTATATGTAAAATTTTAACAAGTACATTCAGCAGATATCTACTAAATTTTTCACATTTCTTATCAAGGGAACAAAGTTAACTGTAAGCAATACAATAACCTAAAATGAGTTGTAAACTTTCAAATAATCAAGCTCATATGCAAGCAACTGTGACACTTTTGTTCTAACTACTCTTACTACAATGCATAGGACAGCCACAGCTAGAAGAGTTCAGAAAAAAAGAGGAAAACTTACAAGTGGTAGGCAATGCTGTTCATTTTTAATTACTCTTCCTATTTTACAAAAGCAGCAATTAAAACAGTTACTGCTGTGTTGTATCCCCCCTGAGTAGCTGAATATATTACTCAACAATATTACCAACTTCCACTACCAAGACTTCATGCTTTGGCTATTTCCACAGCTACTGCAAAGCAAAGCTTGTTTACAAACTATTTCAATGCAAGAAAGAAACAAATACTCAGACGATTGGATTTCAGAGAGGTCAGGATTGAGATCAAGCTTTTCACAAGCACTTGATAGACAGCTCTTCTAGCCTGACACCTATTAAGCATCTCCAGTCTGATTTTAACTAGACACCCAATCAGGATTTTCTCAGTTCAGCCCCATACATAATCAAAATTTGAAAGTCCTTTAAGTTCAGAGGGTGTGAAAATGCAGTCTATGGACTTGATTCAATTCCTAAAGCAAGCAATGAAAAGAGTCTGCTTAATCTAACAGTGCCTAACAAGCTCCAAAACTTTTCAGGATGAAAAGGCAAACTTATCAGCATTTATCAAGCCCTGTACAGAAACATTTAAGTTTTTAATAATGGGTGGAATAACAGAGTTATTAAAACATTAAAAGAACATAAATTTTTAGAAAAATCAAAATTGAAAATGAGAAATTACTAAATATAAATCTATGATTTCTATTTGTTGAGGAAGGGAAATAATGGAAACATCAACCTAGTGAAACTGTTCAGATGTGCTTTCAAAACTAGACAGAGTTAAGGATAACGGTCAGTATGTGGTACTATGCAAGATATGCAATACATCAATCGCTTCTCCACCCACTGACCAAAAGTCAGTCAGTGTTTCAAAATTGTTTTCACAAGCAGAGAGAAATGAGTTCTGTTGGATCACTTAATAAGCATAAAAAAAAAAATCATGTCAGAATCCCTTGCTTGTGAAAATTCAGATGCCTAAGTTTTTCACACAACATTGATAAGTATACACATCCTAGTTTTGCTTCCAATACTTTTGAAGCACTGGATTTCTTTTTTTTAATAGAAGTCAACATAAAAAGAAAAATTAGTAGCAATACACATTCGAGGAATCACTGCAATACTTAAACAGTATGCAATGAAGCTCAGCCCCCAGTGAAGTCTCAGTAAGACTTTATCAAGTAGACATGATCATCTGCTTTCCACTACAGCCAATTAGCAAAGGATCTACTCATTACAATCAGAGTAAAAGATATCACTTGTTCTCTGGAAGGAGCTGATGAAGGGAAGTTTGTAAGGGAAAGAAAACAAGCTGCAGCCTCACTGCTCTGAGACCACTGCCCTCCCATGCTGACAAGGGACGAATTCCAGAGTAACCAAAACATTTTGTTGCTTTCTCTCGCCACTGCTCTCTTAGTAAATATTATCCTAAGTACCTCTTTAGCAAACACTGGTGTAAACAGCCACCTGTTCATTGGAATGACACTGAGAAAGCTAAGTACCAGCTAACCTTCTTCAGTTACCTTTCCACTGTCTTCAAACCAGTAAAATAGGTTTGACCTGATGTGCATCAGCAAAACTCCCTTTGCTACAACATGGATTCACTGACCACAAAGACCTAAATAAAATTTATATCCTAATCACCACTAATGTTGCATTTTGGTAAATGCCTTTGTACATCTTACTACTATATTTAAGAATGCTTGGGGGCTTTTTTTTTTTTGTGTCCAAGAGGACATACATGTCACTAACGTCAAGCTTTATAAGAAGGGCAACAAAAAGTTCCTACAAGCCTAGAGGTCTGTGCTTTGTAAGGAAACATTAGAGGTTTTTAAGTTCTACATGCACATTGTATGACAAAGAGCACAAGGTGCCTTCTGAACTGCACAATTCATCTCAATTAAGTAGAAACAACAAGATAGGGAACCACATCGTACACAAACGAGTTAATGCCTTTAGAAAGCTGTGATAAAAGTGTCTTGAAGTTATTACAGACACCAGACTAACAAGACCATATAGCCAGCAACTATATACATTATACGAACATCCTTTCCTGAAAAGGAGAATAGACTGTTTTAGAGCAAGGTTCTCAGACAAAAACCAGCAAACAGCCCTTTCTAGGCAGAATAGCTCAATTACCCCAAGAATCTCACAGAGCACTGGAAACAGTGCAACGTATTCACCAAACACTCTCGAGATATTGCTTGATAAAAGAGACTACTGCTTTTCACAGCAGCCTGGGCTGAATCCCCAGAGCAGCCATTACCAAAGGAACATCCAGGTGTTGCTGAGCTTGAACAGGAGAAGGGGCTGGGAATGAGAGGAATTCTGCTCCCCTGCCCACCCCAGCTGCCACTGCCTTTTGTTTCTCTATTTTTGCTCCACTACAGCCACATCCCATTTCTGAAGAAGTGACAGACAGCTCCCAAAACTTGACCACCTGGCCTTTATCAATAGGCATAACCATAAAGCCCCCAGGACCTGGGCCAGATGGAAAGTAAAATTCAGCAGCATTCCTGAACAAAAGCACTTACACGCTAAAAACTTGGTGTTTCTTGGTGAAGTTTATCATTGTTTACTGCCAGGTCAGCAGTAAGAGTAAATCGTCTCCTCTAGGAATTGGTGTCAGCACTTCCCCGGCCACTGCTAATTGTTACTCTATACTGATGTCACTTACAGACATCACCACAGTAAAACACAGTTTGTAAATTACTTCACCTTCACGCAGCGAAGCAGCACCTGAACTACAACAGAGTTTGCTCACTCGGCATTTTAGCAATGCACGGAACAGGCTGCTCACAAGCACCTCTGAAAACATGCAAATGACAACTGCATTTTTTTGATGATCAAGTGAAAACAAGTTTTGGGGGGGTTTTGTTTGTTTGGTTTTTACATCTCAACCATGATAATTGTGAAGTCTCTGATAGGAAACAGATTCAGAAACACTAAAACGTTTCATTTGAATTTTGTCACTTTTCATTTCCTGCTCTCCCAAGTTGCAAAGATTTCCTTTCTACCAAATACTACTTACATCTTTTTGATTACACGATAGAAGTGTTTAAGTGCTACTTCCAAACACAACATGTTAAAAAATATTTTGTTTTGTCAAAAGGTGACTTGCAAAGCAGTTTTCGAAGCATGTAAAAGGAGTGTAACTACAGTGACTCGCAGGGGACCCCGGGACCGGGACTCGAGCACTGGAGTCCGTGTCAGCAACGACAACAGCATCCCAGGGAGAGCCCTTCACGCCGTGATACACCTGTTAAACCTGAACCTCACACGCAGCCACATTCATTAAATGCAACAAAACTGTACAAGCTTAAAAGATTTGCAGGTTCTATCACCTGTGAGAGGGACTGCCTTATCCCACAGAAATACAAAACACTGTTCTCTACTTCAAAAGCTTTAAAATATCAGTGGGGGATACTATATTTTAATCAAGCTGAGGAAATGTAGGTTCTGAGCCAGCTCACATCCCTGTCCCTAATTTTTTATTAATTCAATCAAGCATGGCCTCAGGAAGAATATTTTGCATTTAAAATTAACCTAATGTGTAACAGTTTGTAAGCTTCCCCCCTAAATATTAGTACAGGAGCAAGTATGAAACATCTGTTATACATTCTGGAAATATTTATTTCTAGATTTGTATAATAAATTAATTGTTATAATATTTGTGCTTTTAATAATCAAAACAGAAATAGAATGCAGTCTTAAAAAGGTGTGATGTTTACTAATCAGACATGAAATCTTTATTCTGCACATAATTTCAGACAAAAAAAGTTCTCAATAACAAAGGACAAATCTAAGTATTATTCATGGGCTTTCAATAGGAATTTCATAAGGCCAGACCTACATAAAGAGACAAAAATGTACCACGTGGTTTCAGAAGTACAAGTTCTGAAATACGACTCAAACATTGTTAATCCCCAGGACTGAAAAAACAAATTGAGCCTCAATAGCCTTCACTCTCAAAAATCTGCATTTTTTTAAAGTAAAAAAATAGTAAAGCTTTATGAAGAACTGGCTTTTCTTATTTCTGAAATGCAGTTTTCCACTGTTTGAAGCTTTTGTTTTTCATTGTGAAGGCTATGAAATTATTATTACTAAGATTCTCTTATTAATTCTATGTTAATATAGTGCCAGTAAGCTTCACTTTAAAGAAAAAAAATAAAATCACAGACTTCCACAGATTCAGCAGTTGATACTGCTGTATTAGAACCTCTTGTCAAGCTGTTACAGCAAGGGGCTAAAGAAAAGAATCCCAGACCTAGCTGGCAGGGTACCCAACCTGGATAATTGCACTTCCTTTAGAAACTAGAGACAGACACCCAGAACCTTGACACACTGCTTGGTGAAGTTGTTTCAGCTACTACGGGAAATTGCAAACCATCCGGCAACTCTCAGACCGCATTTTGGTTTGTGTGTTGCTGTCTGTCTCTTTGTACGGCACCTTCAGTGTCAGGAATTCAGCATTATAGAAGCAGCAACAGATTAATACTGCATGGAGGAACTGTTTGAGAAAGTGGTTTAGTCTTGTGAGCATGTAAGGCTCCTAAAAATAGAAGTCTGTGTCAATAACATAACAGTCTCAGGGATTCATTGAAATACCTTCTTGCCTTAAAAATGGGTAAAAAGCATTTGCAAAAACAGGTACTTAGACTTAGGCTTTTGTAAACTGAGGTAATGAATTTTATGGTATACTAGAATAAAAGTCATTCAATTCAGCATTTAAAAAGAATTCTTCAGCTCTTTCTGCCTTTCCTCCCTTGATCAGGCCTACCATCAACAGTTACCTTCCTGCCCCCATGACATGAAAAAGGAAGAATTGGAAGGAATAGCAACTATTTCAAGCTACGCTGCTAGAATTTAAATCTATTTTACTCTCATCACTGGTTTGAAAAGTTTCCTTAACCTTTCAACTTTGTGCAGTAACAGGAACAGTAGCATTGGTATCCATTTGAAGCATAAACTTCTTTGCTAGAAATACTATGATAAACATTTATAAGTTGTTGTAAACTAATTTCCACATTTGTTTAGCACTAGGCATATCTGAAATTTGGCCTTTTGACATCCTCTTAGGTAGCAATTGCCTGCTTTAGATAGATATGATGATGTGACAACCTGCTTTGTCTCAGCTGTTCCAAATTCTAGGACTTTAACCCACACTATATGTGTAGTGAAACAAGCAAATATCTCATATTACCTTAAAAATAATCAGGTACACTAAAAACACGAGCTCTAATAAATTTTTTCTTTTTTAAAATAACTTTTATGACCATATAGAATTTTGCTAGTGTACTAAAGGCAGAAACATAGACAAAATAGTAAAATAACTTTGCATACCTGGAAAGAAATCTTGAACACCTTTTTCTGCCTTGTGAAGGGAAAAAAGAATACTACAGCTATATGCTTGAATTTCTTCAGTTTAACGAAGGATAAATATTCTGATACAGAAATATGACTAACTGCAGAAATTAAAACCCTTGACCTTTAGTAAATCCACTGTAAGCAAAATAATGCCTATTAACTGAGCTCTCCTGTGCTTCCAGGCAGACTAAGAACTTGAAACTTTTCCTTAGAGCAGACACACACATATATATTAGCCTTGCTAAGGGCCATGACTACACTAATTTGCCCTAATTGCCCTTACTAGCCTCACCTGGTACCCACTCCTCAAGAAACTCCCTTTAAACTCAGGTTGGGAGGCTTGATCTCATTCTGAGCTGTTTTGCTGTTGTACTTAGTTCAGATTTGTTTCTGCTCTGAACTCCTGTGTAGCCCTTGGACCTATGTCGTAGCCTTGTCTCTAGTCTTGCCTTTTAGAAGGACCTTAGACCTAAACTGTAGCTGGTTTCACATGTTTTTTCTGGCCCTATTCCCTGCTGCTCCTGACAGGACGTGTGGTCTGGTTCCCCACCTCACCCTGCCAGGGGCTGTCAAGGGACTCTGATACTGGCTCCCTGCTCGGATGCTGTGGGCCTGCGCTGTGGTCAGTGAGGGCACTGTCTGTCCGGCGGTCATCCCTGACTCCTGTCTTGTCCCCCCTCATGGAGTAGCCCTGTCCTTGCTGTTTCCTCATAATCTTCAGAAAACTGCAGGAATTTTCATTTTTGAGCTGAAGAAGCTGTTTTTGCTATTGGTGCGCAAACAAAAGGCACAATTTCTTCGGTGAACAGGTTTGAACACCAAAAATATTATAAATATCAAAGAAATATGGGAGACTGCTGTGGTGCCACTGTACAGCTGTACAAGTGCAACCGCCACTGAGGAACTAGAGTATGCTGTGGGTCTCAGAAGAAAATTGGAGTTTAGCTGTCAAGTCAGAGACTTGCTCTCTCCTGCCAGTTGGTAGGATTTCTGGTGCTGGTAAAGATTTCTATTAGGTTCTGCTGTCTTCAGCTGCGTAAAGGATCTGGACATGGACTCTGGCTCCTCTGAAAATCCCGGTTTTCCCCCAGTATATCTTAACAAAAGCATTTTTCCCTCCATGATGTGGGACGCTAAAGGTGCCACTGCCTCTCTTCTGCCTCTCTGTTCCTGAGAGATATAATATAGCTCAATATATTTTTACTTAAGCTCACAAGTCCTATTTTTATTTTTCTTTTTACTCTTGTGTCAAGTTAAATATGTTCCGCATTGAAAGACACTGATAACACTGACAGAATGTGCTCTGCTATTCTGCCCAACAAAAGCTTTGTCTCGAGACTAACCTTTCCCTCAGCAGACGAAAGTGAAGGGCAGTAATAGCAAATGAAAACATGTAGTTCTGTTTATTAGGGCTGTTGGTTTGAATGCCAAGTTCTCAGTATAGGATTAAGTGCATTTTGTATACAGCTGGAATATGTCATAGATACATTTAGGTCTTTGAATTTTAACGATCCCAGGTGATTTTTTTTTTTTGGTGTTATCCTTTAGTGCAGAAAGAAATCTGGTTCTGCAATTATGAAAAAAAATATTGTTAGTAAAATTAATGCAATATTATTTAAAATAAAATTTATTTCTAAATGGAATGTTTATGAAGCAATGGCAGCCAAATAAATGATGAAATTTTCAGATTTTGTATACTTTCTTTAAATGGAAGCATTTTATCTTTAGTATCACTTCAGATCTCTATCCCTAATATAATATTTGATTTTGTGTCTATTTGAATCAGTGGTGAAGTTTTCTGCTGAGTTTACTCATATATACCCAGTTCCTTACAAGTAAAATCAGCAGAAAACTTCACCACTGATTTAAAGCTTTACAATTTTTTTAAACAAAGAGGCAGCCATCTTCTTCCACGTGCTTTTGAAACAATATATTAGTTCCATGCAAAGCAAGCACGGGTTTCTGCCTGCTGTAAATAACTGATATGGTTTATAAAATATGCTGCTTATTTATAGTCTGATGTGAATCCTAGGGAATCATAAAAATATTCCCTTTTTTTTTCTGGGGACTCTTGTTATAGTCCTTAGGCAAAATCGTTTCTTACGATTTTGTTAAAGTAGCCGTTTGGGAATCATGATGTCCTGCATGTGAACATCAAGGGTTCTTTTATACTTATTCTGATTCGGTTTGGTTTCAGCTTTGTTTATTAAATAATGTGAATAATGGTTATATAGGAATTTATTTTGAGTGGAGGCATTAAGAGATATACTGAAAACTTTTACAGGAATACAAACAAAAAAGAACTGAAGAAATGAATTGGATGTTTCATATATGTAAACAGTTTCTATGACCATCCTCCAGCCTGCCACCACTCAAATCCAGCATGTTTTTATCACCTAGGTTTTCATGACAGATTAATGAATTTGGGAAGTAGATGAAGATACTTATTAGCATTTGATCATTACTTTTTGGGACTCAGTCTGAGAACTCATTTATTCAAAGAAACACCCTGCATACTCCATTTCTTTACATGCATCCTTGCCTTAGGATTTTCAGGCAGGAATGGTGGCTTGCTGTGCTCCTTCTCAGTGTGTAGCTAGTCAAAAAATGGAGGCCTGTCCGCTGATAAGGACCTTACCAGAGTTACTTATGTCTTTGACACTTCCATGCTGTTTTACTGCACTGGCCTGTATTTGAAGTTAGCCTTGAAGACCACCCAGAAGTACCAGCTGGTGCAGAACTCTGCTACTCACATTCTTAGTAGAAAGGAGCTGCTATCACCATAAAACAAACTGTGCTCAGTGTTTTGCTCTGCCTATCTTTTGCTTGGTGCTACAACAGCGTGCAAGTTGTACTCAAGAAGGCCGGATAGCCTGGCAACCGATTACTTGAAGCTGCCTCTCCCTGCTACTCCATCATGGCTTGCTTCTCTCAAGTTCTTTGATAAAACCTTTAGGACCAGCGGCAAGCCGCATTGAGTAAAAGATCAAACTCTTCCCCTCTGGCAGTTTGTCAGCACGAGAACTTGGTAGGGCATAGTGCACATTTGTTATGGCAGGTTTTTAATTACATCTTTGATACAGCAATGATAGGATTCCATATGTGAGAGCAATGCAGCGTATGCGCTGGTAAATCAGAGTTGAAACAAATTTAGGTCAGATCCTCACCTGACGTAAATTAACTGTTTCACTGACTTGAAGGGAACCCTGTCTATTTCTCACAGCTGAGAATCTGATCCCTTGTGAGAGTTTACTGAAATGTCTAGGCTATAAAAATTACAATAACAATAGGTATTTTACATAAAAGTACTCTCTCTCTCTCCTATCCCTGGAGCTCACGATGTTACTAAACTGCTGGTGAACTTTTAGGAGAAGTAGACCATGTGTTGACCTGTGTAAAACACACGAAACCTTGAAAATATTAGAAGGTTGCGGACTTTGGAACTGTGAACCTCAGCTGGAACTTCCTGCCGCCTGCTTTCCCGGTTAGAAGGCATCAGGTCGAGTTTTGTGCTTTGTAGCGTACGGCATGTCTGATCACAACTGACAGACTGCTTTGAAAGCAGGCAGTAAGGATGAACGCTTAATCTGCTGCATAATATGACTGTAAAAAGGTTTCTAACTAAGGGAAGCTAATAAAATAAAGCCCATAGGCATGATTTGTTTATAATATAATGTGCATAATTTAATATCCATAAATGAAAACAAATTTGTGTGTGTCTAAATTTTGGGAGACTGGTCAGTTCAATTTCACTGCAGTAAGAGCATCAATGAAAATAAGGCAGGTTTCTAAGTAGCATTCTGTACCAATCTTTAATTATATAAATTATGTGCTCTTCATATTATGTGCTTGTTTACATTTAGTAAATAGCAATTTAGTTTCATCTAGATAAAATGTCTGTAATAAAGACATCCTACTGCAGTCTGCTTATTGCAAAGCTTGGAATCACACCACAGCTACGCACTCAGATCATTCAAGTCAGCCCGGCTGCACACAGAGCTTCCCTCAGCTTCTAAACACCTTCTGCCGATGCTCACCAGCTGAGGGTCTCACTGCTATTTTTATGCTATAGAATGACTTCAGAGAAAGAGTTGGTTACTTTGAATCCATTAATAGATGTCCTTTGTAGTTCTCTCCCTATTCTCTCTCCACCCTACTTCCTTCCAGTTATCTAGAGGTCAAATATTGAGGCTCTTTTCTGGTCATGCTGAACAAGATGGTATTTTACTAATTGCCCCCAGAAGACAATAGGACCATTGTCAGTGGAAGCTACTAATAGGTGGTAAATGGTAGAAACCAAAGTAAGAGCCCAAAGTATTGTTCCCACTGACTTTGGTAGGTCTCAGACTGGACTGGGCAGCCTGTTGACCATGATGTGTTCCTCAAAATATCCCCAGAACAGTGGGTTCTATGAAAAAGTGATCGTAAATTAGGATCTTATGAGAAGAATAAAATAATATGTATGAGTTTCAGCTACTACATTAAATCCTGTTCTGAACAGAACTGCTGCTAGTGGTCTGGGCCTTTCTGCAGCTCGTGCTCCTGCAGGAGTGGTGGGGTTTATCCTCATCACAGAAGGGAGCAGGAGCCCACAGTACTGTGCCACGTGAAGTCTAGAGGATGGGGGACATGACACTGCCTTGCTCTGACCCACTCTTTGTATTTGAAGCTGTGGCTCTTTTTCACATTTCTGTTCTGCAGCCAAAGATCCGCAGGGGATAAAATGCCTTTAGTAACTGACAGTTTTCCATCTTTCTTCTCTGGATCTCCAAATTTGGATAGGGCCACTGCCAAAAGTTTGAATGTGTATGAAGAGGAGGGAGTGTAGTGGGATGGAGGGTGGGATGAGGACAATCTGTGTTTGACTGTTTTTGCTTCCATGACATTATCAAATATGGGAATTGGGATTGGCATCAGAACCTCAACAGTTTTTGAGGGACTAACTTCAGTCTCCTGTAGAACAAGAAATGGGAGAAAAACACCTGATGTGTGTTTGTCTTTTTCTGGAAGGACTAGCGACACACAAGCGGAGGACGCATCTGTGTAAAAAGACAAGTAGACAGAGGAAACAGAATGACTGCACTATCAGACTCGTCCTCTTGTTCTTCATATGTGAGTTCAGGCCATGATTTGAATGCCTGAGATTTTAGCCCATGGGAATAAAATGACAAGGCATTGACCCAAAAAGGAAATGTTAAAGTCTTATGAATGCTTTAGTCCTGTTTATCAAACAGAATCTTCAGCTTTTCCAAACAGAGCATTTTCATTTCATGCTTCCATTTTCTATATCACATGCACAGAGAAAAACTGAAAATGTTCTAGAAGGACGAAGAATATATTGCATTGAAGAAACAATTCACTTTTCTTCCTCCCATTTACACCAGTTTCCCTCAGGTTTGCATCAATAGCCAGTATGTTATGTCTCGTGATGCCGTTACTGTGAGCATGAGAAAACAGTGATAGGAGCTGTGTATCTTTTTGATGTAGTTCTGTTAAAGAAATAATAATATTCTTGCCTCTCTGAATGCATAAGAAATGAACACACCTTCCTTTTAAATAAATCTTCACATCTGTCACTCCTATAAGCTCTATGTCCTAGTGCATCAAACCAGGGAGATGGATAGAGGGATCAGAAAGAAAAACGTACAGTTCAGAAATTGTTCTGGTAAAATGGATCATATGCGTTTGGGTGGAACAAGGATTTGGGAGAACAGAAATGTTATTACAGGGATCTGTGGTTAATCAAAGCCATTGTGATATGATATATAGGAAACCACCACCACAGATTTATGGCTGTATTCACAGAACTAATTTTACTGACCTCTGTGTAAGATTATCTGGCTCTAGGCAGATGTCTCAAAAACCTTAGGTGCTGATCTTGCAAAAACTTTTGCACATACTTAACTTAACACTTATTATAAGCAGTTCTGCTGAATTCAAACTAGTTGCATGACTAGTGTTGAGCAGCTAGATTTCTACATCTATAATTTCTGTCTAAAAAAGATGATCTTCTACATTGTTTTAGACAACACAATATGGTTGTGTAACAACAACCAGTTTTCTGTTAGTCTTATGAAATTTAACAAGAAAATACACACTTTAAGGCATTCTGTAGCACTAAGAATTTATACCAACCCTGCAACAGTATTCTAAGAGACACTTAAAAGAAAACATGTTTTGGAAAAGTACCAACTGTATTATATTTTATAAATATTTGGCATAACTGTAGGTATCTATCAATTTTCCTAGTATAATCTAGTATAGATTCTACAGCATTTTCTCTTCCCATGATTAACACTGGACTGTCCTCCCTCCTCTGTGGGATTTTGCAGGATGCTGATCTACATTTCTGGCAGATTTTTCTTTTTGTTCCATATCAACAGGCCACGATTTTACATGTATTACTGTTTTTCAGTGATACAACACAGGCCGTAAGTTTCAATGAGCTTTCAAATATATGTAAACAAAAGGAGAGACACATTTTTTCTCCAAATTTCATTACAATTTTTTTTAAAAAAAATCAACGTCTCCAATTGGACAGGTCCCTCAAGGAAACGAAAAAAAGAACTTCAAAATAAAGATTTAGTTGTACAATATGTACTTCACAGGAACAATTTTTTATATAAGTATGATTAATGAAGAAATATGCTAAGAAGAAGCTTTCTCCACCCATGGATAATGTTGCTTCTTAGCTAAACTGCATTATTAGCTCTGGGGCCCCCAAGATAAGAAGGACATGGACCTGTTGAAGCGATTCCAGCAGATGATCAGAGGGCTGGAGCACCTCTGCTATGAAGATAGGCTGAGAGAGTTGGGGTTGCTCAGCCTGGAGAAGAGAAGGCTCCAGGGAGACCTTATAACAGCCTTCCAGTACCTGAAGGGGGCCTACAGGAGAGATGGGGAGGGACTCTTTACCAAGGAGTGGAGCAATAAGATGAGGGGTAATGGTTTTAAATTGAAAGAAGGGAGATTTAGATTAGATATCAAGAAGAAATTCTTTCCTGTAAGGGTAGTGAGACACTGGAAGAGGTTGCCCAGAGAGGCCATGGAAGCCCCATCCCTGGAAGTGTTCAAGGCCAGGCTGGATGGGGCTTTGAGCAACCTGCTCTAGTGGAACGTGTCTCTGCCCATGGCAGGGGGGTTGGAACTAGATGATCTTTAAGGTCCCTTCCAACCCACACCATTCTATGATTTCTATGATTCTATGATTTTTCCACTGGAGTTTCTCAGGTATTTTTGCCCTGCCTGATTAAAGACTTCCCCCCACAGATTTGCCACAGGTAAGCTCTAGAAGGTAGAAGAAAATAGCTGGGAAGAAAGTAACTGAGAAACATGCAAGAGAGAACATGAGCATCAGGAGCCTGCATATTTTTAGAGAGTAATGGAACCTTTGGAATCTCCATCTTCCACCACCAACAAGCAGGTAAGTCTGAATAGAAGCAGCTGCTCAAACAACAACAGATTTACTCAATTTTCACTCTGTAAATTGGGACTGAGGAGGAAGGGAAACATATTTTGTAGAACAATAAGCAAAGAGGAACAATACTGCTGCTTTTAGCATTTCTGAAACCGGCAGCTACATAGGACCTGAAGTCCTTAACCAAACTCTCATAAACAGTGGCACAAAGAAACATCTGCTTCCATAAATTAAGACAGTCAGAGTAACTTACAGCAATTCATCAAAAACAATATTGAGGAATATGTAGAAATAACTACAGCCCTGCAGCCATCTAATGCATATACCTGTGACAAGGCACAAGTAAATTGTACTTGTTTGTTCTTATTCAGGTGTTAAGAATAACTGGCCACTCCTATTCTTCTACTCGTTTATTTCTACCTTACTCACCTGTTCAAAACACCTCTTTATAAGGTATTTAACATCCATTTCCTCCAAACAGAGAGCCTGATTCAACTGCTACTGGAATCAGTGGCAAATGTCCCACTGAATGGGAGGTGGATTCAGACCTTAACGTGCATGAGCGGTTCCATAAGAGGGCAGAAGAGACAGTAAAATACACTTACCCAAAACATCTGTGTATTTTACTAAGTTTCCAGGTGTAGGAGCACAATTTTTAAAAAGTATAAATAATATACCAAGTAATTTCAAAGTTATAATTTGACATGTATAATTCACATTGATATTAATTCAAATAAATAAACTTCCAGTTTTCACAACTTCAAGACAAACAAAGAAATCACCAGAAAAGAAACATTACAAGGCACATGGGAGGGAAAAAAGTGTTTTCTAATCAATGGCCCAATGAACAACATGTTAACCAGCTGGCAGGAGGGGAAGGGATATCCGTCTACATTAAATTAGTGGGTTTTTTTCTCAGTCCTTATTTAATTACAGGCTATCAACCTAATATTTAGCCAATAAACAGGATGATAATGATTATTCATCAGACTATAAAGCCTCTCACATGGATATGATGCTGTTAGAGAATGTGTCTCATTTCACAGCTGGTTAATACAAAGAATATGACCAATGAAGGCTTAGCCCACCATCCTCTGAAATCTTAAGTATTTTTTCCATTATTTGCAATAACCATTAAATTGGCTTTTTAGTGGAAGCATTCTCTAGTGACTTACACCTTGAAATTCACATTGAATGAATCATAATAATATTATTATCAGTAGTAGTATTAGAAATAATATAATATTAAAGTAATAAATAAAACTATATTTGTGCGAAATTTGATCTATAGACTGGTAATGAAACATCATAATTTCATTTAAAATTGAACGTGCTGCAAGAATGCTGCCATGCTGAATAAAAAAAGGCATTGGTGAAGTAACGCTAATTTATTGGCTTAAATGTATATTTACTTATCCACAACAGCATGATGATGCACAAGCAGAAGCACAGCATAAAAAGGGTCTAATTCATCTGTGGCATCTGTGGCATAGTGCAAGCAAAGGAAGGGAGTATAAAGGATTAAATGAGATAAAAAACTGTTACCTGCAAGCAGCCACACATTGTAGAAGAGATGAGGGCTACAAACTGGACACGTATTTGCCTCCACATTAAAGGCTGTATACTTTGAAAGGGTCTCCTTTTGGTCTGTAGGAAGGAAACAGGAGAAGGAGTCAGTCTTCATCTTAAATATTATCTCAGACAGGAAACTTAGCCTTTACAGAAGAGTTAAGGAACCTCTCATCAAAGCTTAGCTGAAGACATAAAATAAATAAATAAAAAGTCATTCCTTTGCTAGGAACTCTGTGAAAGGGCACTGAGCTCTTGCAGCAAGGTCTCTGCTTTCTTTGTTCTTAAAAGGGCTAAAACTGTCCTGGTCAGTCCCCAGGGACAGGGCTGTGTTGGATGCAACCTCATGTAGTTTTAAACTGTTAAAATGGCATTTTGTTCCTACAAGCAGATCCCAGATTGCCAAACGTGTTCCTGCTGTGCTTCCGTCGCCTCACTACAAGAGCTGTGCTGCCTGGGAGGGGGCCATGCTCATCCTCTGATTTAGACGCACAAGTCCTGCCCTTAAGGTCAGAGGAAAAAGAAGAGGGTCCAGCCAGCTCCTTGCCTTCCATGATGCCGGCACACATAGAACAGCTGGAGCTCAAAATGGAAGTACGTTCACACCCTTAAGGGAGATGCAATTTACACCATTATAGAAACCTTTTGCTGATGTATCGTTTCAAATGCTGTGAATAGAGTAACCTATACTAACAAACTGCCTTTTCTTCTCTTGTCAGCACTGCTTTGTTGAGCAGTGGAAAGATGTTTTCCTAGGATTATGCACTCAAATGAAAGTTCACCTCATAACACAATCCTAGCACTCTCCCATCAAGCATGTTGTCTTCTGACGGATTAACGATCAAATATATACCAAGGTGTAAGGAAATGTCATCTTAAATCCCGTGCCCTCCAGACACACTCAGGCTTTGCCCTGTCATAACGGAACAGCTGCCTGGGAAAAGATCAACTTCTAGAAGTGGAGGTAACTCCCAAGAATTACCTCTGAATTATCTCAACTCTCAGCAAATAACACATACTTGTAATCTGAGGATCAGCTATTACCATTGTAAAAGAAAATCAGTGGCTTGTGTTTTGTGCATAAATTACTCAAATGACAAATTTTAGGTGATAGTCCTCCAACATAGATTTATTAGATACTTATTTAACTAGACATGATCCCCAAGTTTTCACCAATGGCTAACCCTTCAGTTCTCAGGAGTATCTTTATATTAAACATTCCTAGTATGTAAAACATACCAAAAGAGCTCAAAGAATTTTTACTCCAGTTCATATTTTCTCCCTAATAGACACTGATCAGGTGAAAACATATTAGAGAAGATAATTCTCTGGATTAAATATTTTAAAATAAGTAACCGAGTAGGTTTCAAGAATCATTAGTAATAGATAAACAAAACCTGAGAGGCAATGCAAACGTCTGTAGTAACCCAGCAATAAAATTAAATACAGCAATCCTGAGCAAAATAGTTTGAAATCTAAGTTCCTAGGAGATTATGACCTTTGCCTCTTGTGATCTATCAGAATAATAAGTCTTTAATGTAATTATCACAGAAGACATTAATTTGCCCCACTGGTTCACAGAACCACAGCATTAAACACAGCAATTATACTGGCAAGACCCCAGCCTGTGTAGTCTGCTCTTCCAAAAGACACCAGTGACAAATCACTGCACGCTCAGAGGCAGTTTATGACTTGCATCAAATTATACTTAAGAAACTCGACCACGGGTTCTTTGGAGCACCTTGGTCTTTTTATTCCTAGTATCTTAAAAACTCTGCAAAGACTTCACTCAGGCACCTGAATGCTGTGGCTGTCCATGCAGAGTTTCAAATTTTCTCTGAATAAGTACAAAGAAATAATAGATAACATTGGGAAGTTTTATCATTTTTCTTAGAAAAAAATCTTTTCTGGCTCTTGCAGAGATAACATTATCACAGCCACCATGGTAAGCTTCAGATCTCCTCCAGTCTCGGTCAAGTGCAGCCTCAGATGGTAACTTCTGTGGTCTTTACCAAAAGGCTCATTTATTCTGCAGTGGAGGCTCTATGTACCTGACACACACAGCTGTAAGCTGGGCATGGACTCTGTGATTGGAAGCCAATTAAAATGACTGAGAAATAATGTCTTCCCTATTTATTCACCTTGTATATTCACCCAAAGATATATAGCAAAAGATTATAAAAAAACAAGTACGCATGCAGAATGTGCTAAACCTTAATCTTTCTTTGTATTCTTTGATAAGATACTGTGCCTATGCTAAAGCTTCTGTGAAGATGCAAACTATTTTACTGTAGTATGTTCCTGGCATTCCTTTGGGACGTTCTTAATTTCTCTTCTTTCATAGGACAGAGTCTTTAATGTTTTTGCATTTTCTTTGCTCATAGATGTTAGTTTAAGCATCACAAGCCTTGCTAGCTTGGTTAGACTCAGTTCCCCAAGCATACTTTATGATGTGATCTTTTCATTGCCATGCGTTTTTTTTTCTACTTTCCAGCCTTTCCTAATTTAACTCTATAAAGCCGAAGAGGATAACATCACCTGGGTAAAGTGAGGCGCACATGATATTTACTAAAATATGCAAACCCCCAAACCTTCAGACATTTTCATTTCCTCACTAATAAATGGAATTTAAAAGGTCACTAGCTGAAAACAGTTTTTTAACAGGCTCCAGATAAAATTACAGGACCCTACATAATTTCTTATGTCTGCACACCTTAATTTTTATTTAACTATGAAAGGATAAATTGAAAGGAACCAAGAGGGCTCAGGAAAGCAATCTTCCTTTGAAGAAGGAGCTGAGAGAGGGACAATTTTTTAGGAATAAGCAGAAAGAATGATTTCCCAGATACAAAAGAAACGATATTATCTCTTCCACCCTTTAAAGAACAGAGAGAGAAAAAGAAGCTTTCAGTATTCTTGGGAGGTCTGGCAGATTTACATTTCTGGCTTAGATGAGATTTTAACTTCCCAGTAACACACTGATATTGGATAGACTACAACCACACAGAACTATTTTGCTTCCTACAATATTAAATGGCATGTGAGAATGGAAAGTAATCATAATGGCAGAAGTTAGTTGCCTAAAACATTCACACCAGATGACCACATTTAAATGTATTCCAGCTTGTTTCTTTTCATGTTTGGAGGGAATATGTATTGCACAAGACAGAAACACAGTGTAATTAAATACAAATATATTTTAGCTTCTAAAAATAGATATTCCTTATATTTCTCATCATCCTCTGTATTATTTCTCAGTCATTTCTCTGATTCTAAACATACTGCCTGGTGACTGTAAAACCTTGTGATGTTGTGGGTATATTTCTGTAATAATAAGAAATCCAGCCTTCACAGACAAGATATGCTGACTCTGGCCTATACAGAAAGAACAAGGAAATACAGACGAAGTAAATTAAAACATATGTATTTCACAACATCTGAAAACAAATATAAATGTTATTTTCATCTATATAAACTGAGTACAGCAGTTTAACAATCTGAAATTGCTTGGCAGAATTTACCCAAGGAGTTGAAGTTAGCTTCAAAGGATTATTACTATAAATACAGCTCTTAGAGCAGGTGTGTAGTCCAGCTAAGTATTACCCAGGGATCAATGAACTAGAGGATGTGTGAAAATAGCATTTTACAGTCAGTCACATTGGTAGATCAAATTCATGTCTATGTTTTGCCTCACAAACATAAAGTGATGCCACAAAGTTTTAATTCTTGATTTGCATCCAGTCTGACGCTATCTTGAAAGTTCTAGTAAAATACTCAAAACCAACCCCAGTTAGGAGATCTTTCATGTTTCCAGCATTTCAGATATGTTTCTTCAAAATCTATTTTCCAGCCACACTTCACAAAGTAGTCTAATATTCTTCTGCAACAAAAATAACCCGTTTAATCATAACAGATTGCAAAGATAAAGCTAATTTAATTGTGTCTATGTTACAACTCTTTTTAAACATCCTCATGGAGAGTAAACAAGACCATGTAGAATATACATATTCTGATTTATTTTTATTTCTATTATAATTCCTCATTACTTTAATATATGCCTGAACTAGTATTATTTGAAACCAAAAGAAACACTTCCACTACGTAAATGGGCTTTGTATGCTGTTCTTTCCTAGCTCACTGCTTGATATTATTAATACAGAAGAAGTACACGTTTTCTTCATATCTTTCATCACGCTCTTAACTGGAAGGAATAAATAGTATATATATTAAAAGAGAATGTTTATCCTCTTTTTAAGAACTCATGTCCATACTTAGTCACCTAAAGAAATGGTAGACTTCAAGCTCCCAAAGACTGTTTTTAAGCTCTAAGTATCTTCAAATTTGATTTGGCAGTGTCTCAGAAAACAAGAGAACTAGTACAACCACAAAAGTTGTTTCCATTTATTTTCTCATTTTTTTCCAAAACAGCTTCCACATTGATAGTCCTTTTCCTACTCAGTCCTTGCCTCTGTATTAAGAATAATGGGACCAGATAAGACTTTTGACTTCATTTGAGTGGATCATAAGGCTTCTGTATTTAATTTATTTTGATAATTTTGATAAGACACAAGATACCACACGAGCAGATTCATGGAACCATAGTGTAACTCATGGAGATTATCACTGCGAATAATGTACACGAATTTTAAATGCAGTACAATACTATTGCCAATGGAATGAAGTTGAGGAATGAGCTTGGTTTTTTTATTATTAATATAAGCTTGCACTATTTTATGTACAAGTGATTAATTCCATCGGTGAATCAGGGGCATACACGGCAGCTTAATCAAAATCTGCTCAGATCAGGGGGAAGAGGATGAATCAGCTGCAATCCCCTTGATATCCTATGCCTTTGGCCCAAAAAGTATCTTGCAGAAGACACAAATCATAAATAAAGATATATAAGAATAATATATGCTTGCTGTGTTCTCATCCTTTTCCCATGGATTTATTAGTATTTAAGACAGAAAAGTGGCCTGACTGGACTTTTGCTCTCACCCAATACAGGTGATCTTACGTTTCACATAGGAGGTGGCACAAGCTGTTAGTACAAGTGACAGCAAGTGGGGGCGCTTTTCACAGCTTTTCTATAATGAGAGTCTGAGAAAAATGGGTCTTGTGGCATTGCCACCTTCCTGCTTCTTTGTGATAAATAACTCCTTTTTACCTACACCTCCAGCAGTTTAGACATGAATGAAGGTAGAAAACTCTTCTTCTTCAGGAGCTTTAGTCCCCATGATGTTCTGAGTAAACAGCCTATGTACATTCTCAAGCACTACATCTACTCTTTTCCCTCTCTTCAGCACACTGGGGAAGAGATCACTTAATACATTATGCTAATAAGCATGTCATCCAACTTAGAAAAGTGGAAAAACAGCAGCACAGAAAACATAATTTGGATTCAGCAAGTTTTCATCAACTTGTTATTACAGAGCCAGTGTAACTGTTCAAGAATTTCCAATTCCCGGCTTTTTCTGAGCCCTTAGACAATATCAGAACTCTATTTCTCCACACTATGCAGCAGCACCTAGAGAAGACCTTTTTCTTCAGCAAGGCTACTCCTACTAGACACTTTAAAAAGACATGCAATTCCATCAACCTGACGTATCAAGTTGTCTTAATGTTGTCACCTTCATTATATACATACAAATGTTAGAATGACAGTATCAGGTTAACATCCTGCCACCTTTACTAAGATCCTCTAATAATTCTTGACTAATTGTTGATATAGGGAAAAGTTATCATTAAATCATTTAGAATCTAACCTATGTAAGGAAACCATAGTACATCTTAGGAATTTTGTAATTACATTGGTAATTAATGAAGATGAGTATTTCCTTGTCTGGGACATCAGCCAATGAATTGGAACACTTAGGTTCCACATCCTGGTCTGACACTGACTTCCAGGGTGAACTTGGAAGAGCCGTTTAGACTCGTGATGCTTTTTGTTAACTGGGGTGATGTTCATTTCTTTAGGATTGCAAGGATGAAAGAGTTTCTCAGTCTATTAGTTATTAGTCTATTAGTTATTAAGTCTATTAATATTCAGCACAAAATCTTCCAAGAAACACCCACAAATCCATTAATCAGCCTGAGAAGATATATGCTTCATTTGGGGCCAGACTCTTTTTGTGTGCACGTGTGAATAAGGTTGAGTCATACAAACAGTTTTAAGTTTCCAGGGCTTGGAACATTTTTTTTTTAGTTTTCAATAGTTTGAAAACAGTTTTACTGTTTTTTATGCAATCACAAAAATGACCTGGGATAAACTTTATCTTTAAATATTGATCTCCATAAAATGCAGTTTTTGGCTTGGTTGAATTTATATTAGTCTGCTGAAGACCCTTGGGGCTGTTAATATAATGAAATATTGTAACAGTTCTAGATTTTCTATCATCTGACTTCTTTCACCTCTGCATCATTCACTATACACGCTCCAGCTGATGCAACAAAGAGAGCTTAGAGACAACTTTGGTCCTGATTCATCAGCCTGAGTCATCCCATACAATTCTAGGCTTTCCCCTGAACAATGTAAAGGTCCTATGGGAAAAATAGTATGAAATCAGGTAATTTAAAAGAGTGTAAGAATGTATATATAGAGAGGGATGATTGAAAGCCATAGAGGCAAGCTTAATCCTGACATTTCCTAACTCTTGAATGCTAGAATGACCAAACCCCATTCTTGTAACTCTGTTTTTTTTCGGTTTACTAAGGATTTTCAGTTCCTTGATAGCAGGTGATGGAGAATGCAACTGAAGAAAGAGAGCTTGTGAACAGATGCAAAAGCTGACTGTCAGCTCCTTGTCAGCTTTGTCCCTCAATTCTGGAGTGATCTGAAATTACGGGCATAAGCTGGAACATAGGAAGTTCCACTCAAATATGAGGAAGAACTTCTTTACGGTGAGGATGACAGAGCCCTGGAACAGGCTGCCGAGAGAGGTCGTGGAGTCCCCTTCTCTGGAGATTTTCAAGACCTGCCTTGATGCAGTCCTGAGTGATGTGCTCTAGGCAATCCTGCTTTATCAGGGGAGTTGGACTAGATGATCTCTAGAGGTCCCTTTCACCTCTGTCAAACTTGTGAAATGGAACTGAACCAAACCAAACCAAGAAAACCCCAAACAAACAAAGAAAAACCCACAAAAACCCCCAAAAGACAAAGGAAAAAACCACATTTAAATTAATGGCAAGGAAGTAGATAGGGAACAGAATGATTTAGGATGAAAAATTTAATGCATCTAGACCTCCTGAAAACTATAACTGAGGTACTAGTTATGAAAGTAAAGAAGTTGGAAAATGTACTAACCTGAGAAGATCCTCCTGAAAATCTTGCCTGACAGAAACTCCTGCTGATGGGTGTTTGAGTTATTGTCTCACAAACAGTAGTAACCTGTGACATAAAATAGAAACAAGTCTGAAACCCAGGAAACTACCTGGCCAGGAGAAAGCAAAAAATCACCTGGAGAAGGGACAAAAAGACCTTTCTAATTTAAAAGGTGTATTAATGTTTTAATGTAGTTCTACTACTTCATTTAGCCTTAAAGAAATTTTTCATAGTTCTCTATTTTTGATGTTGCAAATAAATAATATTATCCACTTTCTACCTTCAGCTTACCAAAACGTGGTCTAATGTATTTAGGTGCCTACTGTAATTTTAGAGGCCTTAGAATACCCTGTCTGAAAGAGTATTTCTTGCCAGGAGGAGGCAGGCAAGAAGGACAAGCAGCAGAAGAAAGAAAAAAGAAAAGAAGAAGGAAAACACGGACAAGAAAAGTAGTAAGCAATATGTGTTCATCTCTCACCTCTTCTTTTTTCCTCTTTGCCAAGAGTCCAGTTTTCCTGTTGTCGTGCTGTCATGGTTTCTCCTCAGAAGTGAAAACTTCCATTCTACAAAGATTACCCATCTAGATAATTACCTGCAAGACTTGGAATCTCTTTCATAGTAATTTCCCCCTTAGCTCCTGGGAGATATAGGATAAATACCTCCTCCGATGTTTACCTACCTTAGTGTCTGAACAGATCACTGCAGAGCGAAGTAAGCATGAGAAACAGCACTTTAGAGGTCAGAGTCAAGCTAATGACAGATGGCCCAATAAGAGGTAAAATATAACTTACATCTGTCAAGGCGATTCAGGTCATGTGTATGATATCCATTCTGGAGATTGCTAGTTGTGTATTTTTGGAATTGGGTCATTGAGCTTCTGGATTGTTGGTTGGGTCAACATTTAATCTTCATTTAATTTTTTTAATCTAACTTTTTTAAGGAAGGCTGTAAGGAAAGCCAAAAATTCACTGAATGAATCTTCAGGAACGACGCAATGTGGAAAAAGGAAACGACTCTAACATCTAACAAGTACCATAATAAAACGGCGAATAATTTGAAAAAAATTAATCATACTATTTATGATTCAAATAAAAAATGGTGAGAAGCATCTGTGCATGAAAGGTGATAACCAAGATGACTTCACTAAGAACAAATGATGCCTAACAAATTTAGTGGCCTTCTACAACAGAGTTAAATCACTGGTAGACAAGGGAAGAGCAGCTCACAACTTCTACCTGGACTTGTGCAAAATATGTGACACTGTCCCACACAACATCCTTGTCTTTAAATGGAGAGACATGGTTTTGGCAGGAGGAACACTCAGTGGATAAGGAATTGGCTCGATGGTCACACTCAAAGAGTTTCCATCAATAGCTCAATGTCCAAGTGGAGACCAGTGATGAGCGCTGTCCCATAGGGGTCTGTACTGGGACCAGGATTATTTAACAGCTTTGTCAGTAACATAGGCAGTGGGATTGAGTGAGTGCACCTTCAGAAAGTTTGTGGATGACACTAAGCTGCGTGGTATTATTGATACTCTAGAGGGAAGGGATGCCATCCAGAGGGACTTGGACAGGCTAGAAAGGTGGGTCAGTGTGAACCTGATGAAGTTCAACGAGGCCAAGCTGCAAGGTCCTGCGCTGCGGCAATACCCAACATGAATACAGGTTGGATGATGAGTGGATCAAGAGCAGCTGCAACTCTGCAGAGAAGGATTTGGGGGTATTGTTGGATGAAAAACAAAATATGACCCAGCAATATGCACTTGCAGTTCAGAAATCCAGCCATATCCTGGGCTGCATTAAAAGAAGTGTCACCAGGAGTTCAATGGAGGTGACTCTCCTCTCCTCTCCTCTCCTCTCCTCTCCTCTCC
>JAOXJK010000051.1:22997022-23022639 GCA_025774025.1 Xenus cinereus | reverse complement strand
TTGATGCAGTCCTGAGTGATGTGCTCTGGGCAACCCTGCTTAGCAGGGGAGTTGGACTAGATGATCTCTAGAGGTCCGTTCCAACTCTGTCAAATCCGTGAATCCAGACAACCTGATGTTATATGGTTTAACTCTCCTGTGAAATGACTATCGTATTTACCTGCTGTGGAGAGATCCTACATTCTCCATGGAATCAGTTTCAGGGCTACTTTGCTTTTGACTGGAAAACATTTGAAACTCTCCATGTAGGGTGCTATTTAAGGACAATCGGCTATTGGATCCATGAAAGGGCACACTGGGTAGGATGCTTGTTTGTCTTTTATGCTTTGCCAGTGACTTCCATTCTTTCTCCGCCATTCTTCAGCAGTGAGGCTTTTTCTGATGAAGGCAAAGCCATAATACACTAGAGTATCCAGAGACACTCAATAACCATGCAATATGTAAGAAGAAGAGAACTCTCTTCACAATACAACTAAATGAAATATCCACTTCACGTGGGAGGGTAAGGAAAACGTGAAAAGCAAAGAAATGACATCTCTGATAGGTGTAGGATAAAGAGGGGAATTCCAGATA
Source organism: Xenus cinereus (assembly GCA_025774025.1). Lineage (NCBI taxonomy): Eukaryota > Metazoa > Chordata > Aves > Charadriiformes > Scolopacidae > Xenus > Xenus cinereus. Next base: position 23,022,066 of record JAOXJK010000051.1, on the reverse strand, counting down.
TACTTGAATTTTAGATTTCTCCGCATCATGCTGCTATATACACAAGCCACCGTGGTTATTAACTGGTGTTTTTTTATGGGGCTGATTGACTTGTATAAAGTCTATGCCTTAGTTTCTACATCTGTAAAACATTTTTGGTTTTTGTTGGACTAAATTCAAAAAGGTTTACTAAGTAAGGAATATCTCCTGGAGGAGATGCTTATCTTCCTCAGATAAAACTCAGATCCAGGCCCAGGTCCAGCTCTGAAACCTTGGTAAGTCACGTGTAGGAGTGATACGCAACTTGAAAGTCATCACTGAATTCAGTGGGGCTCCATATTGTGGGGACAGTAGTAGTTACTGTTGTGTTTAGACTGTACACTCTCCAAGGGTTGTGTATCTCTACAGTGCCTCTACCTGACCGTTCAGCTAAACTGCTTCTCACAGCAAGACCTTTTACTAATACAACAGGGATTACAGTAATGCTACGTTAATGCTATTATAGTAATGCTGTATGCTGGTTGAAGAGAGAAATTTCTATATCCATTACTCAGTCCTTATTTACTTTCACATTGTAAAATTTCTTTTGCCCTGTTGGAATATTTGGAGATTCAGCAGGGCAAGGAAAATAATATACTTGTCTATTTGAACCTTGAAAGGTCTGTACCTAACAGCTCATCAGTTTAAGAAGCTGAAAAAATCTTGAAATCCTTTGGAGCAGGCACTAAGTTCAGGAGATGTCTTTGTGCTAAGCACGGAAGTTATTTGCTCCAGAAATGTTTAATTATTGATAAGAATGATAGTATTATCCTAAAGCTAACTTTTTAAGGATAAACTCTGATTCATGTGAGGTATATGCATTGAGTGAAATGAAAATAAAATTGCATAAATATTTATGTTAGTTAATTGTGTTTAGGTTAAAAGTTACAGTGTTTGTTTAATGTCTTTGCATAATCTGTAAACTTGGCTTCTGGATAAAGGCCTTCACAATATCGTTTAGGGTTACAGCCACGTGTTCCTGTCACTCACTTGTAGCACTCCTGCAGAAAAGCCAGGCCTGTTTTATTCTCAGGTATCCACCAAAGTTATTCTGGCTATGCCTCTAATAGACATTGAAACATTTCACACACTGATACTGCAAATACAAATATGGGGACAGCTTTCCTTCTCCATGGCTGAGAGCAAGGTTTTGGATTTTGAACCTGAGAAGTCTTTTATTCTGCCTTTACTTCTGGATCTCCTCAAAGAGCTTTTTCTATTTAAAAGAAACAGACACCTTAACAATTAATGTTATTTTTCTCTGATTCGTGAGCTCTTTCCTTGGGCTTAACTCAGGCAAAAAAAGGCCAGTTCTAACACTCTTGCTGAAGCAAATTTTAAATTAGAGCTAGAGATACTTGAGTAAAGCTTTGCTAGTTTGTACCATCAGAGTTTGGCCTTTAGTGTGTGGCACAGAAACTCTTCAGACACCATTAAAGCCTATACAGTCTTTGAAATCTTCACTGTTAACTTCTGCTGAAAACATGGATTTAAAGAGAGCTGGCTCAGACACATTCCCTGCAATTGGTGCTACAAGCAACAAACACAGCTACTCCTCACACTATTAGAAATATCTAGCCCTGAATAGATTTCACACTATCTTAAGAATAATCACTTCCTTATTAGCTTAAAACTTAACTATGTGCAGTTCTCATGACACAGGACCATATCAGTAAAAATAAGATCAGCTGTTCTCATAGGACAACCTCAGCCTGGACCTTCCATTTCAGCTTCTGTTTCTTGATAATATCCACCATTAAAGTATTACAAATCTCTGCTTGAAAGCAGCTAAAGATATTTTAGCATTCTCACCAATGTTATTCTTTGCCATTAGAAATGTCACAGTAGAAGTATCTATTCGCAAAGCAAAGTCTGAAAGCTGGAAGTCCAGTCTATCTAGTACTGGATAGGCCTTGGCCTTAAGAGAAAAATCTGTATATTAATCTGGAGCAAGAGCCCATTATTTACTGAGTTCTACAGCAGAGCAGGTTTCTGCTCAGTACTTGACTGCAGCAGAGCAACTAAGCCTGCGTTTAGCATTGAGCAGTCAGTTCAGTGCTAAATTAAACATGCCCCTAGGAGTACTGATGGGCTAAAGCCTTCTTCACTGTGCACAAACCTTACCGACATCAAGTAAATTGTGTATGAATAACTGCCACCAAGTATGCACTCCAGTCTCACAGTTGTATCAGAGAGAATTTGATCTGAATACGTAAGCTAAAATACTTTCTGTATTAGAAGTTCATATTATTTTTCTGTCTATTTTTTCACAAGAGTTTAAATGTGAGAACATGCTGACATTGTTGAGGCTTGTCCTTAACATGCAAGATAAATTTCAAATTCATTCTATCAGTTGTTCTTAAGAAGAAATGTAAACAAGTAGGATCGTTTTGCAATGTCCTCGAACAGGATCTTTTGTTAACAAAGATAGGGTGCCAGGGATTTACATTGTTGGTAAATAACAAAAATTTTCTCACCAGGCTTTGTCATTTTCAGTGAAACCTATTATTGATTATGAAAGCTGATCTAAATTGCACTTTAGCAGCATCGGCATTTATTCTTGGTTTTACCAATGACAGAATACCTAAAAGTATCTTGGATCTATTGGCTTTTGCATTGACTAGACTGTGTTAAGATTAGAGCTACAAAGTTGTTAATACCAAAACTGGTGAAAAGAACCAAGAAGGGGAGACTTTCTTTCAGTTCAATGCTGAAGCACCAGGAATTGAAGTTCTCACATTCTGGAGCATTTTAGAAAGTCAATTGAGATAACAAGTGTAACAATGCTTTAATGCTTGAAGATGCTTTCAAGTTTCAGGTTTCTAGGTAAAGACATATACCCAAAGAAATTTTTGGAAGTGTTTCAGTTTCTCCCCTTAGCTTCCAAATACTTGTGAAAATCCCTTTATATGTATGCTAGAGATTGATCACTGGTGATTTGGCTAAATAAATACTACTTTCTTGGGAGTGAAGACCCACGATACGATGCTGAGAGATGTTGTTAAAAGTAGAATATGTACCCATCATCTTTTGGAAGTAGATGCAAGGCTGTTCCTGACTATGCTCTGCACTAAGTAGAAATCAGGTTGTCACAGATGGTGTTTGCTGAACCTCAGGTTCCTCAGTCCTGCTGAGAGGCAGAAATTTTTGGTTGCCACATGCCAAATGCCATACAAATATGGGTGCAGGGCTCATGTTCAGCCCATACTACAGAGCTTGTTTGCTCACCTGCACTGGCATTGAAAAGTGGGTAAGCAAGGCAAGAAGCAAGTTAAAAAACCAAACATGAGTCACAGAATACACATGACAAATGTGAAACCACCTCTCCACAAAATATGTACATCTTTGAGAAAAGGTGGCAATCCCTGACTTCAGATTAGATCTTTGAACATAACCATTCAGGTTAGCTTTCTCTTTTTTCAGTTCTCATGGAGCAGTGCTTCATTACAGATGGTTTCCTAGCCAGTCTCAGATGCTTTTGAGCCCACAGCTTGCATACAGTTAGGGACAAATTCTACGCATTACTCATGGCAGGCCCAGGGCACACCATCACACGTAGCCCGAGTGCCTTCTCAAAGGTCTACTTAGTTCCAAAACACATACTTCTAGCAGTTATGTAAAAACATGGCTGCTCAGAGCACTCTGATGTTTTCATGGTAATTATGAGTTTAGAGAAGGGACTGTATGCATGTGCTATAAACAGGTAATACAATACCCAGTCTTTAAGGTTCACAATCCCTGTCAGCATCGCACTTAGAAATGGTTTCTTGGGAAGATTAAGGTAATGCTTACCTTGGCTGATACAAAAAAAATTGAGAATGCTGATTTCAAAAGGCGTATCTTGGATGGTTGTCTCTAAAAGGATGCTTAATAAGGCAGATGTTTTTCATCCACTGCACATTTCATAGTAACACACACTCACTGTCCACATGTTCTCTGTAACCGTAATCATTTACATGCAGTCCTAAAAAGGGTGCTACAGCCTATGTGAGTCAAATTCCATCTTGTTGACACAACCCACTTCAGCTGTTACTAAGGCAAAAATGTTACTATGCTATAATTACTCTGGCCTGAGACTTAAGAATGTCATTAAAGTAGGTTGCTGTCCCTTTTAAACACTGCATTAATTTATAGTAAAATGCAAAAAGCAGAGCAAAATTAAAATCAAATGCACTGATAGCATCCAAACATGACAAACAGTCTTACAAACATCAATAATGTAATATTGGTATACTATAAACCCTAAACAAATGTGTTAAGAGAAGAACTTGGCTTTCTGCGTTCTGTATAAAACATATGGTGGCGCCAGGAGAAAACCCCTATTGGCAAAGTTAAATATGGACCATCAGAATTAAAAGATAAAATACTTAAAAATTAAAAGATCAAGGTTAAATGGTTGCATAAAACCAGATTGGTTGTCAGAGGCAAATGCAAGTGCAGCACTTCTGCCAAAACTCTTCATATAAAGTGCTAAGAGACCTTTCAAACGGCTTTTTGTCTATTTGATGTGAAAATAGGATGTAATAACAGTACTTGCAACATTCAGGGGTTTTGAAGTGTCTTGTGCATCAGGACTAAACTTCTCATCTGTCTTAGAAAAGCATTGCAACTGCCATAGAAAAAAAATTATGTTTTGGTGCAGTGGAAAGGATTTGTGATAAAACAATAGAAATGAAAATAGAGAGAAAAAACAACAGAAACCAGCTCCCTCCTCTTCACTTCTCTAGTTATCATCTTACATTTATTACCTTAAAGAAATATTCATGAGAGATATACTTCTTTCCTCTTTTTTTTTTTTCAGAGGCCTGAAGAAGCAGAAGCATTAGTGGAGTGCAAGAGGCAGTGCCTTGGTTTAATCTCCCCCTTCAGCATATGCACATGCCCTGGACAAATTGCTGTGGCATAAAGGCAGGGGAAATCCTCAGCAAAATGACTCGAGGAAAATTTGGTGCTGGGGAAACCTCTGGCTGTCTTAGGCAAGTGGAAACAAAAGGACCTGGTTTTCAGTAATGCTCAGAATTGGCAGCTAAGGCCCAGATCTTTGAAACAATTCAACTCCATTTTTGCCATCAAAACACAGAGGCCAGATATTCAGAACTGTTCAGCGGCTGTTCAGAGCACTGAACTTTCTCCGTCTGTCAGATGCACCACTGTTTGAGATGGAGGAATAGAAGATTCGGACTCCTCTTTTATGGGAAGTATTTGCTACCATAGTTACAGGACCCATCATTATCACTGTTATTATGGAACACAATATTTTTATCAAATGAATTGCTTCCTCAGCTTCTCAAAAATTGCCTTACATGTCTAAATAGTTTACAGAAAACAAAATCTTGACAAATGAACAAGGGACGCAACTGTTTTTAAAATCACTCTCATAAAACAAAAGATTGGTTTTGGAAGGCCCAGAAGCATGGACTGAAAATATGGTTCAGTTTCAACAGGACTTGCTACTTCAGGTTCGGCTTCATGCTACCACAATGACCCGGCTCCACTGCACAGGCAGTGCAATCAGCCTGCAAATGCTCCCACAGATGTGCTCAGAATCTGCAAACCCTGGGCTACAGCCACAGGGAGAACAGTCAGAACTGATCTGTATTTCTGATAGCAAGTGCTTTAAGGTGCTTGTGTTAATCAAGAGGAGCAAGCTAGCTATTAACTAATTGCATTTAAAAAGCATGAGAAAACCTGAGCTGAAGGATATAAAGAAAAACAAATAAAAACAAGTTAAGCAAAATAGCAAAAGGTGGTGATAAAAGACTTTTGCTAATCCCAAACTAAGAAACCAGTTATGGGGAAGGGATGCGCCCCTGAAAAATATCTAATAATTATTGAAATTCAGGGCAACACTCTTGGAAAGAGATATAAGAAACCCCAGAAATGAACATTTGGCAAATAAAGAAATTCACGCTGTCCAAGAATGGAGTTTATGGAAGCAGCCAGCTCTGATACGGTATCTGCTAAACAGAATTCAAAATACTGTAAGAAAAAAGGCAGGATACAGACAGAGTTCACCAAAACTAACCCAAACATGTCAACATCATTGCAGCAACCATCTCAAACTAAGGCAACGCCTGGCAGTAGGAAAAAAGATAGAAGAAATTCAGTGGATTACATCACTTTGGAAATGCTTCTCAGCATACAAAGCATATGAAAATTATAGTTGGGATAAGAGGAAAGATAATGGCAATGGCCATTCCAATAGTGGTACCAACTATGAACATCCATGACAAGGCTGCCCAGCCTACAGTCCTCCACAGCTGCCAATAGTATGGTCTTGAAGAAAGCCAGAAGCTGAGACCAGTCTGTTCTCTGGAGTAACCTCCCATCATCTAGAAATCAATGGATGATAAAGTTTGCACTTTGTTTAGATGTCACTGATGATTACCTTCCTCAAACATGTGTAGTTTCTTTCTGGGAACCTGTTTTACCCCCAAAACATCTGATGTCTAAAAATTTTATTGTATAGTTACTAACTTAATGAACAAGTCATGTTTTTTTGTTTTTTTTTTTTTAAATCTATTGTTTGACACATGCACTGGACAGCCTGTAAGTTTTACTTTGGGAAAAACAGTGAATAAAACAGTGAATAAACATTTCAAACTCCACTTCTTCATAGTACTTACTAAATATTATTACAAATTTTATATGGACCTCTGTCATATTTTGTGTCTGCCCACCATTTATCTCTTCCAAGACAGAATCCCACTTTGTTTACCTCCCTTGAGGGAACATATTTTACGCGTTTGATTATCATTGTTGCACTATCCCACATCTTTTCTGGATCTGCAATACATATTTGAGCTGGGATGACCAAACCTGCATGCACAGTTTAAGAAGGGACCATACCACAAAGGTAAAATTTCTTTTTTTTGGTCATCGATTCCTTGCTTGGTATTGCAGTTGTCTTTTCTATTCCAGCTGAGCACCAAGTATTGCATTAAATTAAAGGATTTAAAGAATTGGCAGAAAGACCCCCCCAAAAGGGGATGGCATGAATGTTCTTTTCCTCTTTCTTATTTCCTCTAATGTGCACAGCAAGCATTTAATATTCTTAGTTCCTTTGTTAGGGGAGAGGAGATCCTCTGCCGTAGGCCAGTGTAGCTTATGGGATTCCACACTGCACTGTGGAATGCAGGTTTTGCATTTGCATTGCTGCAATGTCCAACAGGAAAGGAATAATGGGAAATGGGGCAGAACTAAAATAATTACTGACTTGACAAGGTAAGAGATCAACATATCAAATAAAATTGACTTACATCTATAATGCAATGTAAGACTCAGTAAACCCATGGAAGACAAGGGGAGTTTTGCTACTAATTTCAGCATTTCGATGAGGCAAAAACATTTTATAGGTGGTCTTATACACCCATAAATACCAATCTATTGAGTAATAACAGGCGTTTACTATCTCTTTGTAGTAAATCAGCATATCCTCCTTCTTCCTCTCTGCTCTCATGGCAAGACAAAGCTTTTAATGATGTTCATAAGTTAAATTGGTAATTGTATTTGCTGCTTCAGTGCCCCAGTTCTCAAGATTATTCCTATACAATTTATAATGTTTAATTAAGTGCCATTTTCTTGTTGTTTGGTTGTAATAGAAAAATGTGTTCTTTTTTTTTAACTTTTCAAACTTAGAAATTACAGAAGTGAAAAAAAATATGTATGTGAAAGTAATGCTATTAAGGCTGAAAACCCCCCTTCCATGGCCAGAATGTTTTGAAAAGGTAGAGGGGCTTTGTTACAGGTTACTGTCTCTCCATTTGCTACTCTAAACTTTCCAGGACAGAAATTAGGAAAAGCAGCAAAATAAAAATGAAAGAAAGGAATATCTTGGACATTATTCCTATTATTAGACTCGATGGTGCAAAAGAGGGGGAAACAAATAATTGAAAATTATGAAGATTTAAAAGATTAATTTTTTATATTATAAAATAACATGCAAAAATGTTCATTTGAGTTTCAGCCTTCTTTTAATAGAAACAGCTCTGAAATTTTGAAATGTTACACCAAGTTACTATTTACTCTTTTACCAAGTTGTATGACTGAGGTTGTTAGATGAGAGCCTCTTGCCTCTTTTACTGTGGAAAAAGTAGGTGTAAAATAGGTAATACAACACAAAGTGGATGAAAAAATAGTCATCTCTCACACAAATAAATTATTCCTAATCCAAACTGAGACATAGAATTCTTATGAATTCCAGGTATGTTACCTAAACCATAGTTTTGCCAGATGGCTTCTTGTTTCTGGTCTCACACAAACTCTGAGTGTTTTACTCAAGGCACCAGAACAGCTACTGGAACCTGCTTTTCTGAAACTGAATGTTTTTTAAAATTTCCTTCCATTGTTCATAAGCCTTTTAATCCAATCAGGACGGAACAGTTTTAGTAGGATTAACATCTTTACCTGCTTTGGAAATCCAACTTTTTCCAATCCAATAGAGATATAAAATTGTCACTAAATATATATGGTTCAATAGACTAGCGTATACATATTTAGGAGACTAATTCCTTCTTGACCAAAAATCATTTTAGACTTCTACTTCAAACAAACAAAAAAGAAGTAAATCTGTCATATTAATTCAACTCCCTGATCGATCCCTCAGGGAAAGGGCCAGCATTGCTTTTATTTTAAAAGCTCATAAGATGTGTTTAATTTGGTTCTGTAGTTATTTGTTCAGTATGCAGTGCAAATTTTTCTGGCTACAGACATGGGATATGGTAAACCTTTGCCTGGATCAATGTCCAACCTCTTTTAAGTTGTGGAGAAAGTTACTCTCTCATAAAGTTCAGACCTGCCAGACTCAATAACTCTACAAAAATGTTCAGATGAAAATTGCTTCAAGCAATCCTAGTAGAAAGCCAGCACCTCACCCCTAGTTTAAAGTTATGATCCTTATCATAATTAATTCAATAAAGAAGTAATGTACTTCAACCTAGGCATAGAGAATAATTTTCTGTCCTGACTGGTATAAACTTTCAGCTAGGGACGTTTAAACTCTGGACCTGATCTTTTAGAGCAAATAATAAATTACAGACCTAGAGTCAGCAGATTATAACTGAAGTTGAACCATCATAAATATGTTGCTACATCTAAGATGAAAACGTACACTGGATAGGAGTGATAGAAAGTATACTACTATTTATAAATACAACAAAAATTGTATTTCCCCGACAAATTAAACACTAATATTTTTGAGCTATGAATGCATTGAAGAGTAGGATTTTATATGTGATTCTTTTAAGCTGACATACCTTGCATCTTAAATTTAAAATCAACGGTTTTCTGCTGGTGAAATATATAACTGTCAAACATACCAACACTTCTGCAGAAGGTGTTTATTTGGAAGATCCAATTTCAAATTCCTTAAGTACTGCACTAATGCAGTACCTTATTTTGTTTAATGTTATTGTTCTGCTGACACACATTTTCCTTGCACTGTGAGAAGCAGATCCTGCTGCAGAAACATGCTTATGTAGTCTGAAATACCCTCAACACCCAGAGGAGTAACTGACCTGTTGCTTGTCTACCCATCTGAAGACTTCCATTCTTTATTCTGGAGACAAATATGCACTATCAACAGTGGGCATGCAAAGAAATAGCATAGGTGTAGAGCTAAGTAAACACACTACAATCATTCTTCAATGTATTCACTGTTATTTTTACAACGTGCATTTAGTAGTAAGACAGACAGATGACTTGAAGGGAAAGAACAGGCCCACTAAGTGAATGCAGTAAGTAAGTAAGTAAGAAGAGGTTGGTTTTGGACACTTACCCAAGTGTTCTTTTCCTCATCTGCTGCAATATGTTAGAGCAAATAGCCATTTTTTTAACAGCAAAGATGCTATAGTAAAGTTGAGTGTGTACTTCTTTAAATTTTAGCTTTTATTTTATCGGCTCATCTCACATTCCATCTCATTGCATTCAGTCTTTTCTGTGCTGCAGTGTGACATAACTTGCTGCAGTGTTAACAGTTCCAAAACATGTAAATTGCTTTTCCAAGACATCTTATCCAAAACAAATATCCTCTTCTCACTAATTTAGTTTGAATATTCATAGATAATCTTTATGAGACACACTTAAAATACACATACTGCATTTATCACATGTAAGAAATGTACTTTTAAACCTAATATGCATGGATTTGTATGCTGTTTCTACTGTTTGTCCTTACTGTTACCTATATTTATTTATATTTTATTCTCTCAGTTCTTACTATATAGAGGTTAACCACATCTCTACCTTTGAAATAATGCAAGATGCAAATTGCAGAACTATTAGGAAACATTCATGACCTAAAATTTCAGTAATATCCAGGCACTGATACATTATAAATTACAACTGACTTGCCAATGCTCATCCAGCTGAAAAATCCCAATTTTTCAGAAGAGGATTCCCAGCTTCTTTTTTTTTTTTTTTTTCAGAAGTTACTGAATCAGGTGGAGTTTGCAGGATTTTAACTCATATAAAACTCTTCTAATCATAGCAAGATATTATTTTATCCTAAAGCAAAAACGCAACCCAAAACTCTTTAAAAAAGGCTTCGAGTAGAATGTAAATCACATACTTTCTGACTGAAAATTGTTGCTATGGATCTGCCAAGATAAAACAAAATTACATTATTAAGCATTACGAGCTACTTTTTTCATTTAAATTCTGTTTTGCTAATAATTGTGTTGTAGGTTAGCTTTATTCAACTGAGTAGCCTTTACACTGTGTGAGTAGTTCATATTGTGTGATTTACAACTCTCAAGTTTACTTGTGTACAAGATTAGGCTCAGATAATGTCAGTAGATGTTACTCTTTAGACATATATTTGTATACTTTTACTATTTTGAAAGTAACACCGTATGGTATTTCAGGTTCTTTTACGCTAAATTACCTCCACTTTAGAAGCGCCTTAAATAAATTAAAGCTCACGTATGTGTACGTACAATCACATTATCTAAAAACTTCCCCAGCAATTAAAAACCTAAAACGAGTTCAAATGATTGATCAGTTATTTACAGTATGCGCAAACCAAGATGTATAGGAAGTAAATCAACACACTAGAGACTGGTTGCTGTTACAACAAATGCGTTTTTGCCAGAATGTTTGACCAACACTTGCAACCCTGCACCCCCACCTCCTTTGAGTCCCCCTTGGATTGATTAAATTGGCTCAAGATGACACCAATAATTGGCTCAAGATGCCGCTTCGACAGACCCAATGATCCATATCTTTGCATTCCCTAAAATCAGTCCTTTCAGCTCTGTGTTAGATTTAGGATGGTTTACATTGGCTCTGTCACAAACATTTTAATAAAGTCCCAGAGAAACCTCAAACTGGTGACATCATTGGATGGTGTTAAAAAAAAGTTCCACTTTGCTGGTTAGTTGTTAGCCTTTATAATCCGATCAGAATCTTTTTTTCCACTATATTTTGTCATTCCTTTATAACTCTATGCAATTAGGAGCATAGTATTAAAAAGAGAAAAAATTAATATTAGCAATAAGTAGAAAACCATTCTAAGTATTTTGACATCAAGTAGTAAAATGAAAAAAAAACAACCTCAAACATTCACTGTATCCTAAGGGCAGGAGGCCTTCAGCTGCTGGGTGTGTTTTTAAACTATTAGATGAATTAATTAGAATGAAAGTATCGGCTGCTCTCATGAGACTGTTGTATTAATGAAATGCAAAATAATGTTATCAAACTCACTGGAAAGGCTAATAGTCATTTAACTACTTTTAGAAAATAAATTGCAAATTCTTTAGTGTGTCCCAAGACTGTATATACATCTGGGTTCAGATAATTTGCACAGGGCCTGACTCTCCTGTAGTTTATGTACATATAAAGAAAAAGATGGTCCACTGAGGAGCAATGCTAGTAAAAGCTCTGAGGCTGCTGAGAAGCATTCCCATTCACTTGTCTATTTTTTTCTCTAAATGCATGCCTTTTTAAAAATTAGCATTTTCAATCGTTAATTCTCATCCACCCCAAGACTGGAGTCACCACGGAGCTCCACAAAACAGGCACTCCTGTTATCTGATATCTAAGTTCCTTGAGCTTTCCAGTTTTTTGAGTTTAAACAGATGACAGTCCTTGTGTCATCAGATGTTATTACTTAATTACTTCTAGCAGTGGACTTTATATAAAAAGGTTACTCTGAGTACTTTTTTCCACAACACACTGGAAAATTTGACGTGCTTTTCCTTTTCAAACTCAAAGGCTGATTTCATGTCCTGAATTCCCATACTATTGTCCTTAAAAATATGAAAATCCCAAGTAAGTGAAAGCTAAAGCCTACACCCAGTTTAAAGCACAGGAACTGCCTTCCTTGCCAGGTGCCAGGATTTCCTGCGATAACTAAATCTTATTTATAATACGGTAGCATCCTGACACTCAACCACAGCCCGAGAGACACTGTTGCTGAAGGCTGTACTGACATGTGGTAGACGCTCCAAGCCCTCATCCCATCCTTGATAGCTGGAAACCAAAACAGAATAGGTCAGCAGAAGTGGGAGCAGAGAGATAGGAAATGGCTTATTTAAGGTCAGTAGCAGAGCCAGCATTTGAACCTGGGTCTTCTACTCCATGTGGAGGTGCACTACCAGCAAAATTTCCTGCCTCACATGCCAATGCTGTATCAGACCTTGCTCCCTCTTCACATGAGGCAGAGGACACTCAGCTCTTCACAGCTAAGGACCCTGCATGGATTCAATGAACTGCTTTTTCTCAATGCTTTTTCTCAAAGGCAGCGCTGTAAGCAAAATATGACTGGGGTGCTTCTACACTAAAAGTTGCTGTTCAGCTACATGCAATATCAGTCTCTTTCATGCACAAGGTATTTGAGAGCGGGAGGTAGTTCGTTTTTCCTTCTTTCTTTATAAAACAAACAGTTGGGTCCAGATGCTTGGCTAGTGCGAATCAGTGTCACCACATCATCCTCAATTTACACTTCTCACTAAAGAAAAGGGAGGCCTTTTGATTTCTACAGCCAGTTTGAGCTTCCCTCAAAAATAAAACACAAATAAAAGAGCTTTGCTATCAAAACACAGAAATATTTATTTTTAACACGTTAGTTAAAAACATGATAGCGTGCTTTAATGGTCTAAAAAAATAAACTGGCTTTCAAACCTAAATCAACTTTCTCAGCAGATAAAATGCTTACAACCAGCATAAAAGCATAATGACACTGTTGCAGAAATATTAGGTAAATATAGATAAAAGTATTATTTTTTTCATTCTGTTCTTTTTCTAACATTCTTTACAACACTGAGGTAAAATACAATTACTTTTAGAAAAAGTCTGGTTTTTAGAAAATATTTCCTGTAGCTGCTAAAATGCCTTACTCTTTTTTTCTTCTTTTTTTTTTTTTTGGTAAAGAAAAAACACAGCAGGATAACTGCGAGCATATTTCCAAAATAAAATGAAAAAGGTGATTTTCCAGGTTTCAATATGTAACAGCTTTTTAAATTATCCAATACGCTGTCTTGATTCTGTACAAATGTTCCCTTCCTTCAAAGAGACAAAAAAGCATGTACTGCCAGATCTGATTGTATGTAGAGAGTGGATCTGATCCCCTTGTCACTAAGGTTACTAATCAAATTTCCATCCAATATGCTCATGCAGGATTTCCTGATCAAACACTTAAATCTGCCCCCTCTGCACCCCCATTAGCTAACATGTTTTATATGTAGCGGGGTCATCAAAAGTGTAATTCCCTTAAAGAAACCTAATCCTGCCCTCTTGTCAACCAGCAGATAGCTAATAATGCTTTCTATCCTACATTTTTTGAACATCAATAGCATACCAGAAATTAAGATCTTATTTTAATCTCACAACAGATGTTCAAAACAAAGGTATCGCATATGTACGTTACATGCATTTAAAAAACACTCAGGTGAAGAAATAAGGAAGTTTCATAGGAGATTAGCTTGTTTTTTCCCAGGAAAATAAAAAGTAGATTTTTTTTGTTTCTGTTTGGGCTGGATAACTGTCCTCCAGAACCTGATGAAGTAAGGTACCTGGACCACAGTCTAATTTCACTGTTGAAGCAATGGGATGTGTGGAGAGAACCTCAGGCCAGTGCCCAGACACAGCCGCTGGGGAAAGCTGCAGAGGCGACACACAGCTCTTCCAGTGGGTCGCTCACAACACGTGTGTTCGTCCTCACACACGCTCTCCTTTTTCACACGGATTTCTACAACCTCTCTGCACTGAATACTCACTATATGTTTTATCACTGCTTTTCTCATCCTTCATATGAAAAAAAAAAACAACAACAAAGCAAAAGAAGAAAACTATCAAATCTATTTCAATGCAAACAAGAGTCAGTACTGTTACTGAAGGTGGTTTTCATTCTCAAAACCACCTTTTTATTATATAATAAAATCAAACCTTGAAGACTTTGTTCAAAGGTTGTTTTTTCTTGTTAATGAATTTTTTTATTAACAGTTTGAATAACAATTTTCACTAAAATAAATATAACTTCCACGATGATCCTTTTGGAGGTCTGTGTGTGGGTGTGCTGGGCTTTTTTCTTTTTCTTTTTTTCTAAGCAATGGTCACAATCAGAGCAGCAGAAGTGGGTCAGGAAATTTAACCTGACTGGTCGAACTCTGGGCTGAATCTATAAGGTCTGCAAGGCCCAGGTTTGTCAGAACTCAGTGGATTATAAGCATCTGAATGGCAAAACAGATTTAAAATGCTGTCTATTTCAACTTAACATTTGCCCTAGACATCGCCGAATTTCAATTAATACGAACTCTATTGACTCAGGTTTGGCAGTCAGCAACTTTGGTACCTAAATGAAATTCTTAATTGCATATGCTGTAGTTAATCTTTTTTTTCCTCTCTATTCCATGGTCATTTAAAAAATTTTTAACACGTAAAGAGAACAAGTGCAATGTAATACTTGTGTTTTCAGTTTTGGTTAGTGGTATTTTACGAAGTCAATATATAATGTTGACAGATATGAATAATACTTCACATGGAATTCTGTGGGACCTTTTAAAAATATTTTAAGTGTAACTGAATCGTATCAACTACTGTAAATGGTAAGAACATGTATTTTAAGCATATAAATACCCTTTTGAAAAATGTTTGTTGAGTTTCAGGTTTTTATTCATTTTTAAATGACTTACTGAATAGAGCTAAGGAGAAAGAGCATAAAAGAATGATTTAATTTACTTCACATTTTTCTGTACAATAGCTTTAATGGAAAACAAGTGGATGGTTTATGCTTTAACTAGAATAAAATTAAATCTAATAGCACGTGGGAGCAAATTCAACTACAAAACTAGTTGCAGACAATCTGGGAATACTAGGTGTATGAGCTTTTTAAAATACAGCACTTGCTATGCTAAAAAATAATTTTCTCTATGCCAAGGAGTTTTTTCAGGCTTTTCTCTGATATTGTAGAACATTCACATTTTTAAACACTGAAATGATAATCAAACACTTACTTGGTGGTGTTTTTCAATGAGCTGCTCAGATTTGAGCTCCAAAAAATTAAGAAAGGATTCAGGAAAACCTAATTCTTGGAACAAATTACATAACAAGAAAATAATGTGCACACTGTAAGTTCTTGTTTGTGTACAAAAATCATTCATTTACTCGTAAACCTGGAATTTTCAATTAGTAGCCTAGTCTGAAATCCTCCTTTTGATATGAATAACACTATAATTTAATACTTAGTATGATCTTCAGCTTCTTTTTTATTCCCAGCATATTTAATATACTTAGAAGTTTACCAAATCAGTCCAGACGTGGAAAAGGAAAGAAACGAGTAAGTTTCCAAACAGTAATATGAGTCTTAAGGAGAGATTTCAAATGAAAACAGTGATGAGTTATGCAAACGCAGCTGATATTGCATCATACTCCCAAATCTTCTCTAAATTAGCTCTATGTCAGGGGGCTATGGTGAGAGAATAGCTTCTTGTGAAAGTGTGTCAAATTAAAAAAAAGTTAGAATAATATCAGTTTACTGCAAGATCTGAGAGATCATGACATTTTATTGCAATGAGCAAAGTTTTAGGTTCCTTTTTTGGTTGTTTGGGGGAGGCTGTTTCATTTTAAAGCTATAGTTCAGTTTAATATATTCATTTAATATATATTCAATTTAATATATTACTTTAAAGAATTACTTTCCCGTTTTTTTTTTTTTTCCAGCACAAAACATTTTCTGATTTTAGTGTCACCGTGAGCTAAATAAGTAGATCTTGTCTAAGTGACAGATACTTTGAGTGCTCACTGAAGGAGGAGTCTTTTAATATGAACTGTGTAAGAAGAATGTCTGAACTGGCTCTCCTTTCTGCACAGGGATCCCAGGTAAACATTGCATGTCACAAAGTGTGTCTTTGAACTGAAAGAAAATACACTAGAAAGAAACATCACAGACCTTTGTTACATTTGACAGAACCAAACGTGCCTGTTATGGGTGTCCTTTGTCATACACTGTTTTAAAACATCAAGAAAGTAATTCCTCAGACAGTGCAAATTTTGGGGTAAGATTATATAGTAGAAGGCACCCATTGGCCTAAAGAAGCTCCACAATATTTCTTTAGTTGCCAAAACAACAGACTATAAAAAATCAGCCAAAATCAGGAACATCAGCAAGAATTCAATTATAACTGAGTTACAGAATACAGCCCAAAATGATGCAGAACAAAAACTCACTACAGGTTTATGGTTGTCAGTTGTGACATGCTATACATGGCTACAGTACTGCAGTGACTGAATTAAGTACCAGGAATATGGCTAGGATGTAACTGATATATATAGAGAGAGTATCAAATTAATATTAGAAATTTTGTATGTATACATGCATGTTTGGCTGCCATTTATATGTTTATAGATGAGTTTCATATGAGAAAAATAAATTCTAGTTTATACATACAGTCCTTTTAAATTATTATGTAATAACAAAGACATACTGGTGCAATATATAATAGACATGTGAATAATAATTCTTTTTAATGATCTTCATGATAGCTAGCTATGTGGTTATGCCCCACTAAGCTGATATCATCAATGGGAAAAAATGCAAGATTCACATATCAAACCACAACCATTTTTGTTATTAGAGCTACTTATCTGTGTATTTATCTATTAGTTTTGTTGCAAGAATTACTTCTGCATGAACAGGTTAATTTCCAATGCTTCTGTACATCAGCTTTATTCTGGGGACATGCGACTGATCTACACATATTAAGTGATTGCTGAAGTTAAACATGAATTTGATAGTAACAGAAACCGAAAAGCAGAAGCTGAAACTCAGTCTTTCCAACTCTGAAGTCTTTAGGTGAAAGATCACAGAGTCATAGAATGGTTTCAGTTAGAAGGGACCCTAAAGATCATCTAGTTCCAAGCCCCCTGCCATGGGCAGGGACACTTCCCACTAGAGCAGGTTACTTAAAGCCCCATCCAGCCTGGTCTTGAACATCTGCAGGGATGTGGCATCTGCAACTTCTCAGGGCAACCTCTCTGGAACCTCTGATGACCTGCTGTGTTGTCCCTCCAACAGATATCGGGGTGGTTGAAATGCCCCATGAGGACCAGGGTTTGTGAACTTGAGGCTGCTCCTATCTGTCTATAGAGGTCCTCATCCATTCAGTCTCCCTGATTGGGTGGCCTGTAGCAGACCCCCACTGTCACATCATCTGTCCCTGCCCTCCCTTTAATCCTGTCAGTCAGCTCTTCATCCGTTCCCAAGCAAAGCTCCATGCACTCCAGATGATCCTTGACATAGAGGGCCCCTCCTCATCTCCCCTGCTTCTCCTTCCTAAATAGCCTATATCCTTCCATTCCAACACTCCACTCATAGGAGCTATCCCACCTTGTCTCCATGATGCCAACAAGATCATAGCCCTGCAGGTATGCACACGTCTAACTCCTTTATTTCCCATGCTACGTGTGTTTGCATAGAGGCATTTAAGCTGGGCCCCTGATGAGGATGACTTACTGGCTGGCGTAGCTGGAATTCCTTTGTGCTCCACTCCAGGTGATCTCCTACTGACCTGTGATCCTTCCCTGGTCTCTGGGCATCTATTGCTGGCACTGGCATCAAACTGGTAGGAATGGGATGGACTGAGGTTCCCCTCCCTGAAAACTTTAGGTTTAAACTAAAAACTTGTAAACTAAGCTTTTCACAAGCTTGGCAAGCCTCTGACCAAAAGATGCTCTTCCCTTTCTCCGACAGATGGTCCCCATCAGCCCCAGTAGACCTTGTTTCTCAAAGCGAGTCCTGTGGTCTGAGTAGCTGAACCCCTGGCTGTGGCACCAGTCCTGTAATTATGTGTTGACTTGACAGATTCAACTGACCTTTTCAAATCCCTTTGGCTGGGGGGACTGATGAAAAAACTACCTGCAGCCATCCTGTTCTACTGTTGTTTATCTATCTCTATTAAATGTAGAAGCCCCCTCTTCTCCTTGGGTTTGTACTGAGCAGCTCCCTGAAACAAACCCACATTCCCTCTCAGCAGTGTGTTAGCCCTGGGAAGATGTGTACTGCTCCTGAAGCAGACATTTAGCCAAGAAGACGGCGAGGAACACTCATCACCACAAATCAGAGCTGTAGAAACATTACAAAGAGAGGCATACCATTTTCTAGGCCTTTCCTAAGCTGTCCACCTTGAGCTCTATAAAAAAATAAACTCTCTGAAACCCTAATTATTTCATGTACCTGTTATTTATAGAGGATGAAACTCAATTCATCCTTTTAGAGACAGAGGAACAAGCATTTATTCAGAAGGGCCAGCTGGTAAAATGAAATTCAATCCAACTGTCAAGCCGCCTGAAAATTTAATTCAGAATCTTCTACTGCAGCCTAAATAAAAGTTGCAGCCTCTGCCTTTTCTTGTGGCATTGCTGTGTATATTCATTCCTTATTGGAGCTTTTCCCACCCAGACACACACACCTATATCAGAAAAAAAATATCTACTGGCAGAGAGCAGAGCACAGAAAGGGCAAGGTGGCCAGACTATGGCCTTGTATGTCATGGGAGCTTTGGCCATTTCTCTTTGAAATAGAATACAGTGACTATGAAGGAAAACTTAACGAATATTTGCATCTTTCAAAATTTCTTGCTCTCTTTGCTTGCACATCTAACATATACATTGCAAGTAATTTTTGCCTGATCATTTAGATTCTGGTTCTCTGTTGCACAACTATGCCCTGCAGGTGGTAGAGACACACTTGAATTGTATGTATTTAGGCACTTCATGTGGGGGGTTTGGCTCATTAAATCTAGAAAGCGAGTGCATGAATCTCAGGGCAAAGGAGAACAGAAAAGTAACTTCCAGAATACTCTCAAAGAATAATATGACCTTGTACAACTATCCATGAATCAACAGTACTCAGAACCAGCACTGCACAGAGAAGTCAAGCGGAAGCCCAGAGTCTGTGACTTGCCCAAGGTCACCCAGCGCCCAGTGACAGGAATGGGAACGGGCCAAGGTCTCTCAATTGCCATAAACATGCCTTTATTTTAATGTAAACTGCAACACTGACATGCAGTGACACGTCTCCCAGTGACTACTACACATACGCTTCAAACTAGCCTTCCTGATACCCACAGGGATATTAGGCTAAAAAATATGCTTAAAAGAGAAATCCTAGAAAGTATAAGGCAAACTGTTAAGATTCCTTGGGAAAATTGTGAAGAACTCTGTGGCACAGTTCTGTATCTCCTGTTCCAGGCCCAAAGTAAATATTTCTTGTTTGCCGATTGTGTTTTAAGAACTGAAGGCTTCATACCAGAAGTCACACGTTTGGTTTAGACAGGAATATTTTGCTTCTGAAGAGGGAGGCTTTAGTACTCTCTGTTAATTGTTTAAAAACAGATACACTCCAAAGTCAGTAGTGAACAAAAACAAAGAAAAATTTATTCTCTAAAGGAAATTTTTTTATTGTTTTCTACTTGTTATGTCCACTGCAATAGTTTTTTCTTTTCTTGCTTGGCTGAATCTTGATAGAAATAGGTGCCTGGATAATAAATTTAATATTAAATAAATTTTAAAAAGACTTTAAGAAGCCTCCTATTTTATTTCTAATGAAACATAACTTTTGCTTGTGTTTGTGGAGTAAGAATTCGAATATATTTCCTTAGACATTTTCCTCTAAATTGATAAAGAACAAAAATTACCAAAAAAACACATACGGAAGAAAAAAAAAAGAAAGAGAAACCTAATCCTGGAATCTCTAATCAAAGAATAACTTAATTTTTACATAGTGACACTGTGGCTTCAGGGAAATAATAATTTATGTTTTGTCAATTACTGCATTTTCCCCACATTTGTTTTTGTAATGGTTGAAATTAAATTAGTCAAATTAGACATCATGTTACTCCATAAGCAACAAGGTAGAAATTGGTCTAGCTTCAGTTACAAAATACACAACCAAATCTACTTGTTCTGCTTCATATCATAAATATGGCCACAGGGTATTTCTAACGGGCTACGTGTTAAAAATAAACAAAATAGTAGAAACTCTGTAAAATACTAGTCTGAAAAAAAAAATATTCAAGTTCTTTCTGAATGGGACTTTCATTGAAGTAAAACCTGCATATTTAGGCCTTTGGTGCAGTCCTGCAGCATATGAACCTTCAGAGAAACTGTGAAAACTCTGATCCAAAGTATTGATTTGGAGAAAAACAAAGTTGCAATTAAAAGGAGAAAAAAACCTAGATGGAGGCATGTATAGGCTTTTTTTTGGTAGAGCTCTGTTCTCTGTTCCCAGTTTACCGACACTTCAATATCTAGGTTGCAACAACTACGGCAAGACTTTCTTATCACTACCCTCTTCCCCACTCCAACCCAGTAGTTTAACAAAAGCTCAGTTATTTCTAATGGAGAGCTCTGATAAAAACTTCAGACAAACACTTCTCAAAATCCATCTACTGCATGTATGCCGAAATGGCAGCAAATGACGAGAATGGGATCTCAGGTACAGTTAATGTTCATTCAGGCCACACCCACAAAAGACATTTGCAATCTACTCCAAGTGTTTCAAAAGCATTTTAGACCTGGGTACTTCTCATAAAATGTTTAAATTGTATTGTCTCCATCGAGACTTTCTTGTCAGTGCCACACTTAAGCATAGATGACATAGCAGATGCATCTGGAGAGCTGGGCACGAGCAGGTCTTGAGGAGTGATCGCGGCTCTGCTACCGATAAAAGGCACAGCCTTGGGCAGCTCACCCAGTCTGCTTCCCCCTCCTCTGCAAATACTCCTAGCTGTGGCCAGAGAGAAGAAATTTTGTTTCTCAGTAAATGGTTAAGTCACAAAGCATGAGAAATATTACAACATACAACCCTCTGAAAATGGGCATTATGGCTAATGGGTAGTTGCATTTTCCTTTCAGAAAACACCACCACCACAGTATCAGCATAATTTCAAAAAGAGGACCATTTCCACTGGAAAATTTGCCACGGAGCAAGCATCACTTATGAAATTTAGCACCATTTTTCAATGACTGGCAGGAATAATCTTTTGGAGAAAGACAGATGGAGGCAATAAAATATCTGCTTCTGAAAAATACACCTAAATTTACACAAGCTCATTGCCTAGAACTGAGGCTGGAGATAGCTCATGTCCTTTGTCACACACCACGTAAGGGCTAAGACTCACACGCAGGCTGGCCAATGGCTGTCATTTCACTGGGATCTGCTGAATGTTGAACTCTCGTGAAAATTTGACTCACTGTGTAGACCTTTATTACCAGAAGCACTAAATCACTTCTGATTGATCCAATTTAAAGCATTTATGCAAACTGTGCATGCATGTTATATGCAATATGAATACATTGCATAGTAGAATGTGGTTTTTTGCCAAATACAGCACCTTCTTGCCAAAAACTCTTACCCAACAGTGGCAGCATAGAAACAAATAAAGAAGGTGCTGGAGAAAATTATTAATGTATGTGCTGCAGCTTCACTTCCAATCCAAATTGACTAAGTTCTGGCAGACAGACAGCTGAAGTTTAGCTCTTTATTCCAGAAAGCCAATGTGCAACAAACAGTAATCCTATCATAAATGTACAGAGATATCCCAAATGCACAAATTTGGTTTGCAGTGATTACATCCATGCCAATGCTGAACTGAAGAGCTTGGTCTTAGTTTCAGCATTGTAAATTCCCAGTATTTTCCTCCAAGTTGCACAATGTCTGATATTTCTAGCTTGTGAAAACATGCAATTTGACGAGCCCTTTACTCTTTTAGTAAAGAAAATCTCTTTAGAAAATTTCACTCAGAGCTATGGAAAAAATCTTAATGGTACAACCCCTAAGCATGCAAGTAATTAAAAACCAGAAGTCAAATAAATACAAAATACCAGTTTTTAAACCCCCAATTGTTAGGCTTCCTCTGATTTTTTGAGGACTTGAACTCGGGATTCTAAATGCTGGGACTTCGCTATATTATTAACAAGGCTTTCTTTGCTAGTTTAAGTTAAGGCCCTTGTCTGTCTAAGAGGTTCTCTCATTACTTGACTTTCCAAATCATAGGCATGTCATAGGAAAAACTAATAGATCTCTAAAGATGGAACAAAGGACTGTAAAGGCACAAAGAAATCCACATTATCAGCACAGGAAAACTATGCATTGCCTTGCCCAAAGGAAATAAAATGGAGTCAAAACTTGCCTAGACTGATATTAGAATGTAAGTCTAATGGTAAGAGCCTGCTGTTTAAATAAATTTTGCTTCCTTCATAGAATCACAGAAACAAGAGAAAACCGTATTTGGGGACTTGCCCTTCACAAATAAGCTATTCACAAGCTACACTCGCATCCTTCAGCAACATG
The DNA here is from genome assembly GCA_025774025.1 of Xenus cinereus. Classification (NCBI taxonomy): domain Eukaryota; kingdom Metazoa; phylum Chordata; class Aves; order Charadriiformes; family Scolopacidae; genus Xenus; species Xenus cinereus. The sequence goes on along the minus strand of JAOXJK010000051.1, from coordinate 22,999,262 downwards.
ACAGAAGTTTACAGAGGGTCCTCAATTGAGGGAGCAGAATACTTGTTCCTTAAAGAAGGATGGCAGTTTTCATGTATCCACGAGGTTTTGCATCTTGCATGGCAAAAGAAAACTGTGTGACCTCTTTGCTAATGTGGCAGTTGGGGTTCTATTAAGCTACATAATATCAAAGTACTGATGCTGTAAAAGGCTCATACACTGCAAGTGTGATACAGGGCCATGTCCCAGTTACGAGGGTTCCTGAGATGCTGTGGAATAAGGGATGCTACGCTTTTTTTTTTTTTAAATACAGGCACCTCCGCTGAGATATTTTTTTTTAATTATTTTTTTCTAGAGTAGCTGCTTAGCAGGAACCTAGCTAAAAAGCATTTGAGAAGAATATTGCTGCCCATGCAGTGCAGTAGCTTTACAAGCTAAGTAAAGCCATACTTGTTCAACACAGGACCCGGCCTCCAAGAATCATTATTTTGTTTCCTTTGATTCAGACTATAGTCAAGCTCTTACACAATGAAATCCAGGGGTCTGTCTACTGTCTCCCATTTCACAGTCAGGGAGGTCCTTTCAATCTCCTGTATGAGCCGAGTGCCAAGGAAAGGGTCAGCCATTTGCTAAAATGTTTGGCTCAGTCATCACCCACTGCTTTTTGCTGCCGAAAAGGAGTTAGAAGAAAGGAGGGCAGAGGAAAAAGAACAGATCAGAAAAGGAAGCAAGAGGAGAACAGCAGAATGATCATTGAGCAATTTTAGCAGGGAAATATTTCAGAAGGGAACACCTGATGTATATGACTCTCCGAAAAAAGTCATATGAGGGTTTTTTTTTAACTATTTATAGTCAAGGAAGGAAAAGAAGATGATGAAAAGCTGTCTGTTAATGGACACATGCTGCTTTCCGTATCTCAGGTCTGCATACCTTCTCCAGTGGATAGACACGAGGCCAAACCGCTGGAACACTTGATATCAAAGTCCTAATTAGGACAACTTGATCATTCTGCCTTGTAAAGGACTGAAGCCTTTTCCAAGTCCACTCTGAAAACCCTTAATTATTGATGTACAACATAAAAGTAGTAAGTGCAGAGGGCAGTATTTTCAGTGGACAAATTTTCCTGCCTAATCCTGGTGAATGTATGTTGTCAGTTCTAATACAGATTACAACAGTGGCTTTTTAACAACTGTGAAAATCAATTTGTTATTATGTTTAGTCATAAAGAAACATTGCAAATATTTTCCATGCACCTGTATTCAATTTTATATTTATTGTATTTTATTTTGTATTTAAGGCTTTGTTATTATTTTATGGTAGCTAACTGTATATTTTTCTTTCTTTTTAAAATGAGCACCACAGTAAACAGTCACACTGACCCTCAAAGACAATTTGCACATGCTATCAAAAAAGCAAAAATTGTTATTATTGTTAATATTGTAGGTTTCTGCCTAAAAACCTTCATGCAGCTGAACATATTCAAAAATCAGCAAAAAAATCTGAAAAAAACTAAAAAGAGAATCTAGAAGAGAGACATATATATACACACACACACATATATATGCACCTCCCCGTAACCATTTAGGAAACACAGGTGGTGTTCAAACCCAATTGCCTATTAGAAAGGCACAGATTTATAATTCAGTAGAAAAGCCCAAACAGAATACCTTTTAATAGGCCCATACAACAGTATTTGATCAACTGTATTACCTCTTATAGTGCCATAGTGAAACTTTTTAAAAAACACTGATTTGTTCATTAACATTATAGGCAAAGTTCTGTAAAAGTGCTAGGTTACTAGAGGGCTCATCCCAGCTTGACATCAAGGAATTATATACTTGAGGTATACTCCTGATTAATTCCTTAGCAGTAATATTTTTTGTAGAATACCAAACCACGCTACCTCATCTGCTCATTAGATCCTGAAACATATTTTCTAAGTAAATTGCACACCACGATGTCTTACTCATGCTCTCTCATACCTCTAACTATTCTGTTTATGTTTCTTTTACACTTTAACTGTAAGCTCTCTGGGACCAAGACCATCTTTTGCTCTGTTTGTAGAATGCTTTACTCGCAGTGGTCCTGATCAATGGATCATGAATGCTCTCATCATAACACTAACTAGGATTTATTGTAATGAGAGGTTTTCTATTGACTTCAACAAGGCCTGTCTCTCTTTAGTTTCTCTTTATACTTCTGTTGGAACCCTCCATTGATTAATCCTCCACACATCCCCCCCCCCCCAGTATTTTATATTA
>JAOXJK010000051.1:22964526-22996922 GCA_025774025.1 Xenus cinereus | reverse complement strand
CCCCCAGTATTTTATATTAGAAGAAAGAAACACAGATTTTCAGAATAAGAATATGCAAATGAGAACAGCTTTGCCTCAGTCTTCTCAGATTTCTTGGGCCTCCTTTATTGTGGCAGCCTGTATTTATAATTTTTACTGGGAAGCGTAAAGCTGCAAAACCTCATTGCAGAACTATGGTAATAAAAACAAATAATGTGGCAATCGAGATAGCCATTTTGGCAACAATATCTCCTGCCCTATTAAGTGCAGAATTAAGCCGTTTGTGTTGCAAGTGGGACAAGCTTTCAAACGGGCAGATGGCACAGAACCAAAATTCTTCTTTCCTGCTTGACAAATTGTTTGCTTATGTAGGCATAAGATGTTACGCTAGAAGCTCTTTAACAGTGATGTTGAACAACCTTCTGCTGTTCATCAAAGGCTGTGCGAGGCTGCATTCATTATTTAGTAGAACGAATATGAACAGTTCAAGTTCTTTAAGCTTTGATTCTGAAAAAAGATTTACCAACAAAGCAGCTCATTGTATTTAGGAGGACCTCTGGGCAATAGACAGGTGTATTCAGACATACTGAATCACCCTTACACTTTCAATTTGTGAAGTTTTTCACTCATTGTGGTTGATGGTGTCCAGATTCTCTGATAATCTCTTCCCATATGATTTTCAGTTAAGATTTGTGTATAATCTAAGAATATCCTAGCAGAAACCAATATAACAAATGAAACTACAGATCTCTAGTAGATACTTATTTCAGCTCTTGCAGACCCGATGAAAGTAATAATTATTTACTATACTTACCCTATATATTTTTTCGTGAGGCAATCAATATTTATAACATTGCTGAATTAGTATCCAGATCAGTCACACGTAAGAAAAAGGGGATGTTTCCACAAACTGATATATCAAATGGCCCGGTACCTGCATTTCCAGTGCCAGAAGAATCATAGGATTCCATTTAGGAAATTTAATATAAGTATAGAAGGCTCTCTTTTTCTGAATGTAGACTTATGTGTCTAAATTAATCTCCTACAGAATTGCTTTTGAGATAAAAATCAAGCATACACACCATTAGAAGAAGTTTACATATTTAGTAAATTGTTGATACGTGTTTATTTTGGGATGGAATTCTAGACTGCACAGTTCACAAGACAGAGAAGAATAGAATCAAAAAAGGTACTTGTGTCCTCTCTTTGCTCAGTTTAATTAGTAAACAAGAAGTTTAGTTGCATAGAACTTAGCTTATGATAGACATGCTTAAAATTTTTTGTAATTATTAAAATAAATTCTGCTATAAAAACTTGGATTTGTATCATTACTGAAAGTAACTCCAGTGAGTATAGAGTTTGATGAAAAATACATGGCTACCATTTAAATAGTCAATTAATCCGTGAGAGCTGGAGCAAGAAAACTCATGTGTGTACCATAAGCTACATTTATGAAGAACTCTTCATACCAACTTTTGATTGTTTGTGGTAAAGGCATAGGAGGCCTAAGTAGAAGAAAAGAGTCTAAACTCCTCTCTGGAAATCCCACATTAAGACCATACCCTGTGGACAGAGAAAGAAGACCCCTAATCTTCACTACACTCCATGAAGATGGGGAAGTTGGGGTGTTCACCAGCCTCATTAAGTCAGTAAGAAAGGATTACAAAAGAATTGTTTCCTCACTTTAAAAGGACATTAGAAAACCTCACACCAAAGGCAGCTAGTGGGAACAAGTGGATACAGAAATGCACATACTTTCCTAGTTTTCTCAAGCCAAGGAGTAATGCTGTATTTCCTGATACAGGCCCTAGACAGCGCGAGTGTCAGAATGGGATCCTTTTCAAAAAGGTTAAGTCCAACAAACATCAGAGTGAAAATTGACAATCTGCTTCATGCAACAGAACGGCGCATTATATATTCTCTTAAATGTAGACATCACATAAATTCTGGAGAACATCAAAATGGAATTCTCTGTGCACTGTTATGAAATGCGAGAGTAGCAATAGCAAAGTGTTACATTTTTGTTGTGCGGTGGTTAAGTGAATGCTTATAAAATAAACCCCTATAGTTACTAGCATCACGTCTGTATTCAAGCTTGTAGTTTTCATAAGGTTTCTTGCCTGAAATTTGTGACAAACTATGCCTCTGATGCTATTTTAGGCATAAATATGCCTAAAATATTTGAATATTTTTATTAAATTGTTTGCATTGCTTCCTCCTACATTTGTTGTAATACTGTTATGGACTCATGGCCATGTAATAATGAAAGGTCTCAAAGTTCAGTCATATTGTTTTTAACACTTTTGCTGTCAAGATAATGTTATTATCACACTTGTGTATCTGTGCAGCATTCATTGCTGGATTAGGGAGCGCTCTATATCCATACACTAAGTTTCTTTATCAGAAATGCAGGTTTTCCTGAGTTTCCTTTTCATTTTGATATTTCTTTAAAACACAGAAAAATGCTCTTCCTCCACAAGTATCCCAAGCTTACTCCTCAGAAATAAAATGCTTTGAAACAAAGCAAGTATAATTAGATGGTTTTTGGCCACAATTGCTCTCACTCTGAGGTAGACATGAATCAGATGAACTGCTCGCCCTGTTTCTGCACACTGACTGTACGGAATACACAGATGTAAAAGAAATGTAGCTGAATCAGAGTCTTCACTTCCTACATTCAAACACAGATCAGATGAATCTCACCTCGCCCAGACACTAACTCTACCTTTCTTTGAGATGGCCAGCTGTGCAATGAGATGCACCCGGAGCTCAGCAAATGCTAACAGCACATGGAAAGACCAAGGGGAAAGCAACCTCCAGTGTATATTTACACATTATCATAAGACAAACCCTTCAGGATTCCCAGAATTTTACACCAGATACAGAACACCTGTCCTGACTTGGGCAGAGGCTATGGGACATCTCCTGCATTGCAGTGAAGTTTGAGATTATTCCCAATATTAATAATTTGCTAAGTGCTACAGGTATATGCAACTGGTTCCCATCCCTGAAGGATTTAAAATCAGATTCAGTCTTGCTGAAATTTTTTTGAGTCTTGACATTAATTGCCATAGGATTTTATGGAAGGCCACCAGTAAAACCATCCAAGATGTTTCAGAACTGCTTTTGTACTTTTTTGTACGAGCATGTATGAATAAAAAATACATGCAAGACTTCTAAGTAATTTAAAAATCCATGCTCTCTGCAGTCCTTCCAAACTTATACTTGTTCACAAAATGTATAGCACAGGTTTAGAAATAAGACCAATAATATAATTCAAAAGAAGAAAAGAAGAAAAAAACCCAGAGAGAATGGCTCCATATCTCAAAGCAGTCTGTGTGGCCTTTGTTCATCAGGGAAGGTACTGCAGATACAAACATGCAGCCCAAAGCATTTTTGAATAGCACGTTCCTGTGAATGCATTTAAAAAATACACATTAAAAAAGCCACTCGGAATGATTCTCTTTCACAATAAAAATACTTTTGCTCACAAGGGAAAAAAAGTATTCATGACCAATTTTATTGCTAATTGTTAAGTGTCCAGCTGTTTATCTTTATTGCCTTTTGTTTCAGATCTAGTTAACTGCGTGTTTTACAAATGAGTGGGTGGATTGGATTCAAGCAAATTTTTTTTTCAAGTCTTGTCACAGGCCACTATGATCTCTCTTTTTTAAACCCGCATCTATTACTTTCCACAAGATAGTCTTCACAGAAAGAAGAAGTTCCTTATAATTAAAAAGATTTCTTTTATTTACTACTTATTTTTTTATTCTACATGACAAGAACAGAAGATTTTTTTTTTCCTTAAGTAAGCTAATTTGAGTTGTACATTCCAGTTCATGAGGCAATTACGACTAAGTTAAGAGGAAGTTAATAGCAATGTTGTATTTGGTGTGTCTCCAAGCATGCTTTCACAGTTTTGATAGCTGACAGAGAGATGGTCATTTTGTGCAAGACAAAATCCACTTACCACTGAAGTTATTTTGCCAAATTTTTCACACTGTCTCCAGTAATAACCAAATGTATAAATGAATCCCATTTCTCAACAATAAGCCTTGATTGAATACATGTATTTAGTATGTCCATTCTCCAACAGAAAGCACATTATTCTTGCACTGTTCTGGTGCATATAAGACAATGTCTCATACTATGTCGTGCTAAGTTTGATGGCAAGTCTCTCAAGCAAAGCAGCGGACAGGGCAATACTTCTCATTCATGCACTCACCTGCTCCCAACCAAGTATGCAGAACAGCTCTGGAGCCAATGCTTCCAGGAGAATCTTTCTTTCAAGCCATTCTATCAAATGCACCAGTTTCAGTAGATTAGGGTGGACTTTGAAATAGATATGTAATGGGATCAAAAAGCTGTGTTAGTTATAATACCTGAAAGAGCTGTAAGGCAACAGTCCAAGCATTGGTTCCAGAGTAATTTTTATTAGGATGAAATCTCTGACTGGAATGAATCATTACATATGGTTGCCTTTACTGCTTCTACTGATCCTCTTTCCCATGCACTCACTGACCTCTCTGACTTTCTGAATAAAACTAATACTGGAGCTATCCAAAGATATCCTTGGAAACTTGCGATCTAGTGACACAAGAGGGATATGTTTCCAAATATTGAGACAGTTATCCCCAAGGATATTGCCTATGGCAGGCCTGGCAAGTATGGAAGCTCCTATAGTCTTATTTTATGCTTAAAAAATGTCCAAGAAGTGAAGGAACTGGTGCCAAAAATATGCCCTAAAATATTAGAGGATGACAGAGCTAATAATAAGTGTTGAAGCTAGTGAAAAAACAGCTGAGAATCTATTGCTCAATGTGGTAGCTGGAATGTAGGTTGTGTTGATCCAGAGAAAATCTGAAAACACACCTGAAAGACTTCATTGTCCACCTAAATACAGACTCTCAGTCACTAACAGAACTAAGGTTGACACACAAGACCTCAGAATCTCTCTCATTTTCTACGTAACTCTAACGTTAGAAAAACTTAATTTTAACTGATATGTATACACTCAATGCAAACCAATTTTGCTCTTCTTTTCTAGGTTTCTAAATTTGCTTTAAACACAAGTTTTGGCATAATCAGTACATGAAGAGTTGAAGGGAAACTGAGGCACATAGCAGCCATGTGATTTCTCATGACCTCAGAGGGAACCAGTGGCCAAGTGTCTGAACCCACCAGTTATCCTAGTTATCACTTACAATGTAGAAAAAATAACCAGGATCATAATTTAAACTGATTTATCATGGAAAGTTATTTTTCAGTTAATATCAGTGGACTTGCATGACTTTTAACACGAACAGGGAAAAAGATGTCAAACAAACTTGCAGCAAAATGTTGCAAGCTTAATAATGTGCACTGAAATGTGACACAGTCCATGATGTCTAATCTGATTTTTCAGGCAACTTCAAGAAAACCATTGCAACAACACACAGCATTTGTCTCCGAGTTCCTGTCTTATGGAATGGCATACTGGAGCCAGGAATACCAAATAATTCCTAAGAACAGTCAAAAAGGATTGAGTTTTTAAGCAAGCATATTTCAGTAATTTGCAAGAACAGGAAGAGGATGAATCACCTTCCGAACAAAAATAAAGCTGAAGCTTTCCTAGATTTCCATTTCTAAGAAAACTGACTTGTGTGTAAGTGCAGTCTAGGATTGGTTGGACTGTCCAAGTGGCACTTATCCTTCCCTGGAGTTCACCATTCAGCCAATATATCTGGTTTTCTGTCCCAAAGTTACCTTTATACAAGAATGGTGTCCTCTCACTGTGATGGAGAAATTATTAACAATTAGAAAATAATGTACAACTGTGAATACTGAAGGTATTATTTCCATTTAGTGACTGAAGACCATGACATTCAAAATGCATCTACCAAAGGCACATCCCAAATACCTGCTCCAGTGACAAGCTGATAAAGAAAAGTCTGTATTTGGATGCAGTATTCCACTTGAATATAGTTTAAATTGCTTTGTTGCAGATCAGGGACCTTATACATTATCTGACATTGAAGACACTCAGGACACGAAAACCTTAATTATATTGCTACAATACTTTAAATTATTATTGTTTGCAGCTTACTGGCAATGACAGAGGCAGCAATATCATGAATCTGTTCTAATCCCTGGTGCTTATTCAAACCTGAAGGTTCCTAGAACCATTCATCAACTGTAGTCAAGGGAAACATCTTGTAAAACAAGGGGGCATTTTACTAGAAGATGTTCACACTCAAACACTACAAACAAAATTGCTTTGGGGTAGGAGCTTTTCATTGACTTTAGTCATTGTCATATTGAGTGTTAGTTTTCTTTTTTCGACATCAGAAGATCATTATAAGCCCTTGGGAGAGAAACAGCAGGAAGGACAGAAGCAATACACAGTCTGAATCTGACTGCTGGGATACCAGTTAGACAACACAGAATTCATCAAGCTTTCTGCATGTCTTTTCTCAGCTTGTACAAAGCCAAGAAAAGTGTTTTGTGGGCAGCTGAGTGTATCATCCCGTGGTATTACTGATTTGGGACTACTTGAATTTTTGAATCCCCAAACTCTGAATAGTTCTCAGTTTTGTAGGACAGGTAAGTACTACTTCCTGAAAATAGCGCCTGTAGGCGAATGGAGATCAAATACCAAGGCATAAACAGATCAAAATCAGCATTTGTTTCAGGAAACCTCAGCCCATGTGATCTTTGCAGAAAGGATTTCTGCATTTGCCAATACAGTTTTCTTTGTTTTTTTTTTTTTTCATAGTCAGGTGCTGCAAAACCCTTGGAGAAGTTCAAAGGTGGAGCTCACTCTTCTACTTAGTTCTTTCCTAGAAGTCACTTCTGTGTGTAACTACTTTGCTCTACCACAACACTGGCTTTGTATTTCTCTATCAGAAAATTCTAGTCTGCCTTAAGAATCAAGAGGAAAAGAGTGTACCTATGATTTTCCAGATGGCTTCCTGAAGTATTAATGAATTAAAGTAATGATTAAAAAGCCAAAAGAGCCACTGTTTGTTAATTGAGTCTGTCTACAAAATATACAAGGATGAGCATTAGCCATAAGGAGTACAATATAAACTGTTTGAAGTACTGCACTTAAGAAAAGCCAACCAACATATTCGAAAATGTCACAAGATGTTTTCCAAGACTCCTCTCAACATGTTAGAGACATGGTTTTCCCTTTCCAGTCAAAGGCCTTAGGACCTTCTGTTTCCTATGTGAAAGAATAACATCTAGTAAATACAGAGCAACTTCAGTCAGAGCCCAATCTAAGTATCTATTTCAAGTTCACACCACCACTTTTTTCATGGGACTGAGTGTGCTCGGAACCTGGTCCATGCTTAAATAGGTATTCATACTGAATCAGAGCTCTAGGCTTTACCTAATTAGGACACTTCACAAATAACGATAAAAAGGAGAAATTTAATAAATAAAAAAAAGGAAGAAAAAATTGATCACTGTGATGTCCGTAGTATGAGAAAACATAATATTTACGGAATATCTAGTATGATCTGTATTTTTAGTAATTTGACATATATAGTTTGGTCTAATAAGCCAACATTTAAATGGGAAAGCTACGCTTCCTCTAAAAATCAGAAAATTGAAACTACCTTGCAGAAGTTTATGAAAAATGGAAACTGTTTTGACTCTATTTCACAAGAAAAGAATTCATTGCACGAAGCTGTCAGTCACTAACATTGAGATACTCAATTTTCCTACAAAAAAATGCACAAATGGCTTTCATTATATTTAGCTGCAGCTTTAAGAAAATTTAATCAACTTAAACTGTTTAGTCTTTTTCCCTGATGAAAATCATAAAGTCAAATTCACATTTAAACCTGTTTAAACTGAAGCTCCTGTCAGCACCTCTGTTTATATTAAATCTATAGGCATGAAATGCACTAAAATAAGAATAATGATATAATGTCTTAAGCGTATAATGTTAACATAGGTCCCAGACAGAAAAGTGGGACAGACAGGCTGAACATTGTAAATTAATTTTCAATGTGTTATATTTATAGCTGTCATCTTTTCTAAATAGTTGCTCTTGTAGCTTTTACACATTCTACTTATTCATCTGTCTTTGTTAGTCAACGTCTATCCACCAACATTAGTATTTCAGTAGGAAATTGCTACCTCCAGATTTTCAGCATGGGTTGGCACACTGCATATCAAGTTCTCCTGGTACTGACTTTCAGCAACAACAATAGCACTTACCGGGAATGATACACCTGAGACATCCCAGCCCTTATGCTTCTGATGTGCTGTCCCTAAAAAGCCAATGCACCTCCATCTCTTCCATAAGTATGGAATCTATAAAAAAATTAGGTAACAGTAAGGGAAAAAAACTGCCAGGAAAATACTGGAATTTGTGGATAATCAATCTTAGAAAAATAGGTATCTTCATATGAAGTTCCATCTGATCAGAAATGAACTACCTAAGAGGTCTCAAAAACTCACCTAAGATTTGGGTTTGTTTCTATATTCCGTATTTTATTAAAATACCGTAAGATTAAAAAACAAACCCTAGAAAAACCCAATAACTATCCCATCCCAAACCCACACTGCTAATAGTAGGGCCCTTTTCCTAGGCATTGCAATCACATCTACCAACGCTTGAGTCAGTGGCTCAAATTATACAGAAAGCAGTAAATCTTTCAGATATGATGGCTCGGCCAAACGGGTCATAGGGTTAATACAATTTCTCCTCGTGTATCTATAGCACAATGCTGCTTCTTGGTATTTGCCGAGAAAGGGGTTTAACATATCTTCAATTATGCAACCAAAAGGACCATTCGTGTTTGAAAAATGAGGACAGTACCATGGAAATAAATTGGCCAATTATTGCATTCCAGACACATCCAACTTTCATAGTGACTTCACAAAAAGTTTTTGGAAAGACCAGTAACACAATTTTGTATTTACGGGATTACAGCAATACTTTCTGGGATTTGTAGCTCTGAGTGCTACCAAAGCCAAATATTTCATAAAGCTTGTGATAAATGAGACTTTAGATTATTTAAATTAGGGATTCCCTGAAATCATCTTAAAGAAACCAAAGGCAAAACTCTAGTCTGGGACTGGAACCACACTGTATATATTATAAATATGTAAACAGCTGACATCCTATACAAGCTAAGAGTTTCTGATATAGGACTCTAGAAACAGTCAAATCATATCAATGAGAAAAAATTTCTACTGCAATTTTTAAACATTTTTGTTATTACTTGGCATTCTTCATGGAGTTCTTTCCTTATCAAGAAGCACTGAAAAAATATTGGAAACTAGCTTTATTTTTTATATCTTTTTAGGCATTTTTCCTATTGAGAACTGCTGCAGCAACTGCATTTTCGTCTTATGCTTATCTGCTTGTTATTGTTCTTAGGTTACTATTTCCTCACTGTCTATACATAACAAAAAGGGTAAAAATTCAGGATTAATGAGATAAAAGTTCATGGCTGTCACATAGTCAATTTGTGGGAGCAAAAGATGCAACCAGTCAATCTTTTTCCTTTTCAAATTAGTCTAGCACTAGTCACAGCGTGTTTGCTCTATTCTGATGACTGAATAGAGTTTTGCATTTTTTTGTGCGGAAGATAAAATATATTGGATGTGGGTAAAAGGCCCTCTGTTCTGAAGTTGATAATAAAAAGGAGCAATTCATAAACTTTATTTCTGGTATCTTAATTTTGTTTTCAGGTATGTTACTGGAAGGTGTGCTTTGAACTCAATACATTGATACTTAGTGAGGATCATGGATATTACACTATTTAGTAAGGCTTACATTTAAGTGATTTATCTCCCATAACACTGTAATTAAAGGAATTTTTGTGAAAGTCTTCCTAGTATAGCCCATCAGGGCAACACTTAACATTACATTTAATAATTTCAGAACAGACGCTCTTGGTCATATGACCATGCTTGAGATTTCAGAAATTCTCCCCATGTGAAATTGGGATAGAAATTTGAGTGATTCTATGCAGATTTTAAGTAAATTTAATTGAATCATTAGCTATGAGAGCAATTTCAAACTAAAAATAATGTTATTTGGTTTAGAAAAATATCAAAATAGGCTATTGCAATTTTTTTTAAATTGAAAAGCAAACCTGCTTGCAATGGAAAATCTATTCTGCATTGATTTTTTTTATTTTTTTTTTAAAAGTAAAATCATTTGACGAGCTCTGCGTATCAAAATTATTCTCACAAAATCTCTGGAAGCCTGCAAATTTTCAATTCATTATTTTAGACAGATGTGCGTAGGCAGACATACGTGAATGTTGGTGTGTACGTGACAATTTTGGTCTGAACATAGAAATTCACCCAGATTTCAAACCCATGAACCTCTCCACGAATTAAAAAGAAAATTAACTGGTTTTTTCTGGATGCACAACATTCATTATCAATGTCTGGGAAGCTACATAGTTTGTAATGAAGATTATAATACGTTTCATGTAAGATGCACTGTGCTTAAAGTGAAGCGCCCTTGGCTTTACGTTTTGTTAAAACGCTTCCCATAAACTCCTGACTGAAAATCAAAACTTAGATTTCTGAGGCTACATAAACTAAGAGTGGTCAAAGAATAAGCCACAAAGAACCTCATCGTTGATGTTCAAGCTATGTATTTACTTCTCTAAGCTTTTATGCTTGTTTTCTAAGGGGTCATTAGGATTGGAACTCACAAAAATTTCATTTTGCATTTTCTGGATAACTTCTGCTAGGGCTTGTTAACATCTTAAATTAAGTAGAAGTGAAACAGAAGTAAATTACACATCCGACTAATAGATTAAAATACAGAAAACTTAAACACACCAATAACTGCTAAAGTCTTTATTACTACTATATTATGTCACTAACCTACCAGCTATTGAATCAGTCATCACACACTCATTTGATGGATAGCATTATTACTCTGATGGTTTTCTCTGTTACATGTACTATATTTTTGTAACATTCTTTGTCCTTTTCTCCAAGGAATTTTTCTATTTTGGCATTTCTATTAGGAACTGGATTTGTTTCTAGTCCATCATACCTTCTTTTCTCTTTTGACAGTGTATTCTCTGGAAAATTCCCATTTTCTTACACAGCCTGCCAATCTGACCACTAATGTGGTTAAACTTTTTCACTGGTCTTCCAGCAATAGTTTTAATGCATATTAAATTTCTTCTCAACAGTACCAGATGTGATTCTTCAGTCAACTTCTCTTGAAACACAGTACGCCACATCTTCCATGTTCCTTCCCATTTTTCTCTTCCCTCAGCCCCTGTGAATCTTGGATTATTCTCCTGCATTCATCAGTGTGTATGACCTTAGTGGACCAGGCCCTCAGAAAACACTAAAACCAGTGTAGTTTCAGGGAAGTCACTGGAATTTAAGAGTGATTTATACCAATGTCCTCATCTTTACAGTTCAAGCTATGTTAAATTTGATCCCAGCAAAACTACGCTGAAGAGAGAGAGAAAGATGAAGCAGACCCTTACAAGCTGATTATTGTGACACAACCACAATAATCGGCAGTCAGCCACAGTTTGTGAAGTGATTTCACAAACTTATAAGACGTCAGCAAGTTCAACGAAGAGATTAAAAGACAGTAAAAAGGCACAATGTTGAAGAAACTTAATTGCCTATTTGCAAAGGAATTAAATACGGCACACATTCTACTAAATCAAACAGCACGTCCTGCACATTCTGCCACACCATTTGCAGAACAATTCTCTAGTCTGTTTTGTTCTCCCTTGCCTTCAATAAATAGAAAGAGAAAGAAGATAACAAAGCAGCTAAGCTTTCTGGAAGAGACAAGGAGGCGAGCCCATGCCACATCAGTGGGATCAAAATTCCAAAGAAGAAGGTTGTGTCCCTTTCTTCCTATGTTATCAGTCGCTAGCTCATCCCTTTTAGATTCACATGGGATTTTGGCCCAGGTTTTATGCTGTGAATCTGACCTGCCCCAGCTGCAATTTAGTTATCTGCATTCAATTTTTGTCTTTTTTTTTTCCTTTTTTCTTTTTTCTTCCTTTTTTTTTTTTTTAAATACAGTCTAATCTTCATTGCCTGCATTTTAATTGCTTGGAAATGCCAAGTTGTTTTGGTTCAGTCAAACCACAGAGGCGACGTTTATCACAATTGTTACACTGCGAACCAGTTCAGTTCTCACCAAAAAGAACTGTTATTCCCATCAGTGACATTTTGTTCTGAAAACAAGGCTACTGATTTGGCTAAAGGAAACAAAACAGCCTTTCCCACTCTGAGATAGCTACGAGACTCTCATCTCAACCATGAAGCAGAGGGGAGGTGCCACAGAACCAAGGATGTTACAGTTTTTAGAGGACCATTTGCTGATATAGAAGCTAAATCATAGTAAGTGAAAGAAAGATTCTTCATTTTTCCTAAATGCCTTGTGGATCAAAAATTCAAAGTAATTATTCTTTTAAAGAGAAGAGCTATTATAAAATGCTAGTTAGGGTTAACACGACCACTCTTCAAATTACATTTGTTATTAGTGTGCTAAGAAGATATCATTTCACGTGTTGGCCAGACTAAGCAAGGATGAGAGAGATACTGATATTTTTGAATAAGCCAAATAAATTAGTTCTCTGGTCACACTGCATTACCTGTCCTGGGTCAATGACACTGTGAGCCATCAGCAGTGTGTCTTGCTTCTTGGACAGCACATTCAGGCGAAATGTGCTTAGAAAAAGTCACCACAGATAATGAAGAAAATATCTGGATTGCTTCAATAAACATTGAATAGTTTACTCCATTTTCTTCTCACATTTAAAAAAAAAAAAAAAAAAAAAGTCCAGCTGTGGAAGTTCACCAACTACATGGTGATCCTTATGGGTCCCTTACAACTTGAGATATTCTATACCTGAAGAGCTGGAGTAGGATTTTCTCTGGATCAGTTGTGGTCTGCCTGAAGGAATGTAGACCAAAACTGAGCAATTTTAAAACTCCAGGATTCCTTGATAAACAAAATTATATACAAAGACTGTGTCAGTCACTGAAGAATCATACCCACCTCTGAAAGGAAGAGTGGCTTCTGTTGAGCAGCAGTGAACAACAGTTTAAAGACAACAGCTAAGGAACATCATAAGGAGCAATGTTGGAGGGGGATTAAAGGGAGGTAGCATGTAATCATCCCAGTTGGAACTCAGCCTAGAGTAGCATTTCAAACTGTTTTTCCTTTTTCAAGAATAATTACTATGAAAACACTCAACCAAGACTGTCAAAACAGATGTCAATATTCCATTCGAAATATGTAAAGGCCTTTCATTATGAAAAGGGAATCTGTAACTCAGATCATCAGAAGTTAAGTTACAGAGCTTTTATATATCTGTTAGCAGTTTGTCAAGTGCAAGAAATAGAGGTAGTACGCCAGACCCAGATGTCTATAAAAAAGAGGCTAAAGTCAGATGGGGTTTCAATAGTCATTTTAAGAACTAAAATAATGCATGCTTAGAAATAAACACAGTTCTTTGCCACCATTCATGGCCTCGATGTGCAACTTTGTGACAACTGAGGGACCAATGACTGTGGCATGGAGCAATCTGCTGGAATTTAAAGGGTAGGAATGCCTTTCACCAGTGGCATTCACACTGCTTGACTGAACCACTGTTGTAGACTTTTAAATCCCCTGATTATGCTAAAAATATATATATAAATAAGATGGTAGGTTAAAAGTGAGATACTAAGTGTCTTTCAGGTTGTGAGTTGATGATGCATACCTATATTACAAACAGGACTTTTCCAAGAAGCTAGTGTCCTCTAAGAGTTTAATATGAACACTACAAAAGGTTTTTCATGTTCCTCTCAAGCAAAAGAGCAGTTCTGATAGTATCTATCCCTATTGAACTTTTTATTCATTCCAAACTTTCTTTTGTTCTACAGGTTGGGTTTTTTTTCTTGGCAAACACAGGGAATTTATTTGGGTACAGGAGTACATCTTGACCAAATATTTTGAAGTTAAAATATTTCTTTTTGTTGGATGGAAAAAAAAAGCGGCATTTCAGTTACCCTGAAATTATTTCTACCCTCTTGAAAGTTCTCCTGTGCCAGAACAGTAAATAAAATATAATGGATTTAGGGCACAGAAGGGGAGATGTAATTTATTTTTTTGGAAAAAGCAATGAGGCAAACATCAGTCACAGCATGTAGGAAGCAAAATTTATCATAAACATTGCCACTGTCTATGTGTCTAAAAAAATTAGTGCTTTTTATAGTTATAAGCAATCATATGAAGAGACCATTTGGGGATGTCTATCAGCAGTGAACCTGCTAGTGGGCTGGCATACACGAAGCTATTTATAAAGGGACAGTTCAAAAGCTAGGTCAAATTCGCATCAGTGGAAATTTCTTGCCATCAGTGGAACTCGCCCAGTATAAATTTGCCTTTAGAATTCTGAGTCTTTCCAGAATCAGTTTTCCAAACAGAACTAACTGAAAGAGCTGGATGCATAGATTAGTCAGCCCCTGGAAAGCTGTCTTAATTTTTAAAAGCTGAAAATAGAGAAACAACCTCTAAAAATACTGTAGTACTGATCCAACAGCAGTTAATTTTAGCTTTGGATGAATGAGGACTAAACTTGCCAGACTCTAAAAGCTTGCTTTTTCCCATACTGCCTGCTTTCTTATATGTAACTGACACCGTGCAATTTGTCTCGCACTAAAGCTTGGATGCATATTATTGCATGTTAGAGGAAGTCATACAGCTTGCTATCTATGAGAGAAAAGAGAACAGAACTTGTCTGGACTACTCCGAATGAGATATGACTTTCTTCAACTCCTGGATTCTGAAGTCAGTGACTTCAAAAAAATGATGAGGCAGGGCCAAGGTTAGGCCAAGAAATCAGTCCACAGATCAGCGTTTGGATCAGTGACAGGCTGGACACAGGCAGGACAGCTCATCAGACAGGCACTTCTACAACACAGTTGGGCATGGACGAAAGGTCCTGGGCTGGGCTGGAATAGGTCTCTTGGGCCCAGGCATGAGAGGTGTGTGTGTGTGTGTGTGTGTGCGTGCATTTAGAGCCCCCAGAGGAGGCTTATCAGGGCCATTCACACCATTAGTGCCCTCAGGACACCGACAGTAACAGTGAACTGCATGCTGTTGAAAGAAGCTGAGATTTAGGATATTCTGAAAGGGAATAGCTACACACAATTCAGAAAAATACTCAGTTGAATTCTTGAAGCTAAATATGTGCATTAAAGCAATCCTAGTTTTCAATTACGATGTATATTTTAGTAGCCCAAGCATGGGATTTATTTTATACAAAAGAAACTAAGCAAAAATTAAATCAGAATCATTTCCCTCACCTCTGCTCTAAAAGCAAGACTAGTTCCACGTACCAAGGTATGTTCTTTTAGCATGTAGAAATGTCCTTACTTATCGACATGGTCCTTACATTAAGGACCATTAATGTCCTTAACTCTGCCTTGTTCTGAAATTGAGAAGCAATTCTAAAAAAATCATCAAGCAACATTACCCCTAAGCATGTCACAGTGAACGGATTTGTAGATAGTCTTACATTGTCCTGAGAATATCTGAACACTTCCTAAAATTGTATTTGACTGCTAAAAAATAATAATCAATAAGCACTTCCTTCCACTTCCAGATTAAAACACTCAGCAACAATCTTAATTTCTTTTAGTTCAATTCAGCTATTCTGGTGAATCTTAATTTGGGAGGCAGGTAGCCCCAGTTCTTGAAACATGGGCACAATTCCCTTCTCTTATCAGTTTGCAAATGCAACATGCAAAGGAGATAATGAAAATCAATATATAGGATAAGTAAAAGCTAGTTATTTTTGGTCTTTGTTGTACTTAAGGGTGGCAGCTGGAAGAGGTAAATTGATGAAACCTGACTTCTTTATGTATGATTTGTATAGAAAATTCTTTTTCTTTATATAGAATATAAAACCAAAGGATATTATTGTATATAAGCTCATACAAGATAAAATTTTTTACATCATTATTGTCTTAAATAATTCATTGTCATTCTTTTCATATAAAACTGTTGCTTTTTTTCCACTCAGTGAGAATAGGATTTAACTGATATTAAAGTCAAAAATTGTACGTGGAAGAATATTATAGGCCAGATTAACTACTGTACTCAGTGCTACTGTTTTCATGCTGTAGTTCATCAGTTCTGAAAAACTACATCTGCATCTCTCTTGTTCTTATTTCTTATTTGTATGACTTTCAGAATCAGCAGTTACAACTTGTAAAGAAATACTAAGACTTCTGTATCTGAACACCAAATAATAAAGACCTAATCCTGAAAAATTTTTACTCTAGTATGGCTTAATGTACTTACACTGGTCTTTACATGTCCTGGTATAGTCTAGAGAACTGGTCTCAAATCATTCTCTAGGACAAGGCCCATTTAGATTCCTGGCCATCAGAACTAAATAAACTGAAGTTGGCCACTCTTTTACCTAACATTAAAAAAAAAAAAAGAAAAGCAGTATGGCTACAGTTTAAAAGTCTAGGACAGGAAACAAAATCCATTATTACCAGCTGAAACTACAATGGAAGTTAATATTGGCAAGTTACATTTAACCAAGATGGGTTCTGCTCAGGACGCCAGGGTTAACACTCTTATGCTTTCAAAAAGGTGCCAGAGGCTATAAAATGATGACGTGTGGTCATACCCTTGGTCCTCCCTCTCGCAGAAAACAAATGCTTCAGAACATGTGTTTCTCTACTCTTCTGTCTCACTTTGACAATAACTACTCCACTTTTTTCTAGTAGTAAGCTTGCACCCAATGAAGCCTGTTGCAGACTGTCTTTAAAGCCCATTTAGGACACAGAACAGAGTACTTCAATTGTATCCAGTCTGAAAACGTGGAAGTCAGTTATTTAACTTAATCACAGCATAAGGTCTTCCTTGTTTAATCCCACTTACAGTTGCTAAACCAAGTAAAACTAAATACAGTGAAAAAAAGAAAGCGTAATCAAGAAATAGAGAGACAAATCTAGTTACTAAATATTGGAAATTAAGGGAATGTTATAGGGAGTAAATGTTAGGCATGAATTCACTCTTCTCAGTTATCTGCAAAAGCCCATTCTTAGTACATTTGGTTCTCCAGTTGGCTCCTCTGCAGCCACAGAGATAGCAGTTAATTGCTTCAGTTGATTAGAAGTCACAGCTGCATCTGCAGCAAGAAGGCTACTTTTGAAATTAACAGAGCTATCAATCAACAGAATAATTTGCTAGGGTAAAAAGCAACTGGTCAGCTGTACACTTATCAACAAACCAGCAAAGTTTCTCTGGGAAAACTCCTAACGTTCGATAAAACAATCATATGCTTCTCTCCAGCCCAAAACATCAATATAAATCATAGTCTACAGCTTTCTAACACTTTTGCCAGGTTTCTTTTCAACACAGTACTGTGTTTACTGAAGAAATCTTTACAGGTTTCTCTACCTTATTTTAACATGCAGCATAAGCCACTTACAAGGCATACAGGTGCATGCTTCACCCACATGAAACTTTATGATCCCATTTTGTGAATGACTCCACCCAACATAATGTTATCCATGCTCTTGTTCTATTTGGTAAGTAGGCAAACCTCAAGTTAATAAGGACCTTGCTAAATGTCTGATAGTAACTACCATCACAGTCGAGACTATTAAGAAAGCAAGAATGAAAACTTACCTGTCTTGAATATTTTTACACTAATTTTTACAGCCATTGCAACCCACAGTGTGCTTTAAGATTTTTGGTATCTCCTGCCAGACAGCATAGTTTATTGAGAGAGAATTTTTTTTAAGAGAAAACTCAAGCTATATGCTAGTATAGCAAGCCTTGAATTTAACTACATAGAGTATGGCAAGTCCTTCACTCTGATTCACAGCCTTCAAACCTATTTTGATCAATTTTGCTGTTTCCCCACAGGGATTTTATATTTGCTAATTCTGAAATATGCTTATTAGTGCAGATAACAGGCTTTATTTCTACTATGGTTATTGGTAGTCTCTGCTCTCCCCTCAACTTCCGGACAGCAAAACCTTCAGCTGTTATTATTCAAATACTTGAAAGTAATAAATTGCTGTTATTTATTAATAAAAGTAAAAATACTTACATACTTGCAATTTGTTTTTTATCTAGCTTCATACCATGTCTCAGTGTGATAACTAATGTTAATATTCTTTTTATGTACTTTGAACGTATCCGAAAACTTTACACAGGAAAAATTGCTGATATTTAAGCATCTTACAAGGGCGGAGTTATACAGTTCAATAATACCTGAAGAATTTCTCCATGTGTAACTGCATAAATATTGGGCTTGAGTTCAAGTTTTTGTAGAATTTATCCCCAGGGGAGAAGGCACCACAAATCCTATATAAATATTTATCAGAAAATCTAGAAGACGACTCATTAGAATATTGACTTGTCTTTGAATGTGTAAGGTTCAATGTTTAGATGGTTAATTAATGACAGGTTAGTAAATATAAACATAGTTTTCTGACAAGTTCTCTCTCAATGCCTGAGTACACTATCTTGCAGTTATGTACTTTTGCAGTAACTGCTTAAATGGATTAGGGAATCCCAAAACTCTGTTGCATCAGGAGTTTGTCTAATGCAATGTAGTGACACTCTAGTGCCTGGTAGTGGCTGGCAATTGGCTAGATACATCAGTCAGAATTCCCACAACAGAGAAAGAAACAGAATTTTCACTGCAGGACAATACATTACCTTACTCTTAGGAGCTAGAGGTCCAGCTACTACTTACTCGACAAGAACATTATTGCCCTTCACACTTTAGGAAGGGCAGGGATTTTACTAACTGCAATTAGAAGAGAGTTAAGCCAGAGATGAGCACATTATAAACCTCCCAGGTGTCTTTATGTAAATAACATAGATATTTTGATGTCCTAGTCATATCTCATACATTATTTCTTAAAGCTATACAGCACGACCTGCCCACACAATGTCATGACAAGTATTCTTGTTCAATCAATTAAGAATGAAAGATCAGTCACTAGATTCATTTGTTTTGGTAATTACAACTTTTAGCGTGTTAGAAGGTGCTTTCTACAGAAGTGACCTTTCTTCAAGGGCTTCATGATGAAGTTTAGAGTTCACAAAAAAGACATTGCTAGGAAACATAAATGCTGAAGTGCCTCTGCTTTGAAGAAATGGGAAAATGGAAGCGTAATTTCCCTTTTAATGAATGATTAACATCATACTTTTAACAGCTGGGTAGTTAGGCACCTTACAGTCAAATATCAACATTATCAGCTGATTCTAACTTACAGCAATAAACTGGACTACATTAAATGGGTTTAAGGTGGAGAAGAACATCAGCACCATAGTTAAGGTTATCAAGAAGCAGAACCGATCCAAGGGAAAACATCAGCTAAGTCTACTTTATATTAATATTTGTATGTTGAAACAAGTCCACTAATTCTTTTGAACAAAGATGATGTTGTTATGAACAAAGATGATAGTGTTATGAAATACAAAGGTATTTTAAATCTTAGCTTTCTAAATTGCCTTTTAATGTGTCTTTCCTGCCACAGGACAAAACGTTTTGGCGCTACTATTTTTCTGAAATGTTTACATTTTTCAATTTAAGCAGACGTGATTCAGGGTAGATATTATAATTATACAGCTGCATCTACATAGGCCTACATATTTTAAGACTGAAAATATTCACCTTCATCCTCTCTCATTTTTTCACAAGTAAGAGAAGCAAAAGAAAGAAATGCGTTCTTTACAAGGTAACTCTAGCAACAGTAAACTGATTTTAATGTTACTGCAAACTGTGTGCTGTATGCTTCAATATTCCTTCTAAAGTTAGAACTATTTCCAAGAAGGTACCTGACAGAGGGGAAACACTGACAATAGCGGTGGGTTGACAGGACAGAAATGACATCAGAAAACCTGTTGTGCTATGAACTCCATATGATCAGTCAGCCCACCAGGCTCACCATGTGCTTTGCTGCATTATTGATACAAATTTTATTCCTCAGTATGTTTTAGAACGTGGGTTTTTAACTAAAATCAATTAAAAAAAAATATGGCATTGAATGAAAACCCTACTATTGTCACCTATAGCTCTATCTAGATGTTCACCAGGTTGAAAGTAATTGTTTGGGTTCTTTTAACTCTTATGGATCTGATTTGCATTCATTTAATTCTCCTGTCCCTTCAGTAATTAAAGTTTTAAAAATGCTTTTTGTTAGCTATGACCCAGCATCTCTAAGTGCAGCACAACTATGCTTCCTGTATGGGTACTGACCCATAACTGTGAACAGATGTGCTGCTTCGACACAGACGGAGGTTACAGATGTTCTGCTGCCAGAAAAAATGCTGTTATTTCAGTGAAGCAAGAGGAACTCAGAGCACCTTGACCCATTCTAAGGAACACCTTACCCTTTGCTTTACTGTTCTGCCAGGTTTTTCTTCTTTTCATATAATGTCGTTGATGAAGCTTTAATGTGTGGGAGACAAGGCTATTGCTGTTTATCAAGCCCTTTGAAATGTCCAAAAGCTTTGCCAGAACCGGGAAGCGCAAGTTTTATTGAACTGACTCTGCAGTGAACTCTCTAAACCAGGGTATTTTTAATCTCTCCACCCCCCATCTCCTCCTCCCCTGTTGGTTTTATAATAAAGGAGCAGCTGACTCAGCAATATGTCCTGCTCTTTTCAGTATCATTTTAAGAAGCTTAGAGAAAGGGGACGGTGTATAAAGCAGTGGTGGCTTCAGGGGGATGGATGTCTTCAAAACTAACTTTTTAGTAGCTTTGACTTGCCTTCCTTCTGATCTAGTATCTCCTTCACACTGAGGAGATACTAATGACAGCACAAAGAGGGGCAAAAGAAGGATTAACAGTTGACCCTTCCAGTTAAGGGACAGTCTTTCAGAAGTTACTCACGCTGCTACCATAGCTATTCCTTGTGAATACCAGTTTCTAAGTTTGCACAAATTTGGAGCTCAGTTCTGTATCAAGAAAGTTTCAGGAAGATTTTTAAGAGGGAGTCAGTCTGCCAGAAGCAGCAAACCTTGCCAAAAGAAAACATCCACTAGAGTGAAACTAAAATTACTCTTTGTGATTCCATAGCATCTAGTAAGCAACACAGCATTTCTCTTAAAGCCACAAATTGGAAGAAAAAAAAATTGCTTGCTATTTTTTTTTTTTTTTACCTATTTCAAATTCATGTAAGGCATACTGCTTCTATGTTTTTGAAAATTAAAAAGAGCTTAGGCCAAAAATTTCTGCAAGTCAAGTGGCTTCTGTGGTCTGTCTAAAGTATTTTGGGATACAGCTGGTAATCTAAGCAGTAATTCTTGATTATTTATAGTTACTTTTTACATTTACCTTTGCTCACCTTCTGGGAAAATAATTTAATTAAACCATTTTCACAAAGTGACACAATAATAGATTATTCTAGAGGAACAGCGGATTCTTTGCCTTTCCAAAGAATATTACACTAGCGATTATTAGCCTACATTAAAACACTGAATACATGTGCTTTAATGATAAAACCCTATAAAATTATTTGTTATGAACAAAAATTCACCTTTAAAAATAATTATTAGACAAAATAAAGGCAAACAATCGGCAATTAATGGACTTTAGTACATATTAGTATTAATTGAGGAAAAGAAATCCTACCTGACAGCTTCAGATGATTGCTTTACAGAGATGGCACAACTGCATGTATTATCTGGGACTTGAGAAATCTTAAACTGCAAGTGCCAACATATGAACAAATTCACAAACTAGTAAGCTCAAGCAATAGGTAGACTATCAACCTTTTTGATAAAACACTGCAGCTGCACTGCCTCAAATCCTGCCTCCCTTCCTACCACCAAATACACCATATTTATCAGCTCAGAGATTGCATCCACCTGCAGAAGACAGAACCCTTACCTAGTAAAGTGGCATTCTTCCTTAATAGCTCTGCATATAGGAAAAGTATGCTCTGACAATGAAGTGGAGTGGTCTTCCTAGAGCTGACTCTTCAGCCAACTGCTTTATTTGTAAAGCATATATGTTTGGTTATACAGCTCCTCAGGTGATCACGTGCTACAATTTATGAATGGACTCACATTTACTGCCAAAACCTGTTATCAATCCAGCTCCATCTTGCCTAGAAGAATTAATTAGCTTTGCAAATCAGGAAGGTATTAAATCAAGGGCCTGTCTTCATCCCTGAAATAGCCATCTGAATGATTGAGCGCACAAGAAGGATAAAGGGGTATTAGGAGAAAAAGAGCCATTTTAGCCTGTAAATTAAGAGTGGCTGTGATTGTATGTGCTGACCAGGTGGTGTGGTACTTCTGATTAGAACTATTATTCCACTCATTTGGGGTATATGTCCTTCACTGCACATATAAATTCAAACTTCTGTGCCTGTGTTAAACGTTGCTGATTACACTTTTATTGTTTAAATTCATACTAATTTATGATATGCGTTATTAACACTTTATGCTTATGCCCCTATATTCCTACAAAAAGCAAATAATATTTGTGTTTTCTTTTACTTTGCAAAGTGCATATGGCTACATGATGGTGTTAGTTCTATTTTTAATCCTGAAAAGCATCTCAGTGAAGTTTCATTTGGGAAATTGAAATTTTAAAAGTTATTTGCATCTCAGATCAATTTGGAAAGGAAATCTAAAGATAGAAACCAACAACTGTAAGGAGATGAAGAAAGAAAGTGTGGCTGTGTAACTCTCCAGATGCACCCAGCTGTTACTGGGGATAGTTCTAATTCTGCAATCAGCACTGAGTCTCACAGAACTAAATGGCTTTCTGCAGATCTATGAGGTTTGTTGATTATGACTTTGAACTCAGATAGTCCAAGTACGTAACAGCTGTTCTTCAGAAAGAAATCAGACTTACCAAAAACAACAGCATAAGACCACCTAATGGTTTATGGTAACACCACTACTGCATGCAGTTTTACTAACCAGACAGAACCATTGTAAACAACTAGATTAAATGAGGAGTACTTTATGTGAGAGATGTAGCATTCTAACTGAAGATGGCTTATATTGTCTTTAACTTGTCTTAATTGCAATCAAAATAATGCCAAGAAATCAAATAATGACAGAAATTGCTAATCATACATACATACATCACGTTGGATTTATAAAGAACAATACTGCAGCTACAGAGACATGTAAGTATTTTTAAACTCCAAAGATAAAATGGAGGCTAGAGACAGCTATCAAATACAGAGCAGTTCATCTCTAAGCTGTAAGTGAAAATCCTCCGTGTCTCTGAAACTTATTTATCCCTTTAAGATGACCTGTGACCAGCCTGTTATCCCCTGTTATTCTTTAATACATTACAGGGACTAATCAGTTGTTGGCACTAGTTTGTGGGGTAACGTACCATTGCAGTGTGAGGAACAGCAATGCTATGTCCATCGTGAGTAAGGAGTAAAGTAATGGATCTCAGAATTGACTACTATGGGCCAGAAAAATTTATTGGTATCATCTATACCTCCAACCTTGAACAAGCCATGTCATCATTTGCATATAGAGTAATAGCTTGTAAATACATTTCCATATTCAAAGTCCAAGCAAAACACTAAGTGCTATGAGGCCAAAAAATATGTCATATCTGTTCATGTGTAACTAGTTAAGCATTATTCTGCTTCTCTTAATCTTACTTGTTAATTCATGACAATATGCTATTAAGATAGTAATTTAGCAGACTGTTCCATTCCTGTGAATGTAATTACTTGATTTAGAAAAGTGAATGAACATTTCGTTGTGGACAGAGTTCAGAAGCTCAGTGTAAGCAGAGAGCTCTGTTAGCTTGGCTGCCCAGTGTCTCCGAGGCACGTGGCATCAGCATCTGGGAGACAAGTGCTTTCAGTCATTTTCAAGGCCTGGTATTGGCAAGACTGTCTTGCTTACAGCTCAAGTAGTGATTTGTCCCATGTGCTAGAGGACATTGTCTAGTATCTGCACTAGATGAACCCCTCCCACCCAGGGAGACCCTTGAAGATTCAGGTTGTAAGCTCCTCAGCATGCAGAGCCATCTACTCAGCAGTTCTAAACTGTGCCTCCATTCAGAACTGACTTCCTCCATGCCCTAACAAGAGTGACTGAAATGGTAACATGGTTATTGCCATGTCCATTAGGATTTAGACTGGTAGCTCATGTAATCCAGCATCTCCAGCTCAGCTGTGGAGAAATTTTTCAAAGGCTGGGTGCCAGTTCACACACCCCTTACTTGGAGTCTGCTGTGACCTATTAGCCTCCTGTATACACAACGAATAGCAAATACTGAGATCAATACAAAGCACTGGTCAGGAGATGACAGGTAGGAGGATATCAACAGATTTCTCTTTCATAAAATGAGAAGTTAAGAACCACGGTGTGTCCCTTCTCAAAAGCATATTCAGGCTAAAGTTTTATCTTTTGTGTGATAACTTTCTTAATGCTTTGTTACAGTCTAATAATTTGACAACCACCTGGCTTAAGAGCCTTCCACTTATTACTCTGATTTAAGCTGGAGTTCAATATCTGGATCTATGCCATTTGACTTTCATGTTCATCAAAGCTCTGTGTGGAGGGGGAAAAGTGAACACCATCATCCTCCAAATTCTCATTATCCTTCTGCCTTTGTAATGGGCTCAAGTGAGCACTATCATTCCTTAATTTGATATCTTCCATTTCATTTTGCAAGGCAGTACGTTAAGATTCAGGACACATATTGCCACCAGTGGTGGCACACATCCCAAAGAGGAACTCTTCTCACCACAAAGAGTAACCAATCTTACACTAAAACAACTGTAATACAGCCGACTCTGTTATCCATTGAAATGGGGACTAAGACAGTAAATATCATCGAAAAAACATGGGTAAAATGGTTACCAGGCTGCATAATGCAGAGACGCAGAGGTTTAATGAATGACTTACTAGGCTAGACTTAAAGAGTAGGATATTCAAAGATGCCTATAGGAATCAGTTGCCAAACTGCAGCTCACTCTCAGATACTCGTTGGCCTCTCCCAAAATCCTATGCCAACTATAGTTTTGTGTCACTTTTGGCCTGTTGCTGCATGCCAGCAAAACCTTTGTTTAGCGGCCAGTTTTGCTGACATTACCACAACTTGACTGAAAAAGTGAGTCTTCTAAATCTCACGTATCTGTCGAATGCAGCAGCTGGGTGATGCTGTTCTCACCTATACATTCTAAGTTTTATGTGCCAATATCATATCACTATGCTTCACAGTACAAAGAAATTTAAAATCCTATGAGAAAGGGAAAAAGGTGCCTTGTTAAAAATAAACCCGTTTTAGAAGCTACAGCTGTTTCATGTTTCTATTTATTCTAACCTCAACAGCATCCTTTTTTTTCAGAATCTTTTTACAGGCTGTTTTGTGTTAAGTACCTGTTGTTTGGCACCTGGACGTATGTGCAACTTTTATCTTGTGTACAGTATCACGACTTCAAGTGGGCTACACATATGCTGCACGTTTGCTGCATATCTAAGGACCTTACTAAGGTGGAGCCCCCAGGACCCAGTCTTCCGCTCATCAAATTCAATAACAAAACGGACCTTGACATCCCTGGGCAGAAAGAGTATTTTAAATCCTTGCTCAACTTCTAAAGACAGATACAGCTTGTGACAATGGCTGACATGGGATGGTTTTTTTTTTCTTTTTTGAGAAAGAAAGAGACAATGTTTAGACCTAAAAATATTCTGGAAGTTACTTTTCACTTTTAAACATTTATAAAGCAAGAACCTTCAGCTTACTGCTTGTGGAATTTCCCACTGAAATCTACAAAGGTTTTGTGTTCAAAACGATCACATATTTAAGAAGTGCCCTAAATGTCATCCTTTAAATTAAGAAGAGTCTGTTTAGCAAAGCGTATTTGTTCCCATGTCTCTGTTCAGTTATTTAGATATCACTTAGAAAACAAGAAGATAGAATGAAATTCCATAGCTGTACTGCATTAGAAATGCTGTCAAGACTGGCTGAAGATTACTGACTCTGCTTCAGTTGGAATTTGTACAAGTAATGTTATCTAAAGAAGAACCATATGAGGGCAAATTGAGCAGTACAGATTGAAAACTATTAAAGTTTAACCTAGCGGCAAAGTATCTAAAAAAAGATTAGACATTCAGCAATATATCTGAATACATGAACATCTAAGATACCTAATAAGCTCACCAAATTCCTCGAATTTCCATTCATCAAGCCATAGCAAAAGTAATAAAAAAAACTTAAGAGCATCTCATTCAGTTATAGATCCACAATGAATTACTTTCCCTTAATAATACTTTCCCTAAAATCCCATCTATTAATTCATAAATCATTAAAGAGGACTGATGGTTAAGATTGACAGAATGGGTCCATTTTCTGAAGTATGAAGTGGCATATTAAAAAATGAAAATTTATTCAAACAATTTAACTTTACAAAAATGTATTATTTTAGCACAGGCAGCTATTATCTGATACATACCCAAACTACTTCTCTGAATGCTAGTTAGAAGTATAAGCAGTTTATTTTGAAGTGGGAATCAGACAATAAATGATCTGTGCCTTCAAATGCTCCAAGGTTAACTTCCATTATTGAGTTTTATTTGCTTAAATGCTGAACAGTACTGATACCTAGCGTTAACACTGCTCACTGTACAATATGCATGCATACCCCACAAAATACAACACAGAAAGACTCATAGGGATGAACTGCCACAGCATAACATATGGCAGCAACTAGTGTGCTAAACTGAAGCAACAGTATACCAGAAAAAGAAAGATAATATTGGACAACACTTTCCTCAGCTAAGAAATTACGGGCTCTGCAGTGACAGCACAAGTGGAGGAGACAGGAAATCTGGGATTTATTCTGGGATCTGTCACAGATTTCCTGTGTGGCTTTGAGAAAGTCCTGTGGGGTTAACTTCAGCCATGAGGTTTTCTTTCCTCTGAGAGCAGCTTGTACCCATACCTTGACAACCCCTCTGTAGTGTGAGCCAATCAACACAAAAGGTAAGATGTTATAATGCAACTTTTGTACATAAGTAACAGAAAAGTCAGGATCTAATACAGGTGAAACTATGATCAAAAGCAGGCTAGGCAATAAAAGTACACATACAAAGGCAGGCAACATACTCCTCCCCAGGAGCTAGCGGAGAGGGAATAAAAAGAACATCCACTCCAGCCATTGACTAGTGCAGTTGTTACACAGGTAGAATCAGGAAGATGCAACTTATTTTCACTGGAAGCCATAATTCCATTTCCCTGCTTCCTTCCAAGAAGAAGAGGGAAAATCCAGCTTAAACTATACTTTCTTTGCAGTTTTCACACAGAGCATATTCTTCTTAGGAAATCTAGCCTCCACAGGTATGAATCCAAGATACTCATTGTTCTATAAGATATCTTCATATACTATACAAAATTAGCAGAGTTTTCAGTTACACAAAGTATTAAGGTCATTTCAACAGGTCAGTTTTATTTATCAGGCCTGGGTGGCTTAATGTCTCAGATTTGAGCAAAACAGAGTAAAACCCATATGTTGTGAGCTCATACCCTTTCTTCTGGATAGAGAGGGTTCTGCCCATTCTCTGAGGACAAGCCCAACATTAAAATAAATAACCCACCACAATAAACCATCTTGTGTTTTAAGTCACTTTCCCAGTGCTCTCAGATGATCCATTTTTATCCCCTACGTTCTGAGCTATTTTGTTTCTACTCAATGTTGCTACCTACAAAGGAAATAAAACCTAAAGAAAACAGCTCAATGCTATTCTCAACTTCAGCGGAACATATCTTAAACAAGCTGTTACTCAACTGAATTTCCTACCCACTACCCAATGTGGTTATTAAACCACAGTAGGTGTTTTTACTTGTCTCATTGATGCTAATAGATGCTCAGATGCTAACAGAGCACTTAATGCATTTATATCTTTTGTTATTTATAATCAATAAACAAAAAAAACCCCAGTATTTTGAGTAATGTAAAATGCAGTCTAGAAAAACCTTATTTGGAATTTGATATGTGTGAAGAAGAATTTACCAAACTTCTGAAGTGATTTATTTTAGTGTGCATTAAATATTAAACTGAAGAATGACTTGGTCAAACTTTCATTTTCAGGGAAAGAGAAGGCTGGAATCAGACTGTAGGGTCATAGTATAATACTACATCCCAATCTCCTAAACAATCCTAAAAAATGAAAGACGTGACAACATATGGCTGCATCCATGTAACCCTGAATCACAACTTCGTTAACAAATTGTCTTTTTAGATTGTGATTAAATTTCTAGAACTGAAACTACATTTAATCACTGAAAATGACGCACCTGTTTTCTCAGAGCTATCTAGTTGCTGGTCTTCCAATATTGCTCTTGATTGGATCTGCTGGGCAATTGTGAGAAACCAATCACTCCACTGAAAGCCCTAACTGGAAACAAGTGAATGCTGGCTCTAGTCTGGCCCATAAGCAGCAAGACTTTAGGAAAAACAGGAAACAAGCTAAGAGCTTGTGTCGTGAGCTTCAGGCTCAGGACTGAAATCAGATTTGAATAGAGATGTAAATGCAAACCTCAAAATCAAAGCTTTAACAGGAAGCTTAGGATATAGGGCCACACATTCCTTCTGTCCACTATAAGTCTCCTCCTTCTGTTATGGTAACAAAACACATCCTTACAAATTCTTTCACTGCACTGCAATGGTTGCATCTGTCTGCTCATGCTTCTCCTCTCTTCCTCCTCAGCCCTATGTGCAGCCTGATCCTCCAAGAGCTCAACCAGCTTCCAGGTGGCAGTGTCACTGAGTAGATTCCAACGTCATGCCAAATCAAAGAACCTTCTCTTCATTTGGGGCAAGCATTCAGCCCTCTTCCTTTTAACTAGCTCCTATGTATACCTACAGGGATATTAGCAGTAACAAGTCATTGTTACTTCCATCAGAAGACATTAAGCATTCCACTCATCCTAAAGAGGTACAGAATTAAACCACAACAAAATAACTGACAATGTGCTTTTCTCTCCGTGAGGGCTCTAAGGACACCAGAACAAAAATGTCCTGGACATAATTTTTCTGTTTAAATTCATAGTAACTCTAAAGAGGTGAACAATAAACAGATTTCAGGCCGAAGGTATAAAACCAACATCTTCCTGATGTCTCCAGTTTAAGTTCTATTGCTCTTGGACATAGCAGGGATCATTTTAGAATCTGTTACAGTAAAATGTATCTGATTGCCATCTATTGTTCCATTTAGTTTTTTCCTCTGGTGTTGTATCAGAATCTTTATGAATCTTCTCAGACAGTTAGAAATTTAAGTTTATGGTAATAAACACTTGTTTTGCAGAGTGTGAGATGCAAGTCAGTAAAATCTGTACAAAAATTTTCTCCTAAGTAAAAGATTATGAAATAATTCTTCTGTATGATATGCATTTTGTTTAAGTTTTTATTTTCTGTTTTTAAGAATCCAAATCCATCTGTCTTTACACAAACCTCATTCACATATACCCATGTTTTCCAGCACTAGCATTGCTACTTCTTCTCCCTATTACCTTATATCATTGTGTGTTAAATGCAATTGTAACCTGCCCGAGGCTGGTCCTATTGACCTACAATAAATGAAATTTACTCAGTTTTATATCTTCAGAGATTAGGGATTCAAACTGATGTAGCACACCACAGCATTTCTCCTCAACAGCAAGCACTTCCTGCCCACATGCCATTGACTTCCAGAAATACCAAAACCATGTTCCAGTTTGCAAATACAAAATGAGAAAGACTTGTTGCATTTTCATTTAAGAGAAAAAGAAAAAAAAAAGCCTTTAGCTTATTGTAGTTTCAATAATGACACAAAATTTCTAAACCAAATATTCCTTTCAGTGCTCTTCTTCTTTAGCCTTAACCATCTTGTCTAAGGCATCTTGGGAAGGCTTCTATATACTGTGATAATAGGGACAATAGAAGAGTTTTTCCATTACAGTAGTATCTAATTTGGGGCATGTCTTTTTTTACTGTATGTTTCCATAACATACAACACAATGGGCCTCTAATTCTGACACAGATTTCTGGGAATACAGTATAACAAAACCTAAAAAAGAAGAGAGGGTGAAGGTGCCACTGCGGTTATGACTACGGCTTTCTAAGCATGGGCATGAACCTAAACTCGTGCAGAAGGGATTAGAAGACCAGATTGTTTACCATATAAGACAAAAATGCAAAGAGTTTTCAATAAATATTTTTTCATGCTGTTACTGGATTTTAAAAACAATATCATTTTGTTAAAATATCATAAGAATAGTTTATTATCTCACAGCATTCCTTGAAAATCTAAACTCTCTAGAGTTCCACAGAACCGTAACAGATAATTGACATCAGAACAGTGTCCATCTATTGTCCTTTCTAGAAAACTGGCACGTCAGAAATGACCTAAATTTAACACTCACAAACATTAAAAAAAGCCCAACAAACACTCCTCTAAAACATGCTATTGCTCTACACGCAAATCAGATTCCTGGAATCCCGAGGGCAGCTGTTTAGGGGTGCCCATGCCTCAGATAGTATGTTCAACTCACAGTCTTGGCTTTTATATTGATTCAGGGTGGCTATGGGTATAGAATGATCTTAATCATTGTAAGGAAATAAGGTTTAATCATAGGGAGGTAGGTTCTGGCTAATTCCAGTTGGAGTAATTACACTTTGCCTTCCTGAATTCTCATCTCTTAATTATTATTTAATATAGGATTCCCTAACAAGGTTGTATGCTTTTTCTAAGCTAAGAAGAGAGGAAAGTAATTCCTGGAAGTCTACATGCTAAACAGGAAAGAATTTATATATACTTGTAAGATACTCTTAAAGACCACTAGGTAAAATAACATAATTATTCTAAAAGGAAGAATATATTCTTATCACAAATCAGCCTAATACTTACTAACAAAAATGCAAAATGCTAAAAAGCCCACCACAGATTGATCTCTTCAATTCAATTTGTTTACTGGGGCTTCATCACTCAACCACTGAAAAGATGCCAGGCCTGAGCAGGGCACTGTCAGTCTAATTTTGTTCCAGTAAATACTGACATGTAACGAGCACACGTGTTGGCTGATGGCCTAACATTTAAATGTCTTTTCTAAATTACCTGATCTTAAAAAGGCTTTCATTTCTTTAATGTTCACCTCCACCAGTTCTGCAACATTTTATCCAGAGATGTAACACCATTAAATTCCTTACAACCAACCAAAGATGAATTACAGCAAAAGAACATGCACAAGGATACGGCTGCCAACCATTTTGTCTGCTTCAGAGACAGGTCAATAACCAACAGCCACACTCAGTCACAAGTGCTGACCATAGAGGTCTTGTTAAAGATACATGATTTGAATTGTGACTGCTTCATGTGAAACACAAGGTCAAATTATCTGGTGGGTGAAGGATGGAATAAAACAAACCTTTTTTTTTTTTTTTTAAATTATGATCTCTGAATACTTTTAAGATTCTATGACAATTACTATAAGTTATCTTTCTTATAAGCATTTACCTTGCATTTAAATGTGTTATGTATTGCCCTTAACATATTGCTGTACGTTACAATTATTCACTGATTTGTACCATTTGTTTGATCAAAAAAAGCAGTGAGAGTGGAGGAAAGATAAGCGAGAGTTTGATCACTTAGTGACACAAGACCAGATACTCAGATGCCCTGTGTCAGAAGCTGTACTTTTGCTACAATAGCTGACCAAGTGGCTCAGGAAAGCTCACTCCTGTGGCAAAGATGCCTAGGCACAGGTAACTAATGATGCCTGAGCTGGAACCCAGATATAGAATGCAAATAAAAACCTTTGGAAAACTTCATTCATCTCTTTCCCCCTTACCTTTTGCAAAACATTGCTTTTTTGTGAAAAGATATAGCTAAAAACATCAATAATTGGATAACATGCTTTACCACCATTCCTGTCTAAATTACAGTAGAGTAACTGTTTTACTTTATTAAATGTGACATTTCCAGATCTTATATGTGATAGCAGATAAAACTTTAAAAATATTTAAAAATATTTTTTAATCTTTTCTTTTACTCTGTCTTTATTACCATGGAACAGGCCCTCAGCCAGAGTAGATTCTTGTATATCATAAACTTCAACAGAGGTTTGTCATCTTTCACTAGCATCTTACGCTAACTATTTTTGCTATGTATTTAGAAAATTTTAAAAAATATTATCTATGCCTTCTAGGAAGAAGAGAAATTATAATTCTCCTTAATTATTGCACTTTGGCTTCCTCAGAATATTTATTTAACATCAAGATTTGTTTATGTTCATTGATACATTGCTTAAGTTTACTCCTCATTTATTTTAATTTTATGTTCCAAGGATATTTTACTGAACATTCACTATAAGACCTTCAACTGTGGCCACCCACATCCTGAAATTTTCTCTCTACCTAATCCTGCCTCATTTCATAACACAGTAAATTTTTTTTTTAAACAAAATAC
>JAOXJK010000051.1:22931250-22950095 GCA_025774025.1 Xenus cinereus | reverse complement strand
TAGGGGAGAACTTTGTAGAGTAGGGTAGATGGTTGGACTCAATGATCCCAAGGGTCTCTTCCAACCTAGATGATTCTGTGATTCTATGATAGTTAAGGATTTCAAGTCGTCTCCATGGTTCACACGTGCGTATGGTGATGATCCTGTGAAATGAAATGCCAAGTCTTCCATCTGTTACTCCATCCGAGAGCTTTCTTCAGGAACCTGCTATTTATTCTTCTGCCTCGATGTATTGAAAACTTCCTCTTTCCCATCTGCAGCCTTAAATCAAATAATAGGCTTGTGAACAAATCTGAGTGTATTGTTTTATTTGTTGTATTTTTTGTTTTGCTTGATTCTAGCACCTACCTCTGAAACAAAGTTAAAAAAGTACAAGACACTTGCATTCTTAATTAAGTAGATGTTACTAAAAGCATAAAATCAGGCCAGCAGCAACATTAACTCCATTCTCTGGCTATTTGTTATGTTATGTCTAAACTTCACAGATCTGTAGCTTTTAGTGTAGGCAGGTGCACAGTTGTATCATAAAGTAAAATTAAGACACAAATGGTACCTGCTAATGGAGTGGTACAAGGGAGAAATTATGAATTTAGCATGTAGCAACAATCAGAAAGAAACTGGTATTGTTAGTGTGGGTTGGGGTATAGAGGGACTTTGCCCAATATTAATATTTTTTTCAATGTTTCTGGCTATGAAGAGAGAAGACTTTGGGAGATAATGCCTTTTTTTTTTTTTTAACTTTCTTTTCAGGAGCGTTTCATTGTAGTTAGAGAACCAAACGGTGTATTACGCAAAGCAACCTGGGAAGAACGAGACAGGATGATACAGATATTCTTCCCAAAAGAAGGGCGCAGAGTTATTCCCCCAGTAGTATTCAAGGATGAAAACCTTGGGGTAAGAGCTTCCTGGTTTTCAAAACTGATCGTTTTTCCTTCCTTGTGTTCTGTTAGGGAAACTGTGCTGTTCAGACAGAGGAGCTCTGAATAAGCCAGTCTGCTTGTATGTTTTAAGCGGCTTGACTTCTGTTTTGAACAGTTGCTTGTCATTGTGGCTCACTTAAAATACTTACTAGAAAGTTCCAGGTTGGGACCGGGTGAATCCTGGGTAAGTGTAAATATTCTGTCATATTAGAAATCCAAACTTGATTGTTACGCATTGATGAAATTGTATGCTTCTTCTGAAAATGTGAACTGGTGGTTCAGATACAAAAAGTCAAGAAACATTGTATTAGTGTCATCAAGGCAGTTACTTTTATCCATTTAGCCTTGTGATTAAGGGGGTACTCTCTGTCAGTGTTGCCCAGAGCAGAAATATTGTGGCTGCTGTTTTTATTTTGGATAGTTGGAATGGTGCAATACAGAATCTATTCCTGAGTGTGAACTGTTGTTTTAGACTGTGTTTCGGCAAGACCGCCATGAGGATATCCTTAACATGTGCATTGCGCAGTTTGAGCCAGATTCGCCTGACTATATCAGAGTGAGTTGATTTTTCAGTTTTCTAATAAATAATGAGTATTAGTGAAGAACTTCAGGGTTTGTTTTGTAAACTTGAGTGTTACCTGATGATCAAAATTGGTTTTTTTGATTGCTGTTCATATGTGTTCTTCCCCCCTACAGAGATTACCTGTTATCCTTGTGCTTTTTTTTTCTTGACTTACTGAGAACATAAATTCTATTGGGCAATTTTTCAATTACCTTTACTTCACAGTAAAGCAAAGAGGGGAAATCTTACTGTTTCTCTCCTTCAAAAATAGATTACTACTTGATAGCAGTGAAATGAAGGTTCAGAGGTTATGTCATGTCCCTTCCTCCCCAAATTTTCGTACATAGCTAGTATTTGGCTTTCTCTTAACATAAAGATGTTTATGCCCAGGCACTAAGAACTGGGTTATTGCGGTGTTACCCTGAATTATAACACGTATAAAGCTTTAAGGTAGCGTGGTTCAGGATGTGGCTTACTCCTGCACTTTAGGGAGGTCTGAGCGTCGATTAAAAGTGAGAGGTAGAGGGGAGGAACTGTCATCAAGCTCCAGTTATGCTAATGAGACGGAAACCTTTTCTGCATGTGTATAGGTTCATCATCGGACTTACGATGACATTGAGAAACATGCCAAATACGATCTGCTCCGTTCAACAAGACACTTTGGAGGAATGGTGTGGTATCTAGTCAACAGAAAGAAAACGGATGGCTTACTAATAGATATGATCCAGAGAGACTTGTAAGTGGTGTTTGGCATTTATTAATTCTGCTTATCCAAACAAATAGAAAACAAGTACTGTTGTTGGAAAATAAAAACAGTATTTCTGTAAGATGTATAAAAGTGTTCATTTGCATGAAATTTTAGGCTAGCTGTACCTTTTAGCTATATAGATGCTGGACAAAAGCACCAGCTACAGTCCACAAAGTTGTAGGGTATTAAAACGGGTTTCTGGAGAAATTAGCCTTTTGTAGTTGTTGGGTTTTTCTTTTTGTTTCCCCTGAAATTGTCAGTACACTTCCAGCTCTGGGCTGTGCTACTCTTAAAGCCTAACACTTTTATACTCCTGAGCTCAATATTGTCTTTTAAGATTGACACACTTTAGGTTTTAGAGCAGTTCCGAAGTAGCTTGGAACAGATAGATACACTGTCATTTTAAATGGATGGATTTCTATAATGTATGTTGCAAAACTTATTCAAAACTCCCCGAGGCAAACCATATTTAATTGTTCAAAATGTGACTAGAGCTAGGAAAAACTTGTACAATTAGAACTCCAAGCTACAGTGATGGTGGCATTCATTCATCTCCTACTGGTGAAGTTAAAAACTTTGAACAGGTGATCAGATCTTTCTTTTAAACCTTAGAATATGGAGAAGGGAAGTTCCAATTTTGGAATCAAATTCTTAAAGGGAAAATTCAAATATCTGGACAATTTAAATTACCAGAGTTTGGAGCATCTTTACCTGCCACCCACCCACTTTTGGCTTATCCTTATATGTATGTAAGACACCTGTTCAGTTTTAAATTCAACTGAGGGCTAGCTGTTGCAGGATTTATACTACTACTCCTGTAAAACGTGCTAGTTACTGCAGTCCATGTTAGAAAGTTTCTCTTTGGCACAGTTGTTCTGCTAAATACTTGTTATTGGATAAATAATTGTATTTTAGAGAGAGATTTCAGCTTTATTACTGCTGAAAAGTACACCATGGCTAACCTGCAGCACGGAGAAATTTATGTACCTTACCTGGGGCACCTCGGTGTTCACGTGCTTCTGGTGCTCCTTCTGAGGAACAGGGTGCCCTTGTGGTAGATGAGGGGGTGCCTGTTTAGCTGTATATTCTAATGACTGGGTACTCAGTGAAAGCAGAAGCGTACGGAAACCTGTGGTGTGCAATACTCTCTGTGTATTAAGAGAAAGTAATTGCTACAATTGGGCCTTTATTTGTTTAGGCTGGATGATGCTACAAGTTTAATTACACTGTATCATATGCTTCACCCTGAATGTCAATCAGCAAAAGCAGCTAAAGAGGGGAAACTTGAAGGTGTGGATCTGATCAAGGTATGTATTTGTTACCGTTTGAGAAACCCATAACATTTTATTGCCATTTAGACGATTACTCTCACCTGATGACCCCTCCCCACCTGGGAAGGAGAATTGGGGAAAATGAGGAAACACAAGGGTTGAAATATAAATAGATTTAATAGGATAAGACTAAATAAGTGACATTAAGAAGTCTAAAGAACTAGTATTGATCCTGATATATTGGTATATTTATAAAATATACAAGGATCCTACTCGGCCCATTCTATCAGCAGGAAGCTGTGCGCTCCCTGCAGGCGACAGCACACGTGTGACACTGCGAGTGCTGTTCATGGTATGAAATAATCCTCTTGGCCAGTTTAGGTCAAGTGCTGAGGTCTTGCTCCTCATCATCCCTGCACGTGGCAAGGCTCAAAAACACTGAGATTTTGAATCCTGCACAGCGTAGCTGGCTATAAAGTAAATATTTTCACAAATTCAGATGCTAGAGTCTTCTAAAAGTGCACTTTTCCCAAGCATTAGAAATTAGTCCTGTGTCACTCAAACCAGGACAGCTTTTTTACTTTAAGGCTACTTAACTACATAAGAGAAAGCTTTTAAACAGCAGAAGTCTATTTAATAGTCTAAATGTCTCCTTAGCTTAAGCAGCAGATACTTAACTAGAACTGTTGCACATGCCAGGTTGTGTTTTGGGTAGGTGTTTTTTTCCCAACTATATGTAGCTGTAGCTGCAGCAGGATTGTGGCTGTATCTGGTCGATGCACCACTGGAATCATGAAATCTCATTATGCAACTATGTTCTTAATTGTATACTAATCTCTCTCATGCCATGTTTGCAGGTATTTGTGAAAACTGAATCACAGAAAGAAGGTTACATACAACTGGCCCTCCAGGCTTATGAAGAAGCAATGGCTACTTCTACAGCTTCATGAAATAAACCTTAGTTCATCATGAGTTTATAAACACTCTCTGTACAGGATTCCACAATAAAGACTTTAAACAACTGACAGTTCTAGAATTTATTAACTAAAATGTATAAGAATCACTACAGCAGCTTGTTATTTTCAGAAGTTCTGTAAATGAACTTAGAGGAGTCGTGATGACTTGTTTTGAGGTGACCCTGAGTTGAATTCCTTCACTGCTGCATCTTGAATCTAAAGAATTGCGCACAATTCATTTTACTTATTCAAGGAAGTGTAGGGTCTGCACAGCTTTGCTTAGGAACATGTTTAACACCACATATTATACCAAATAACCATATATGCTCAGAAAAGTCAGGGTAAACCTCTAATGCCTGACTACTGTGTTCATGTTTAAAATATTTGCAATACAAGCTATTGAAGCTGGGATAAGAACAATAGAATTACTAGGAAATGGAGAACTGAGGAATAGAATGTTTAAAAGGGTTTATTGAGTTGCTTGATAAAGGCAAACATTTTTTAGTATGCACTGGAGCAGCCTACATCTTCAATTTCGACATAGTGGAAGCCGATTCCTTTCATACAGTTCGTGGGTCTACCCTCCTTTCTACATGTGCATGGTCCACTTGCAGTATAAAAATCAAATTAACTTGGAGCACATAGTCCACAGAACTTTATTCCTTTGTTTGGAGTAATTGATTTGGTCATCTAAAAAGCACGGTCACTCATCTAAGATCTCTTCATCCAGATTGATATCTGTGGTATCAATATCCTCCAGATCCAAGTTATCCAAGTCATCTTCCAAATCCAGCAGCGTCTAGGAAAAGAAAAGTCTAGATTAAGGGGACACTAATATGGTTACATATTGGCCATCTTATGTGATCTATGATTCTGTGTGATGTATCTGCACATTCTGCAAAGCACCAATATTAAGGTCAGCTGTAGAGAGAAGCTGTCTTCTTGGCAAAAGAGCACCTTGCAGAGTCGCAACTTTTTACCACGTTCTGGCCAACTGTGTTGGGACTTCACCCTTTGCTCCTTGTAAATCCACAGGGTTGTAGGAACTGCTCTACGTTACTGTGTACAGTTTCTGCATACAACAGGAAGGGATACGCACACCATCCTAAGATTTCTGGGTCTATTAATATGATGTTTTCCAGTAGCTTGGTTTAATTGCATTATTAGTTGAAGTCTTTAACACAAAATTAATTTAGTGCTAACCCTTCATAAAAAAAGT
Source organism: Xenus cinereus (assembly GCA_025774025.1). Taxonomy (NCBI): domain Eukaryota; kingdom Metazoa; phylum Chordata; class Aves; order Charadriiformes; family Scolopacidae; genus Xenus; species Xenus cinereus. Next base: position 22,944,419 of record JAOXJK010000051.1, on the reverse strand, counting down.
AATATATATTTCAGTACCTTTTGATCTCTTGTTGGAAGTATATCAGAATTCTGCAAAACTGTCTTCATCGCTTCTGGTTTGGGAGATGGAACTGGTTCTTCAGCCTTTTTCTAATGAAAAAGAGATCCCTTAAATTCTTTTGAATTTAAATTCAACAAAAGTAAAAAGGAGATATTTAATCCCTCTCTCCCAGTGGTTCTTTCAGAGTTTCCCTCAGTAATTCCTGAGCCACATCTTCACAGCCAGTCAGCGTTCCAGTCCTCACTCTGCTGGAGACTGCTTCACCCTCCAGTTTATTTAAAACAGTTCCCTATGGAACTGATACTTTCTGAAGGCTATTTTCATTGTATCAGTTAATTTCAACTACTAAAGTGCTGTTAGTAAGTAAAAGGTTTTCAAAGTCCTCAGCAGGAAAGAGATGAGGTTACTTGAGACAGTCACAGAAGTTTTGGCACCTACTGTTGTCTATAAACCCTGTAACAGTTTAACACTCGTCCTTCCTCACTGCTTCACAAGTTTTATATTGAGATAATTCATCAGCTAATACCATTACTGAAGCAGTGGTACTACTCTGTTAATCACATTTAGATTAATTACATAATTTTCTCCTACAGAACTTCCCTTATTCAGTCTCAGTTGTAAGAGACAATTGTTGTTGAAGGAATTCTATGCAATCATTAACTGAATGCAAAGATACACTTCTAACAGCGGTCTTGGGTTCAGTTTCTAATGCAAGCTACTTCTAATTTATTTAGGTAACTTTTGCAATGCTAGTCCTTTCTCTTAACACAAGCTTGATTTTACTTTAATGATACTTGCTTTGATACACAAGAAACAAATAGTCACTAAAGCTACTTGAAAGTAAGCTAAATTCTCTGAACTCTAAATGAAGTTTTGTAGTGCATCTACAAGGAAAAAAACAGAGGCAGAATGGGGAGTTGTGACCTGTTTCTCCCTCACTTTCCACTGCAGTTCTTTAGAAGTTTATAGCCTCAAACATCTGTGCCAACATCACCGTCTTTAAGAAAATATCACGTTCCAATTTTCATGTTGAAATGTAAATTGTATTTGACATGAGCAAGAATTTGAAGTTGTCATCTCCTATTTAATCTCTGAAAAGCATTTTAAGTGTTCATTTCTATCTGTAAGCTTCTTATGTTGAAGTTATGTGTTTTCTGCATAATAGTTGGACAACTAAGGTGGTAAAAAAAATTAATCAGTTTGAGTTACTTCAGATATTGATTAGAACATATTTTCAGATAATTGAGCAGGATTCCTCATCAATTAGTTATAGAATAGTCTTATTCCACTAACATGCACACTAGCAAAGAACATAAAGCATTTTTAATTAATGTAATATGCAAGAGTTTCCACATTCCAACTACTGAGGTTTTAGAAAAGTAGCAGCAGTTGAGGCAGTGTTCATATGTGCAACTGAAATTGGTTTTCTGTAGGATGGATTTCGTGGTAAGACTCTACCATTGCTCACATACACTAACAAAAGATGAACCAAGAAAAGTAACCACACAAAAGAAATAATTTCACAGTCAAGAAGTCATTAGTAGTTACAGAAGTAGATTAAGAAGAGTCTAAGGAAGAACATGGAACTTGGCTGCGCTGCTTACACAGTCAGGCCAGTCAGAGCAATTAATCTGTCCATTATTGTGAAATACCATCCAGGGTAGATGTTCCCATACAACAGCACAGCCTTTCTTAGAGCTCATCATTTAGTGGTAACACTGACCTGAGGTGCTGTGACTCCAGAAGGCTCAAAGCCTTTTGCTTCTTCAAGCAAGTTTCTTTCTTCATTTGGCTAAGTTAAAAAACAAAAACACCAAAACAGATGTTCATTAAATGTTTAAGTGGTTGCACTGGCTTTTTTAAAGCTGAATTTACACAGCACCAAATGTTTTTATTCTAGAGACAATCAGAGCTCCCACTTCTTACTTACAGTGACAAGAGGATATTCCCTGGCTGGCCGCAAGTCAGCGAGGCTTTGTTTAACATATTCTTCAGCAACAAAAGCTTCCTTTAATCCAGGGAAAAGATTTTCATATTCTGTAGGATCAGCAAGGGACTCAGCAGCTTTTTGATTGACTTTAGAGAGATTCTCCCGCCACAGTTTAACAACCCTGGAGACACAAACCATCTCTGTTAGATACAGCTGATTTTAACAACACTCTTCATGCTCTGCATATGCTTTGAAGTTACCTTGAAACTTGGCTTGGCAAATATGTCCGTGCAAGAAAAGCAGCTTCTGGGAGACGCCCAGTTTTAATCAGGAGTTCCAAACACGAATCAAGCCTAAAAGATTTTAAAGTGAGATTTTAACCAGTGAATTTAATAAAGAAAATCTTTTGTACTGGATTTGTTGTTTATTCTATTACATTAAAGTGCTTTCATTTCAGATTTTAAAAATAGTAGCCATCATGAAATAGAATCAGATTTTCTGAAAAGGCACACACCACAATCTTGCTCTGTGAAGTTTTAAGTGAACCGTTGTTAACCACGTGAAGAGCCTGAGGTTCTTTGCATTTCTGGAAGCAGAACAGAACAACCTGAATCTCTTGCTTGCTACTTACTTTCCCTGCAGGAAGTAGCTCATAAATGCAACGTTGTTCTTGCCGTCTTTTTCTGCTCCTTCAGCTAACTTATTCACCATGTTAGCATTTCCTGACGCCGTTGCCAGCAGCAGCAGCCCTCCGTAGTCTTGGGCATGGTGGAGACACTCCTGGGCTAAGCCAAACTGGCACTTACTAATGGCAAGCTCAGCAAGCTGCTTCCATTTCTGTTCTGACTAATGGCACAAAAAGGGGAGAGGAAGGGAAAGAAAAACCAAAATGTAACCTTCATATTCTTGAACAGCTTTTAAAGCTTTTCCAAGCATTCAATAGGAAAGCATAAGTTTACTTGTGAAGGTACTATAGCCCATCATTACACTCATCTTCCCTTTGAGATACTGTGATTACTGCAGCTTCACAGCACAACATAGGGAGTGTTATATGCAGACCATTACACAGCTATACCATCACATCAAATAAACAGTTTTGCATAACAGGTGGAGGGAGGAGGTAGAAATAACTTCGGAAATTTAAGCAGTAACACTCTCTTAAAAAAAGCTCTCAAGTTAACCTTCAGAATGAAAAAAAGGTATTTGTGTCTGGAACTAAGTTCACATTCCTTATCACTAACTTCATTATTGTACAATAGGAACCATGAGATCAGTTCTCTGAATAATGGCTATGGGACAAATCACTGCCTGTCAGTCTTCCTACTGCATCAGTCTAGGTTTGCCAAGGCTGGAACAAAGGCCTAGAGGCTTCAGTCCTGCCATTCCTCCTCACTCTTAAATACTGGAGATTAAGGCTTGGTTCCATTTCTTTACTCTCCAGCAGCTTCTGTAGCTTTCTGAGCAGAAAACATTCTTTTATCCCTGTCTCACAGCTTAGATTCTTTTGAATTACAGGCAGAAGAGCTTCAACAAGGAAGTTGGAGGCATTTAGTGTTCAGAGAACTGTACTGCATCCCCACATCACTGCCTTTTCTTACAGGGCCTCTCAGATATATGCCAATACTCAGAATTAGTATGAACCACCAAAATTATATGTTTACCTCTGCTTCCACTGCAAGCTGATATGCTATTTTTAATTCTCCAAGTTGAAGAGCAAGTTCAAAACGGTGTTCTGGATCTGTAGATACTGCAAGAGCTTGTTGTTTGAAGCCCTAAAATAAAAAAAAAACTGGAAGTAAGACTGATCTGTCAGGACAAAGAGCATCCTAGATGTTCTAACAAAAACCCTCTAAGCAGAAGGTTACGGTATTCTCAAATAAATATGGATAATTAACGAGAATTTATGTTTACAGATAACATGACTGGGTTTTGCTTCGAAATGCAAATTCAGAAATGTGAATAAATTGATTAAGTTTTTGATAACTAAAAAGTAGTTTTCTTGCCTGCTTTTCAAGAAAATGTGCAACTCTAGTTCTCTGTTCTTTTGGAATTGTGGGAAGAACTTTGTCAGCCATACTGAAATCTCTTCTCATCACAGCAGTTTGATATTCAAGCACTGAGACCAGCAAAGAGTAGCTAACAATATTTAGCTCCTTATCACCCAAATACAGTCGGTTGTCCTTAGGGATATAACCCAAGAGATACATTGTCCTGAAACAAAAAAAAGAATATTCATCTTGAGTAGATCCACCACCAAACAGCCTATAAAAACCACTCCAATAGGTCTTAACAGTGGCAAGAATACTCACATGAAAGACTCCACTTTTACAATATGTACACTTTCACATAATGCTGCTTATTCCCTCCAAGATTACATTACTGCCTCAGAACATACATTAGCATGATATGTAAGAAAAAGTAGTAATGCCAGCAAGCAGGTGACAAGGTGAACCTTGTCCTAACTTCACTGAAAGAACCTTTAACGCTTGCTCATAACGTAGTGCAGGAACTTACCTGTCTAAATGGGCAATAGTGACAATTTCTCCTCCAACATAGTAGTTGAGTCTGTTCACAGAACTGGTGTAAATAAAGCAGTCTCCTACCCACAAGCCTGTTTTCACAATCTCCTGAATCTCACCAAGAACCTGCAAATTAAGTTAGATTTAATTAGATATATAAAAAGGTACTTTCAGGTATCAGTAAGACTATTGCATTTTCAAATTAAATTTAATATTCTACACTTCATACTTGGGCAAGTTGCAAAAATAAGTTTAGATACATATTGGAAGTACTGAAATCATGCTTTTAGTTTTACAGAAATCCTGTAACATAAGAAATGTCTCCTTAATTTTTAAATAAACCAATCAGAAATCTAGGAGACAAGCACCAAACTAAACGTTAAGACAATTAACTAAACGTTAATCAAAGACAACCTTCCTTATGAAATTTTTGTTTCTGATATTTCACAGCATGAGCATTTTTCCCCCCCACTTGTTCTCAAACCTCAATAAACATTTCAAAACTTTAAAGTTTTGCAGAAAAAGTTTAAACTACATAAACATGGCATCCAAACGTGTGTTTGAAAAATGACCTCTATAACTCTGTAAGAAGAGTAAAGTATGAAGAGAAACGTAAGCATCAAGGTCTGTCACGCTGGGATTTAAACAGGGATACTCTCCCCAGGGAAGCCAAATAAAATGGTTAGCAGTGTTCCTCAGACAGATGGATACTGTGTGATACTCAATGTTCTGGAAACTAAAATGTAATAGAACTATGATAAGGACTAAATTTGCTATACTCTGGGAAGACTTGCTTCCACGATCTCTAATCCTATTCAGTTTTTAAAATAGAAGGTACCTCAAAAGCATCTTCAATTCCATCTTCAGTGACACCTTCATGTGTTTCTTGGGCTGCTGCAACTTTCTCTGACAGGTATTTCAGAATGAAGAATGACTCTTCTGTAGCAATGCAGACAAGCTCACCCGAGTCAGACCAGAAGATCTGTATCATCAGAATCAATAAAGGCACTGTTTTAGAGACACCAGGGTAAGGAGGATATATAAATTAATGTTAGAAAATACTAATTCTAACAGAAGCTTTAGGACCTGAGAAGCCAACATATACAGAGAATGTTTTTCCCCTTCTGCTACAAGATTGAGATAAGTTGACTAGACTACTGATTTTCTTGAATGAAGCCAAGCTGTCAATCATAAAGTAATAACTTCATAAATTTAAGTCAGTAAACACAGACAGGGAATTCTCTTCAGTCCCATTTAGAAACTTACGTGTTTGGGCTGAATTTCAATTCTGCGAATCAATTCTGTGTTTTCCCAATCATAGAATGCCAAACCATTAACAGATCTGACCCCCAACAGGAAGCCACCGTAGATGCCTGCAAGACAGTAAAGGTGGAATAAATCCACACTGTGCAAAAATGTGCTAACATACCTATTTTAAAACTAAGTATTTACCTTCTGCTCCAAAATCAGGTTTGAATGACTTCTTCTCTTTGAAATTTTTAAATATCTTTACAACACTGTTGCTCTCCCTGATGGCGTATCTAAATAGAGATGGCATTGTAAAAATTATTCAGCTTCCTAGGTAGAAAATTACTAAAATCATAGGCTGCTACAAAACAACTGCATTTGATTTATCTTCAAAAATTAGTGGAGTGCTACAAATGGAAAATTTTAAAGCAGGACAGTTACTGAAAGTTTATTATACACACAGGTTTTAGTCTTCAGGCCAGTTTACTGTTTGTACAGCCTGAAAACTAGCAGCAGCAAATTTAAATTAATACTGAGGAAAAAAAAAAAATCTCCAACACTTACTCTGAAGAATCGTGCGCCCACACAAACTCCTGTGCCGAACCAAAGCTCTTGTTTCTCAAAGCCATAGCTGTGTAGATGATGTATTCACCATCACCACACACCACTACAAACCTAGAGCAGGAGAAAGATGCATTTGTCAGACATCTGTGTCCAGTTCAATAGGCATGATCAAGCACACAAATGATCTGAAAAGTTAAAGGCCTCCAGTTTAATACAATCACTGCAAATGCAGACAGAGTAAGAGAGCTTTGTATATGCCAGAATTCCACAGAAATGGGTTTCTCTCTGCATGGTGTTCCTAGCTACTTGCTAATCCCCCTTTCTTCTGGTCTCTACTAAGCAGGTCTTGCACCTAGTATCTCTTCACCTTTTATTTTAATTTAGCTCATCTGTTACCAAAACCCAATTCAAGATAAGTGATAAAATGATGTGGTTTGCTGCTATTACCTTATACATTTTGTTTGCATACTTCCTCCCCTACCTAGAATGTCCAACTTGTCTGTTTAAGCTGTGAGCTCTTTCAGGTGAAGCGCATCTATTACTCTGATTTTACAGTGCCTGGCTCTAACACATCTGTTCTCCACAGGCTCCCACCATCAGCACACATGCAATTCATTTTTTTCATTCAGAAAGCTTTCCAATATGAAATGAAAAAAAAAAAGAGATCAGAAAGATTTAAGTATTTTGTTCTATTACCGTCCATTAGGGTTGTGCTGAATTGTCTGAGGATAGATTTCACAGCTCCCCATATCCTTTACAGCCAGCGGCAATCTTTCTCCATCTTTGATTTCGGCATCTCCCATAGCTTTCAAGTTAGCCTGTTGGACTTCTGAGTGTTTAGCCCAAATGATTTTTCCATTTGCATCCATGGACATGGCAGGTTCTTCACGACCAAGCTAGGAAGTGTAGCGTAAGAATTTAGCAGATGGAAAAAATACATATTTCATTTTCTTTTCAGTTGAACATATCTAGTGAAATACCCTGGCTCTATCTAAAAATGCCAATTAAATTGCCAATTTTTCAGTATTTTACACATTATCACAGAATCAGAAATTAGTTGCTCTGTGCACAGGACAGTGATGAATCACCATTTCTCATTTCAAATCATTAATTGTACCTTAACAATAATGCTGCCTTCATCATATCCCAAAGCCACGTTATTGGATCCTCTTAAACTGGCCACACACCACACTCTCTCCATCCCATAGTTGAGGGTACTCTCCAGGCGGTAAGTGCTCGAATGCCAAATGCGCACAGTTCCTAGAGGGAAAAAAGAAATGAATACATGCCTTTTATCTCTTCTCTCAGTGCGAGGGCAGGAGGTGTGTAGCCACACCACAAGAAGAGTTCTCCCATAAGCTCTTCCCCTGTCCTTTATATATCAGAAAAAAACAAAATTACCATCTTCTGAGCCTGTGATAATGATGGGCAATTCAGGATGGAAGCTGACACAGGACACATTTTGAGCATGACCTTCCAGTGTTTGTACACATGTTTTATTCTGAAAAAAAGAAGTCAGAAGTACAGGTACAGAAAATAAACACATTGCTATGTTTTAACCTTCATTTCTTAAAAGAACATCTCCCCCCAAATCCAAAATTTATCTCAAAATGTATTTCTCTACATTTCTTCCAGCAACTTTTATTTGCAAAATTCTCAAACAACATAAGACATATTAAAAGCTATGATAGTATTAAGTCAATTCCTTCTTCCCAGAAGAAAATATTTTCTTTGACATAGTTGTTGTCCTCTATTATCAGACAGGTTTCTGCCTAGAAGATGTGCTTTCTCAGAGCCAGGGAGCATAGATTAAAGCAAGACAGAAAGCTAAGTTCACTGCAAAACAAAAAAAATTAGAGTAAAACATCTTTCTGAACCTAATTACAGGTGAAGACAGATCTAATATTGTCTTTGTTAAAAATGCTTATTTGCACAGTTGTGAAAGAAAAGTCTACTCTGCTTGAGGTAACTAAGATTAGAATAGGGAACTGATGTATACAACTGTCCATGGCGGCAAAATTTTAAGCACAGTTACGTAACAGTAATTACTGCAGTCCATACTTGAATTTTAACACCACCAGCTTCAACTTCTGAGCTTGGATTTACCCTAGGGCAATATGTTTTAACAATGTTAGAATACTATCTAACATATTTTATCTTGTCCTTCTGGCCACTCATGAACTTGTACGCAGGAAGAACTTATGAGCTTTACATTCCAGCAACAGTCCCTGGATTCTACCTCTTTTTTTTCCTCCTGTAGAGCGTTTAAACGAGTCGCCTTGTGACCCCTGCAAGCTGTCAAGTACAAGCGCGCATGTGTGTGAGCATATACGTGTGTGTCTGGGTAAACGTACACAGGAAAAGGAGAGAGGGAAGGGAATAAAGAAAAAAATTGAATGAGAAGTGAAAAGATGGAAAGACTTGATACATGAAGAATATTTACATTTGAAGATAGGAGAGAACGACCTCAATCCACACACACACAAAAAAAAAAGGTGTCCAAAAAGCAGGGACTACTAAATTACAAGAAAAAACCCCAATGCTAATAATATAAACCTCATGTCAAATTTAATTCTACAAATTAACTTTGAGGTTTTTTAAGTTCACGGCAGGTTTTCACAAGGTTAACAAAGTTGGGGTTTTTTTAATGAAATATTTATTTACATGAAATATTTTCCCCACACTTCCTTCTTTCCAAGGACAAAGGAATACACCAACAGATTTTCCTCAAGTCCTTTCCCTCTTTTTCCATTTTTTCACTACTGGTTTTGCTATGGCCGTCTGCACAAAAGATTATGAAGATTTCAACACATACCTGGTAGTCCCATATCTTAACCAACCGGTCATCTGCACCTGAAATGAGATACGGCTTGTCTCCTCCACTGTAATAGTCAATGCAGTTTACTCCTTTCTCATGGCCTTCCAAAGTAAAGTTGGGTGAAGAAGAGCCAAGCTGCCACACCTTCACAGGAAACAACAAAACACACAACAAAACTCAACAATAAGACACACAATCGAATGTAGTTATTAGTCTTTTGCATCCAGGTCAACCTTGTCAAGCAGCGTAAGTATTCAAATGCACATTTACAATTCCAAAGATATGGAATATAAAATTCACAAGATACATGTTTTTCTTCAGTGAAAAATTTGAACAACTGCTTATCAAACTACCAACTTCCCAGCATGAAACAGAAATAACATGCTAAAATGCACACACTGGCTCACACCTCAAAAAAATGAAATTGGTTTCTTTCATTTATTTGTTTTTAAAGGACATTAGGCCATATAAGACAGTTTTTAAGAAGAAGTATCTGCTTATGAAATTAAATAGAACTAGAAAATGCAATCAACTGTTTCTGCATATATGGGTTGCTCCCAACTGTGTCCAGAATTTTATTTTTTCCAGTTACATAAAATGAATGACAAATCTCATGCTAAATGAGGGCTCCAAATGAATCAAGCTGTAGATATACTTCTACTTTCCCATGATCATCATATCAAACCAACATTTATACACACAATACCTGAGGATGTATGAAATCAAAACTGGCTTTTTATAGCCAGGATACTGAAAATTTATAGGGAATGTGAGGAAATCTCACGGCTCAGATGGCTGTAAATCTCTAGATCTTCATATTTAGTAATAGTTTCACAGCAAATAAAACTCATCAGAGCCTACCACGAGAAGGTTGAAGGCACTTTGCAAACAATTCAAGTGATAGACAACCAAGGACAAGAAAATAATGGGAGAAATGCCTTTAGTGGCTTTTTGTTTGTTTTTTTTAATACACACAAGCTTTACCCACTACATATGTGTATATATATGTATGCATGTTTCAATTCTCCTGAACTACTCATTGACAGTATGACTACATCTTCCCAGTATTTCTGTGTAATCCAGATGGAAATGCAGCACGGAAATGCAGCACTTTAAATTTAGAGAACCACATTTCACTAATTAGAGGTGATTAAGTTCACTGAATTACTTAGTAGAAGTACAGTAACTTGACAAATGTTCAGGTCTTTATGCAATAAAAATTCTATTACTGCACCCACTTTTAAGAATTCTGACCCACTGTCCATACAGTATTAGTGGATTCTGTATTCTGTCAGATACAGGATGACCCCCCCACCCCCAAATACAGTTTATCTACCTTGATTGTCCTATCCAAAGAGGCGCTGGCAAACTGATTATTGTCTTTCGGGTTTATGACAATCTGCATGACATAATGGGTGTGTCCTTCAAACACCTGAGAACAAGACCATTTTTTATCCCAGTCCCAGAGTTTAATAAGCATGTCATCTGAAAAACAAAAAATTAAAAAAACCCTCAGTTTAACATATTCTCATACCTACCTTCTTAAACTAGATAATTCTTATTAACTTCAAGTTAAAGGCTCATTCACCTCTTCTCATTCAAAGGAGCAGTTGGTAATACTCGCGATATTTTTCATGTCTAACATTACTGGTCCTTCTGCAAGGAAGGGAGCTCAAATTGATCAAAAAGACTGTCCAGCAAAATGGTCATAAAAACTGAAACAAATAAGTTTGCCCAACTCGGCTAAATATCCTGTTCAAACCACACATCTGTCTTAAAAAGGGATATTAAGAATTTATATTAAGGTATTGTATTATTAATCTTAAAATACTGGGCAGAATATGAAGGAAATGGACCTGTGCTTTCTTCTGTAGCATCTACTTTGATGACCACTAAGGAATAGGCAGCAGAGACAACCAAGCTGGCTTCCCAGTACCTTTACTTCAGGTGCAATCCCATTAGCTCCAACAGCAAAACGGAGAAATAGACTGTACTTCTGACTCCAAGGCTCTCTGCATTCCTGCAGAGCTCTGACTGCACTAAGGTTTCCAGGAATGAGAAGGACGGAGGAGCACAATGTAGATGTTCTTGGGCCAGATCTGTTGGGATTCTGTGATCTTCCAATGCTGAGTAACATAGGTCACCCCAAATAATAGAACTCAGTAGTATTTTGGGAAAAATAGATGAATGTTATCTGTTGTGTCTAGTCAGGTTGTCAGCTGAAAACATACTCCAAACCATTTTTTTTTGCTTTTTTTAAAAACCAGAATTTTAGTGTGGCAAACAACAGCTAATTAGAACGTATATGAACTTTTCCTCTGGCAGGTATTAAGCAACAAGGTTTTTTGGTCTTCTCTGACAAGAACATAAGCTATTATATTTTAAATTGCAAATACGGTTGATAGCCCATTAAAAACATGAATGCATATGGCAAAGGAATAACATGAAGTAGCAACTGTCATGTTGGCTACTTCCGCAAGGATTCCTGTTTCAGTCAAAAAAGGGAAAACAAACCACCACACAATCCCTCAGTAGACAGAAAACAGAAGCCTAAAAATAGCTGGTTAACAAATATGAAAATATACCAAAGAACGCTTACCGCTGCTTGTCAGTATGAAGGGCTGTGTGGGATGCACAGCAATGCAACGAATGTAATCTGAATGTGCTTCAAACATGTGAACTCTTTCCAAGGTGTTATAATTAAAAACTCTTATTTGCATGTCATCCTATGAAAGAGAGGAAAAGCAACCATTAAAATGAGACTCTGTGTATAGTACACCTTACATTCAATGCAGAGTAGCTAGGAAAAAAACCACACAACAAAAGACCCCATCCCACCATTGAAGACCCTCTAACAACAAAATGTTTAAGAAAATACATTTTCTGTACATTGCTACAAGTAGATACAAATAAGAATTTGATTACCAATCCTATTCCAAAGCATTTATAAAATGAAGAAAACTTCAACTAAAATTTAATTTTTAAAAGATACATTTAATAGTATGTTGATTTAAAATTAAATGAAGTGAAAAAACGCTTTGAAAATTATTAATGCTTCTTAGAAAATGTAAACCAAGGTTCTCCAACATTAAACTTACAATGATCTTAATGCTGTGGGGTCAGGAAGAAAGAAATTGTAACTCTAAATCAAGTAGAAAGACGATTTCAACCTTATTTTTTAAAATCAAATTTTTTTTGGGGAAAAATAAAGGTATCTTTATTTTAGATACAGTATTCTGAAAAGCAGCATTCTTACACCTTAAAACAAAACGACCCTCCAAAAAAAAAAAAACAACCCCAAAACAAACTCCCAAACACCCCCCACCCAGTTTTGAAGAACTATCCGACAAGGAATAAGACATCAGGTAAAACTTTCAGAAGTGACCATGACTTACAAGGCCACAAAAGTAAGGGAAACTTAGGTGCTGTGATAAACTCTACACTACTTGTTTTATCCAAAGCATTTACTTTTCCACTCTTTCTTTTCCTCTTTCACACACATGCCTGTTTAAGCAGCAACACCTACAGAAAACACCCTTTGGAATGGCAGAAAAGCATGTTGAGGCCAGCCTATCAGTGTAATTAACATGGAACACACAGAATAAGCAATGACTGATGTCACATTCTTGCCCTTTCTTTACTATTTCTTGCTACTGCACTGCAGCCTCCCTTGGGAGAGCTAGGACAAATACAGCTGCACACTGAATCAGATCAAGAAACTGATCCAGGTGAGATTAAGTGGTTAAAAATGGAGACTTTTAATTTCATCAGTTCCTAGTCTAGTTTATGGAGCACCTCTCCTATGAAGACAGGCTGAGAGAGCTGAGGTTGTTCAGCCTGGAGAAGAGAAGGCTCCAGGGAGACCTTATAAGCAGCCTTCCACTATCTGAAGGGAGCTACAGGAGAGCTGGAGAGGGACTCTTTGTCAGGGAATGTAGCGATAGGATGAGGGGTAACGGTTTTAAACTGAAAGAGGGGAGATTTAGACTAGCTACTAGAAAGAAATTCTTTACTGTGAGGGTGGTGAGACACTGGAACAGGTTGCCCAGAGAAGCTGTGGATGCCCCAT
>JAOXJK010000051.1:22903956-22922612 GCA_025774025.1 Xenus cinereus | reverse complement strand
TATCAGAGTGAATGAAGTGTTGTACATAATATAAAGACTCCAGTTCTTACCCTCTTGTGCTACAGCTTCTTTGAGTACATTTGACTCATTAGATAAATGCTATCTTTATGTCACTTGTTTAATCACTGAGCAGGAATGATCTTGATTGGCCTGCTAGTACTTCTGATTTATTAACGCTTGCTTCTTCACATTTTATTTTCTGGAGGTCATAGTCACAATTTTGGCATGATTCCACTTCCATTAAGATCAGTGGCAAAAGGGCAGGCCTTGAAAGCACAGAAGTGGTTTAGAATGTAGCAGCATGTATCCTCCCAGGTATTCCAAGTTTAGACATATAATTTATTTTTTTAATCAGATTTCCAATGCCTTCCACTGTAGCTGAATGTTGGTATTAATGTACTTTTATTGAGTTTTGAGGCTTAAGATAAACTTATTCTATTTTCTCTGCTCTTCTTTAAGCCTATTTGTCAAACTATTTCTAAGATCTGATTCAGCGAGCAGTTTGCCATGAAGATAGTCTTGAGATAACATGAAATAGAAAACTTAGACAATTATTTATTCTGATATTCTGATATTCTTCTGATATTCTGAGGAATATCAGTCCAATAGCTACTTACAAATTTCTACAGCGATATTCATGATTTCAGGACAAAAATATTCATTTATTATCACTTTTTTTTGCTATCATATATTATTAACTTATCACTGTTGACCACAGAATTGGAGTGTGCTTGGGAAATGATTCAGCATAGGGTTTTCCATAAGCTTGCAAAAAAATTTGTTGAAACGTATTGCCAATCATCAGAATGACCTGTTGCCAGCAGTCTGGAAAACTGAGAAGACTGCATTTGTTTTCTTTAACGTTAGACAAGATTGGCATAGAGTTATTTTTTATCCAGATATAAAGCGGTGACAAAGGAAGTTTAAGAACAGCTGTATGGATGCTTAGTCAATATGAAAGGTTACTGGCCAGACTTTGATAATTGACTATAGTTTGTGAATGAACAAAGTTGTTTGTTTTCTCTTGATCAGACAGGTTTGTGTTTTCCAGATGCAGAGATGAGGTTTCAGTTCCTAGTCTAACATATAGAATACACATAACAATACAGAATCAAACTGTCAAAACACATTCAGTTAGAATGAACTGAACAGCATTAATATCTAAATATTCTACATTAGTATCTGTTTCAAAGGAACAGTCATGATGTTAAAACTGCTTTTATGGGATTGCAATGATGTAAGACATTATCTTTCAGTTGTATATTTTCTCAACAAAGAGAAGGAAATTGAGGTTAAAGGGGAGCTGTCATTCTTGTTATTAAGATCCTGTTGCTTAGGCATTCATCCCACATGACCTAATGGTCTGCTATGAGCAGTCTTTTGTTTCATGGTATGAAACCCTGGGCTCAAATGCAGGTCATGCTTGTGGTGTGCTAGGCACGTAAAATCAAAACCCTACTACTTAGTTTTGTTTTCAGGTCCAGCTAATTTATGCAGGATGTCAGAACAAGCTTTTAGAAACCCAAAATGTGACCGTAATCCAGAACCATTCTCTCAAAATAAGCCTGTCAAATGGAAAGTGGCTCTGTCAACAGTGTTGGGGCTTTTTAAAAATTGTATTTTTATTTTTTTAATTTGTTTCCAGTAGTTGTAATATGCAGGGGTTTTTTAAGGAAAGGTTAAGACCACTCTGTCTTTGTGATTTGAGCTGCATAGTTACATGGTTTCTCAGTTTGCATTGTAGCTCAAACAATTAGCAATCACAGAATTGTATGGCATTTCTGTGGCACTGAATGTGTGTCTTTGTATTTGAAGCTTTTTTTTTCACAATGTCACAGTAACAAGTTATTTATGTAGGAGAGCAGGCAGTGATGAAAGCTGTATTAGACTTTATCCTTGCTCTTTTATAATAAACACACATAAATAATATATTGCCAGAAGCAAATGTAACAATGTATTTATATACACAAGTGCTGTACAAGCCCTGTTTCTTTTGTTTTCCCTTTTCTAGTAGAATCTAAATCGTTAAATTTTTCAGAGATAGTCATATATGTAATTCAATAATAAAAGTGTATGCTATGTACCCTCTTCATCTAGTCTGAAGAGCTACAAGTTATCACAACCATCCCTGTCCAATGTTTGAAATTTAAACTCAGTGTAGCAATTAATGCTTTTAGCTTTGAATGTCTCTTTTTAAGTCCTTTGTCAATATATTACATAAATCTGACACAGGATTTGCAGCATTCAGATCTTCTAGATCAATTCACTCTCAAAGATGAAGAGTATAAACTATTGATGAGAAAGTAACAACATAGAGTCTTAGTTCAAGCCAAAAAAGTTTAGGCTTTTAATCCTAGAGGTTTCTAGTTCAACTCCTCTTATGCTGCTATTCTTAAAAATGCTACCATTCTCTAATAAATAATCAACTTCCCCCCTCCCACCAATTAGTAATTATAACTATCACCTACACATGGTTTTATATCCTTTACAAAGAGGCAAACTGAATTCTCATATAAAAACTGGACATCTTCTCTTTTTATATGGCTATCCAAATTGAACCTGGTGCATTTCAATAATATGTAGCTACTATGTAGTTGGAATTTAATCCCCCCAAAGTAAAAGCACTTGTAAACTTGTGGTGTGGTTTAGATTACACACGTTGTCTAAATAGTTCTTTTCTTAAAAAAAATTTATGTTCTTCAATTTACTACGGAGACATAAAATTACAATGATGACACTATTTGCTGTTCTGAGTCTGTGTAGAGGAGGACAGCAAATTCAGATAAATCCACAGGGTGTCCTCCTTATCTGTGTATTTAAAAGATTAACCACTAGATGACGCCTCGATTCTGTTAATCTCTCTTTTTTCTCTTTCCTGACTGATGTCTGGACCTGGAATCCTGAAATCCTAGTAAATCCAGATGGGAAAGAATGATTTTCACATATTTTTAAATGACAATTTTGAAGCCCTTCTACTGAAGTAAATAAAATTATTTCAATTTTCACCTCTGCTTTTTACTCCAACCTGTTTTGTAGGAGTTTTGGGGTTTGTTCTGTGGGTGGTTTTTTTGGGGGGTGGTGGAGGGTGGGGTATGTTGTTTGGGTTTTTTAGGCCTCGGTTTTCCTTTTTCCATTACGCTGAGAATTTATTTGCCTTAGACAAGAACTCTTTTAAAAAGATTTTTTTTCTTCATACATTTTTTTTCTCATTTTTTTCATGTCCTTCTACTTTACAACTATAGCTTAAAAATCGAAGCAGGTCAGGATAGTGTCCTTTACACTTCCTAGTAACAGATATTTGGATATTTAGCATGAGTGGATACATACGTGTATAAATGTGTTTCATTTGGTGGACCTTTTTCCTTACCAGGGGGGTATAAACTATACTTTTGGAGAGTGTTTTACTATTGCCATCCATTTTATGATATGGACTCATACATTTGTAAAAGTTATCACTGATTCTGATACTGGCATGTTTATACCCATAAAAAATTCCTGTGTGGACCAGGCTAGAGAGAGACTGAACTACAGATCAAGGCAAGCATTGTCATTCCTGTTCCTCATTTAGTACTCTCTACACTAAGAAACTAAGGTCTGTAGTCTGTGATACTCAAGCAGGTTACCATAGGATAACAAATTAACATGGGTCAGCTGCTTCATGGGAAACCGTGTGCGTGTTTCTACCTGGCAGTTTCTTGCCATTAATCTAAGGAAAATCACAACTCTTGAGGAATTTCCTCATTTTTGGTTGAGCAATACTTCAATGTAGACACTCACAAGTGGACAGTTGCATGTGAGCAGTTCCTGGCATCCAGTTGACCAGCAGGAACTATTTGCTTTGTGATAATTTTTGTGTGTGTCAAAATGTTGCACTAGGCCATCCTTTACAAAAACCTTGCTATAGCAGATGTTGTATGACAGGGCATTGCTATGTTCCTGTGCATACTGGGCTGTTTTGCTGACAAAACCCCAGCATCATTAGATGGGCTTGTAACTATCCACTGTTTAAATTATTTAAATATAAACTTCAGTGAAAATGCTGTCTGATTTTTTTATGTGAGTTATTTCATGACAATGTAATATTGTTATGTTAAATGTGATAAAAATTAGTGATGGAGTTTGAGAGTCTTAGAGATGGGAGTCAGAAGTCTGGCATTGACTGCAAATAGAAGCTGGCAGTTTATATAGAATCGCACTGTGAGGCAGTGTCAGCAGTATTTTTGGTGACTGTATGTTGGCTGAGATAATTCTGCTGCTTGGGAAAGCAGATTTGATTTGAACAAGACAAAAACTGGGCCTATATCAGATCTGTATTTATACTTTTACTGACAAAAGAAGATTTCTGGCAATAAAATTTTGCAGTGTAGACCAGATGTTTAAGTAACCTTTTCTATGCTGAAGATGGTAGTATAGAAAAAAATGCCTATTGTATTACTCATTTTATTTAAAATATCATAGAAATTCTCTTCTACAAAATAATCACTTAATTAAACCTTTTTTCTCAAGATAAATGCTGTAAATTCTTCTGTGGCTTCAAGAAACTTCTTAAAGGGCCATGGAGCGTACTAGTATGAAGTATTTAAGAAAGCTTACTTATATCATGCATTAGACTGGACGGACATTCTGTACTTTGCAGTTCCTTTTCCCATACAGTGACGTGGCTACAATCTTACACATTAAGTAGAGCTATATAAACCAAGAATTGTTTTTTTTTCCCCTTTCTAATTAATACTGCCGGACCTGGCATTGAACTAGCAACAGAAGTTCTCAGATTCAGCCCTCTCCTACCTAAAGATGTTCTCTGGCATCTTTTTTTGATACATAATCATTATAATGCAGGGGAAAAAAATTGTGATAAAAGTACCAGGCTACCTTTATGTTCTTCCGTCAGTGGAGATTAATTACTGCTGATGCAGCTGACAGGAAAGGATAGGAGTAATAATGGTTTTCATTACCAAAACCTAATGGAGTGGTCAGGAAAGAAGAATAACTTGTAATCTTTTAACAATCTGAAAGCAATTGATTGAAATGTTCCCATATTTTGTTCTTTAGTCCAAGTGGAATCCAGAAAATAACTAAAACACGCAGCCCAAATGCCCTAGCATTGATGTAATATTTGAGAAAGTGACTTGCACTGTAAATGGCATGAGGTGAAACTGACTATTCTGTGTGTGAATCTGTGTACATATATGACTGCAGAACTATATCCAGAGTACATTGATTGTTACTATTGTTGGCAATCGAGGCGAAGGACTACATACATTTCAAACATTTTGCAGGCTCAGATTTTTAGATAAGTTGCTGCACAATTGTTATATCCAACAGAGTGATACTGATTTATACTATGAAAGAATTTTAATGTGGGTCCACTTCCATTAGGAAACCAATTTGCAGTGAGAGCTGGATTATTTGGGCCTTTTTTAAACCCTATTCCAAAATAGGTTCTACTTTTCATTGGAAGATTCCTAATATGTTCTAGGTCTCATTTTATTTAAATTATTTGCACTTGGACAGCTGCAGAGTTTTGCCATATACTTTATAAATTAAAAGCACGTCTGAGAAGTTATTATAGTGTTTTAATGCACAAGCTTGTTTATAGTTTGTGTACGTTGAGACCTAGAGTAAACCAAACAGATTTCTTTTCATTATTTATGACTTTGGGAAGGATTTACTTTCTTCTTTGAAACAAAAGCAAACATAAACTGTATCAATAGAATATAGAGATTTATCCTTGTGAAAAACCAGGCTATGAAGTAAACCCAAGTCTGAGCTGAATGGCCAGAATCTTCATTGCCTTACACTTCATGCTGCGCCAATGGAGCATTACCGAAGTTTAATCTATTATACTAAGCTATGTTCTGCAATTCCTTTGAGTTAACTTCTTCCATTGAAACAGTTCAGCCAGTTGGTATGAGATCATCTCCTGATGGATATTACCCTCTTGCAGTACTGCATTGCCCCTGTAGGATGTGACAGTGCAGGTACAACACAAGCTAAATGAGGTGAGTCAGATAGGGAGGTATAACCAGAACAGTCTGATAACCCTCTTGCTGTGAGCAGATGTATCTGGAAGTCCAAACAGGGGCAAGGGCTGGAGCTGTCTAGACTTCCTTTGAGGACCACGCTGGATGCTTCAGCACGATAGCCAATGGTTAATTTATTCCTGCCATTGTGATTTAGTCACAGTCAACACTCGTTTTGCACTGCTGCAGAATGACTATGCAATCAGCATGGCACTAGAAAATCTGGTTCTACTTCCCATTTTAAATTGCACAAGTTCACTAAAACAGAAATAGTTCAATTATGATCATAGAAAGCTCTTCTCTGGAAAACGGTTATTTTCCTTTAGTGACTTTTGATGTGCTAACATTTTAACTAAGTGTTCGTGTTTTCTGTGTATTCAGTTTATGCCATCAAGGAAAGCAATTTGTTGTAATGCTACTCAAGGCACCAATTAGTAGCAAACAGCAATCTGTGTTTTTAGAGAACCAAGGCTGTTATTTCACAAAGGGAGCCATTCAACTCTGCCTTAATCCTCTAGCCAGTAAAGCTCATCTTCCAGGTGTTATTCCTGACTATTTTATTGATATTGGCTCCTCAAAAGTGTTTAGCAAATTAAAATATAATTTAGATTAAGTTTTTATTTATTTTATTTATTTTTGTTTATTTAAATAAATACAATATGATATATATCTATATAAATAAATGTAAATCCTCCTTTTTTTCTTTTTAGAAAAAATTGCCATATGTCACATACTCTTATTTTTAGTTGCAGTTTTTGAACATCTAAGAGAAAAGAAAAATGTTTAACTTAAAAACCTTGCTCCTAAACATTTGGGAAATGTATTGCATTCTTTCATTATCGAATCTTGGAAGCAGAAATGAATAACAGTAAATAGTAATACACATTTTTCTGACACTGATACTTTGTATGCATAAAAATTTGCAGCTTCAGAGTCTGTAGTCTGTGTTATCAGTAGATGTGCATGACCTGACTCAGGATCTGGCTGACAGGAATAAATGACCCCACAGAAGTGCTCCCCGCTTAAGTAGAACTACTTACAAAACCATCTCCAATCTACAGTTAGAGGCCCTTATAATTATTTCAAAATTTGACATCTAATTAAAAAGGTGTAAAGAAAAAATAAAATTCTATATTTTCAGAATATACAATTGGCTCACTTGTCATGCCAACTGATTTTATCAAGACTTTACTCATTTTTGTGATGAAGGCTCAACAACCTTTCTCTGATCAAGCTAGAATGTATGACCGTAGAGTACTGTATTTTTCAATCAATGAATCAATGTGTTGAAAAGACATACTAAAGTATTCAGTTGGGTTTTAGGACTACTGCATTGGATGGCATGTTGGAAGAGCACTGCTTTAGTCTGACCACCAGAAAATTTAAGCAGTCTTTGGCTTTGCAGCACCTCCTGGGAAAACCTATACTTATTCTTTGGTTGTTAAAGTTCTTTTTCCCTACACGTGTAGGAAGAGATGAGCAGATTTTGAAAATACAAGTGATCAGATACTAGAGATAGCCAAAAAGAGACAAATCAGAGGATTGAGTAAGTAGCAAAATTATTTAATATTATAAGGTAGTCAATAAAACAAGTACTAGTGTGAGCAGCAGAACTACTCAGGCCTGGTTTACTATGGATTTTGTCTCTTGTTTGAATTCATTGGTATCAAGATATGAACTCCAGCTAAATGTTTTCCAAGTTACAGGCATTTATCATGTTTGTATTCTAAATAATTTTTCTGGGACTTGATAAACATGAGTTCACCCTGTTGCCTGTCTTTAACTGAAGGTATTCTATCTGGCCATTCGTTTTCATATAAAATAGCAGAACTTTTATATCTTAGAGAGTCTTTATCCTTTGGCAGATTTGGCTGGCCAACCTGCACTGGGCAACCAGTTCAAAATATTGTGGACACCTATGCCTCTTTTCTTAACAAATAAGGCTAATGGACCACTATCCCCCAGAATGTAAATACATGTGTGTGTAAAGGTTCTTCTGTACAAATCCAAAAGTGAATGAAATAGAGGTGACAGAAAGAAACACTTAAGAAACTATAGGAAAATACTTGACTTTGGGTGCAGTGGTGAAAGGCAGCAAAGGGCACTATGTATTAAAAGCAGTTCAAACGAATGCCCTTTGCAGTTTTCACAGGAAGATGTCTTATTTAACTTTCCTGATGTGGTTTAATTCTGAAGTCACAACTAAATTTACAGGAAAAGCCTTTGTGAAGGGTTTATCAGATTTTCAGAAGGCCTTTCTATGACACTTACCTAAACTAAAATAAGCAGGAATCCAACGTATAACAACATGAAAACAGGTAAAGAGAATTTCCAGTCATTCTTAGGGTTTGTTTCTGGGTCTTGGTAATCATGAGTTTGTGCTGTAGCCTTTCTCTTACTGCCGGTATTCTATTCGGCCATTTTTCCCCTAAAACTAACAAGACTATAATATCTTTGAGATGTGCCTGACAGTCTTTTTGTCAACTATTACTACAGGTACAATGAAAGATTCAGCTTGATTTGCTGATGGAAGAAAGTGGAAACTATGGTTGAACCATAGAGATTCCACAAGTTCCTCTGCCAGGAGTCCTTCATTATGTTTTGAGTGCAGAGGTGTTGCCTAATGTCCACTTGAATTTTCCACGTGCAATTTAAATGCTACGTCTTTTCCCGGCTTTCTTTTCCTGTTTTTGAATATGGATGACTGTGTGCCCTTGTTCCTGTAGCAGCTGCTTTTAATGTTTGTATTCTTATGCCAAGTGCAGTCTCTGTTTGCTGTCACATAAGGCAAAGTTCCTAATCTTTCCATGGATTTCTCCACCTCTAAGAACTCTGGAATATGTACTGTGATATTGTATTCCCATTTCTATTTAATGATGACTGAAGCACTGCAGTGTGAGATATAATTAAAGCAAGTGTGATATTTAGAGAATAACTGACAAAATTTTTGCAGCTATTGAAAAGCTTGTCTGGTTAATTTTATTTTAAATCTCATTTTCACAAAATGATTCCTTCTAATCTTCGCCATCTGCATAACAAGTGTAATCAGCGAGCTGAACTTAAAATATCTGCAACCTCTGCCCTTGAAATCAGTCACAAATTAAACCTGAAAAGAACATGTTCTAGTGGGGAAAAAGCCTTCAGAAGAAATCCTTTCTATTAATCTCTCCCCACTAAGGAAAAATATGTACCCTTGCTTAAAAAGAATACAAATACATGTAATTAAAGAAATTATTTTTGTGTGAAATTTTTTCTTCACTAGATCTTGACATAAATGTTGATTTAGAAACCTTAGACTTTTTGACAGATGGCAATGGACTAGACATCTTTCATAAGCAGCAAATCAGCAAAGCACATAGGATATTCATGGAAAATTTGAAAGCCATTCTGTGCACATAGTACCTAGATGACCCTTCAGAGCTTAACAGAATGATAGCATTTACAGAACTAGCCACACAACAGTATTGGTAGGAGTATTTACAACATTATTGTATGGTGTTTGCTTGCAGTGTTGCTTTCTTCCTTTAACATTTTCTAAGAAGATGCTAATTGACTTTTAGGGAGAAATATTGGCTCAATTCAGAGGATTTTTAGAAACCCTACATAAACATTTCCTACATTCACCTTTGTCACTGTCATATGAAAAGTCTACTGACAGGTCCGACTCTTTGCCCAGTACTGTACTCACTAGGATCACTAAGGAAGTGCTTTTGTTATAGTACAGGGTTTTCTGTTTTTTTGATCAGAAGGTTGCTGGTAAATTCCCTTCCTGTCAGCTGTATTTGAGTAATATTCTTTACGAGGAAAAGAATCAATGCAAACGGTAATCCCCCAGAACAGCTGAGACAGCACCGCATGCCAGAGGGCTGAAAAAATGTGAATGAACGTTCTCTGATTTACCAGCAAGGTCCTCCAGTACAAGTATTTAATCTGCTGACAAGGAGATAAGGGACTTTGTACAGCTTAGAGACCAACCTAACATCACAAATATGATACAAACATGTATACCTTTGGAAGTAATTATAATGCAACACAATGAATGTCTCCTCTAGTTCTGTGCATACAGTTGTAAAGGATGCCGCAAGCTCTTGCATATCAGTATGTCCAGGAGGAAAATGTTGGTTTGGAGCATAAACAACCTTGCACATTTTCTCATTCCCTGTTAAAAAGTCTGAGATTTTCATTTCCAAAATTGGCAAAAAAATAAAATCAGATCCAGTTTTCTTCTAATTAAAGTCTACTCAAGTGCCGAATTGCCTATTTCATTTGCTGCCCAATAATATCCATTAGATAAAACTAGTAAGCGTAATAAGAAATCAATTGAAGAATGCTTGCTTTCCATCCTCAAAGTAATAATTTGTGAATTAATGATAATTCTATGTGATATATGAAAGCTTTGCCTTTGTTTTTTGATTTGGTGTGAACTTATGAAACCCTGCATTGTGCAGGCTTACCCCAGGAAGAACCAAACATGAGAAATGTCACTGATTAAAACATGCACATTTTGTTTCCTCGTGATTACTTCATTCTGATATCGTTTTGAAAGCTTAATGAACTGTGGTGCTTCTTAGCCTAGTAACTAGCAGAAACTTAGAAATAGGAATTAAGTATGTTTCTACTGGAAAGTCCAGGTCAGGGATGATTATGTGTTTATCAACTCCAAGTGCAGTTTCCTCAATGTGAACTAACATTAGAGCATTGCTCAACTGAAGTACACAGGTAGTTTGATACCAGGTCAACTTCTATCAGGAGAAACAAAGTCCAGTTCATGAAAATATCCCTACATATGCACTTATATGCCTATGGCCATGTAAGTATTAGTTACATATTAATCAGATTTGGGCTTTTGCAGACCGGACAATCTCACCCCTTTCCTATCCTGAGCTATTACAGTAAGTAGGCTAAGCAGCAGGTGGGAATGGGGAGAAAGCATGTGTTCCTCCATTTCTGCAAAGTTTTTTCCACATCTTTTCTCTAATTCCCTACCATTGATCTGTTTAGTGAGTTTCCACTCCTCCCATACTAAACAGAAGATGGAGGCCTATAGACAAGAGGGAATTAAAAAGGTGATGAAGTTTATGTGAAAGTTTATATATCTGCAGGGCAAGGTTGTAGGAAAGACAGTGTATTTTATTAGAATAATTCATATAGTTGGGAAAAAACGGATGAGCTTTTGGGCATACAAGCCCTTCTTCAGTTCTGTGGAACGTGTGCACACATTTTGTTGAATAATTTCAGTTTCTATCTACTGAAGTAGTTCTCACCATCCGTGGTTAACTTAAACTTGCCTTTAGCAAAGAACATGAATTTTTTTGAAAAAGCCTAAATAAAACTGAGAAGAGTTGCATGGAAATTACTTTTTTTTTTTAAAGTCTCTGAAAGGTAGGTACAAGGTGAAGGCTGCAGCATGCTCAGTATCCTTACGCACAGGGTACATGTAGTCTGTGTATACTCTGCAGTTTTCCTCTTATAGCCATAAGTATGCCCAAGTTTTCATAACACGGGGCAACTCTTGAATGTCATTTGCTTCAAACAGCAGACTTCTCCATTGGGATTATTAGTAGGATGCCAGTTCTAACTGGAGGTTAGCAGCATTGTCAGTAATCCACATTAGGACTGTATTAAGAAGCTACAGCATTTCACATTGGCCATGAGACATTTATCAGGTGATAACCACTAGCAACTATAGACCTGGGCCAAATTCAAATGAATAACCTTGATGTGAAAGGCCATGTATTGTGTTCAGTGAGCCGTTCTGTTGCCTGAAACTGTGGACTTAGTGATCCAGGACTAAATTAAATAGAAACAGTCCAATGAATGTCCAATTTTACTCAGTCATCCAAATATATTATGATATTACAGCACTGTGGAGAGATATACTGTGGTTGAGATAATTGTGACTGTTAATTTTCAGCCTTGTTGCTAAAGGACATTCCTCTGGAAATTATTACAAAGATGTAGGAAAGCATTATTTGAAAGACAATTACTTTTATTTAACTCCAGACTGAAAGGCAAAGGAATTTATGATGTTTGTAACTGTTTGATACTATTTGTATAAAATGTGTTTGTTTCCATAAACATGAGCAAAATACATTCACATAGCAGTGTCGAATAACTATTGCAAATCTGGCTTGGTTCTTCTTTTTAGACAAAACATAACAGCATAATAGCGTGATGAAGATCTGGGTGGCTTTCTGGTCGACTTTAGTTTTTCTTCCTAAATGTCTGGTGGCACACCTGGTCTTCACATGTCAGTTCCTACAGTATTAAAACAATTAGTAAGTACAAATTGTATTTTGCATACACAGCAGATCCCACCAGAAATTACTCCATCTGAGCCACTGCATTAAAAAGATAAGCTTATGAAAAAGAGAACAGAAAGAATAGTGTATTATATGTAACCAATCAGCAGGCACAGATTCCAGGTTGCAGTAATTAGATTTTGATAATTGAATTGAGCTCTAAGAAAAATAAATATGAAGATGCATAAAAATTGCTCTTTAATGCAAGGCTTTTTCATGCTCTGTTATTAAAACAATATACTCTAATAGTTTATAATTCATGTGTTACCTCATAATTCATGAGAAGCAATGAAACAAGGAAATTAAAAAAAATATGGACTATGCTTTAAAAAGATGGGGACATTTGCTTCAGAGAAGCACCCAGGGGGCCATTTTCAGGGGCCAGAAAAAGAAACCATTTTTGCCCAGTGTTGCAGCTGACCTCTTAAAGGTTGGCACACTTGTGCATTGCAAGGCAGTCAGTTTGGTTAATCTTCCAATTAGCCAGCATTCCTGTGCCAAATAATGCTTTGAGGTGAACCGAGGCTGGGGTTTTGGCCAGCAGTTGGCCAAATCCACAACAGAGTTTCTGCAGACTGTTATAAGAATCTACTTGGTCTCTCTGTTTTGACCGATCTTAGCTTGAATCCTGGTGCTAGCATGTAGAATCTTTGTTGGGTCAGTTTTTGAATATATGTTAAAATCGAGTTGAAAAAGTGTGTTGGATAGTTGGCTTTTAGTTAGGTGGCAGATAGTGTTTTTTAATTCACTGCTTTGACCTTTCAAGCATGCAGACTTGAGGCAATGTGGTTGGCCATACCAACTATTTGCAGGGTAAACTTGTGAAGGAGTAGATATATAGATGCAAATCATGAGATAGAAGCAAAGAGCTCTCTTCCCTAATCTTTCTGCATTCACCTATTGCACCATCCAACGTTATCATGTCCATTTCTTGATTGATCTCCCAGGAAACTCTGGAATCGTTATTATTATATATCTATCATTTTGAAATCTTTCTGGGCTTCACTGACTGCTTATTTCCTGCACAGGCTCTTCTTGGCCTCTCTTGGACTCACATCATTTATCTTTTGGCTCCAGCTTACTAACTCAGATGTATGAACGTTTTGTCTTTTTTATTGTACTAGCATAAAGTAATTGCAGTGTAGGTTGTTTGTAGGATCCTCTGGAGTATCCAGAGGTTTCTGGTCTGTATTACAGCATAGTATGGTAAAATTTCATAGTGCTTATTTCAAAACAAAAATTAATATTTTTCTTGCAATTTGTCCCATACTGTTTTGGTTTTTTTTTCCTACCAACAACTATATAAGAATGAGATGATGTTAGAGGTGCAACGTAACAAGAACGTTTAATAGCTGGAGGGCAGTAGACTGGAGCAAAAAGAATCACTGCAGGGTTATGACTTAATTCCACTGCAGGTGGAAAGAAATTGAGCATTCCTGAGATGTAGCAGAGGGGGAATTTCCTTAGAGTTCGGAGATCAGGACTGTCTAAATGAAGACCATTCTGACTAGAATAAGTACCAATTCCTTTGAAATGGAAAACTGTACTTTGTGGCAGTCTCAGTTATGTGCTATGTATCTGTATAGCAGCCCTTACCAGGTGCAGTATGTCTCCTTCAATCCAGTGCTTCCAGCCCCTGTTATTCTTTTCACCTTTCTGAACACATACCAGTTTGTCGCCATCCCAGGTCACTAGTGTCTGCATGAATAAGAAAATTAACTCAGATATGTTAACATGAATTTATGAACACATGAAAATAAGCTCAACTGAACAATGAGAAGACACAATTACAGTTGCTTTCTACCATACCCCATCTTCCCCCTAAAAAACCCCAAATCAATCATTCAACCCAAAACCAAATGCATTCAAGATCACAAAAGTGTTTTGATGTGAAGCTTTTACAGTGCTTTGTTGTCATTTCCATGAATTTTTTCACATACACAAATATAAATTTTCATACTAACAGGTGAATTGCTGAGTGAATTAACAGACACTTGTGCAATGTATGCAAATCGTATTTTTCTTTTCTTGCTGTTTAAAGCCATTAATAAAAAGATTATAAGGATCATGAGCAAAGACCTGGGGGTTTATACCAACTAGTGCCATGCTACTGTGTTCCTAGCTCTGCATAAAATAATAAAAGGAAGTGTATGTTAGTTAATATCATCTGATACAATAAATTTATTTATTTTATAACATCTTTCATGTACTTTCACAAAAGACCTTTAAAGAGATATGATCATAAGCTGGACAATGTGCTGTAGCTGACTGTGCTTGAGCAGAGGGGTTGGATTAGGTGATCTCAAGAACTCCCTTCCATCCTCAGCCATTTAACGATTTGGTGTGATTCAGAATCTATCACTAATGAGCAGGGTGCTGGATATGCTGATTCTTGTCCAGCAGCAGGATGACCGTATCTGTAAGGAAAAGTTCTCTTTACAGGCTAAATTCTCTACTCAGATATATTAGAGTACATTCAAAGCAACTTTGTTTGAATTGTTCTAGATTAGAACCATTGTACTTTAGGGAGACATTTAACCATGTATCATATGCAAATCCTCATCAGAGACCAGTTACAGTCAGTGGAAGTTCAGTTATTAAAAAGCTTCTAAAGTATTGGGAGCTTAATTCATTTTCTAGTTCAGCACTGGATGATTTATTTCTCTTATGAGGGTGCTTTCTATTAATAACAGGACAAAACTCATTCCATTTCAGTTAACTTCTTTCTTATTTACGGAATTTTCAAGCTACATGCTCTTTAAATTATCCATGCCCTCTTTACATTTAAATGTTGCTTAGCAGTTTTATTACCTTCATCTAGCTTCAATGTGCTTGAGGCATTGTTTTGTTAATAAAATGACTGGAAAATTCTTTTAGAGCAGTCCAGAGAATAATGGCATGATATTCTTCCTTCTTTCCTCTCCTCTTGTTAGAAACAAATAATATAATTTGTTTAGAAAAGAATATTAGGCAAAAATGATTAAACCAGGTAGGGTTATAATTGTACAGGCTATATTTCCTTCCTTACAAATAATTAATAGTGAAGAGGAGAGTCTGCATGTGAAATGATTTTGCACAACAGGCCATGGCTTTGATAGCGGTGAAGAGCACTAGAGGAGCATTAGTTTATGGATTTAAGGAGTGATGCAACTAATGAGTCCTTAGATCCTTTGTAATGCCTTCAAATGGTCTAAAGAGATGTGGGAGTAATGTTTTAAAGCACAAACTCTGTCACAGGAATATGTCCCACCCAGTGCTCACTGGAGAAAGCGGCAGGAAGAAAATGTAAATATAGGGATATTCAGGATACGGGTCTTATTTGATCCCTTGCAGTGCTGTGAATGAGAAATAATTTGGAAGAAATCATAGGAATTACACTGCACAAAGTTAGTTTGAGAACGAAAAGTGATCCATGGTGAATAAACAATGTCTTCTGTTAAATTTGTCCCATTCCAGTGAAGGGTGATATGAGTTCAAATGTAAATGTATCGTTTATGCTGCCAATTTCCTATGGCAATTGCCAAAACAAAACAGGTCTTGTTGACATTGAGCTTTGATCTCAACTTCTCAGAGTTTGGCAAAGAGTTATGGAACCTTGTTTATTGAGAAGGAACTGATAGAAAAGACAGTGTATACATTTGGAGAAGAGCAAGAAAACTGAGAGCTGGTCGGAAAAACAAAACTCTGGTAATTGGCAGAGGAGTTGATACAGGTAGATTCAGCGAATGGTGACAAAGACAGGCAGGTGATGCAACATAAGCAAGATTCTGACAGGGACAGTCAATGGAAATTTAAGATATACTGCCCTTTCTAACTTTGAAAATTTTGCTTAAATATTTTAGGGGTGAGAAGAGATCAGAAGAGAAGCACTATTGATACAGGAATACGAAGCTGAATTCAAAAGTGAAATTAATTAGTGCTTGTATGTATTGATTTCCTCACTACCTTCCCTGGCACAGTCTTGTTTGAATGCCTTACAGGAACAGCCTTAGTAGTTGACTCTGTTGTAGGATGTAGGGCATGGCCTGACACACAATATGGTCCTTGATCCAAATGTTACTTGTCCACATATCTCACTGAAAGGTGTCTGAACATATGCCCATAGTTTCCTAGGGGAATTTTGAGCTCAGGTTACTCTTATAACCCTAAAGATAGTCAAGCGTGCACCGCTAGGCCTCCTTGCCTGTCTACCACTGCCAGCAGCCCTGCCACCTGTATCAGTGCTAGCTTTGGCTCACATTTTTTTCTTGTTCCTTCCGAAAACTCCCTTAAGGTTAATAGCTGAGTGCGAGTTTATTTTTAACAGTGTCCAACTCTTAAAATGTGCAACTGAGGTTGAGCAGGCTCAGGTTAAAAATACAGTGTGAACCTAGCCATTCAGAACTGAAAATTTGTATTGGCATACAGAAAACCCTAAATGCAAAGGGATGAATTTACAGTTTCATTGAGGGGGATACACAAGCAGAAATACAGTTCTTTTGCTACTTTCTAAATACAAAAAGGTGTATCATAGAAAGGCTGGAAAAGTCCCCTACTAGAAAACCATGTAATTAATAATTGTCCTCATGTATCTGAGTAACCAATCTGATCTGCATGTATAATAAATGCTTGTAGCAAGAGAGAAAACTGTCTCAAGATGCAAATTGTTTCTGCTTTATAAAAATCCTCTGATGTCTGTAAAACACTGGGATTTTGTTTCATGTATTCAGATGAGTTTTGGAACTGCTCAGTCCTGGTGCTGACTATAGTGTTAACAGATACCAGGTACCAGATCTTTACCTTTACTACTCGGTTATCCAGTCCTTTGGTATGTTCTTCAAACTCCACTCCCACAGTGTAATCCAGTTCATAGTTTCTGAAAGTACTGAGTGTTTTTGTTTTAAAATCATCTCCATTTTGAATAATCTCCTTTGTTTGTTTCAAGTGTTTTGCAATCTTACGAGTTGCAAAATCAATACCTATGAAAAACCAGAAAAGACAGTATCACAATGAAAACTCCAATATTTGTTACCAAAAATAAAAAAAACCACTGAAGTTCTATTTACACAGCAAAAAAATAACATTTTATGTGGAACATAGTTCCATAAATGACACTTTTACTGTAACATATTGCAGAGAAGAATATTATTTCAAAGAAAAATAATCTTGGTTTTGCAACTAGACTTTCAATTTGAGGATCTTCCACTGATTATAAGTTTATTTATTAACGGGATATCTGTGGGAATGCTCTCAGCAGAGCTGCAATATACAATCAGTACTGAACAGGTACTGGCATGTTAAATCTTTCGAAACTCCATTGTTTTTGGAGAATGTGAAACGAGAGTGGCTATTAAGACTGTGACATTGCCTTTGGGGCCTCATTCACACCTGAAGCTGTGGGATGCCAGGAGTGAGATTATCATTTTATGCCTGGGAGCCATCCCCTTTCCCATGCATGCAGCGTAAATCATGTCAGCATATGAGGGTGCTGGTATGTGCAGGGTTACAAATATTGGCAACCCCCAAAAGAAGGATCTCAGAATAATATTTCTTTTCAGAAAATAAATGTGTTAGAATGAGTATGTAATCAAGGGGATTTTGGCATGTCACTTTTATGAGGAACCTATAGTCTGTGGGAGTATACAAGAGGTTAATCAATTAATTTAAAAATAATGAAAATTATACTAATGAATAAAAAAGAAACAATCAAATAAAATCAAATTAAAAAAATCAAATCCATTATTGTTATACAGCAGACAGAAAAAAATTGTAGTTTAGATGTTAAAGGGAGACAAATTCAAAGTCAAAAGTCAAAAAATTGTCAAACTACAACATTTGACAGTTCCTGTTTACTGTTCTGTCAACATTTTATGCAGTACTGAT
The DNA here is from genome assembly GCA_025774025.1 of Xenus cinereus. Classification (NCBI taxonomy): domain Eukaryota; kingdom Metazoa; phylum Chordata; class Aves; order Charadriiformes; family Scolopacidae; genus Xenus; species Xenus cinereus. Next base: position 22,904,425 of record JAOXJK010000051.1, on the reverse strand, counting down.
CTCCTTAACATCCTTATTTTGTTCATGATGAAGACTAACATTATAATGTAAATAACTGCTTGCAACTGAATGCGTTGAAAGTTACCAAAAGGAGAACATATATTACCATTGTGACAGTTTGCCCCAGACAATCCACCTAATGCCAGCTGCATTACCATCTGCAATAAATATTTCTGACCAGCTGGCAGTGAATCTTATTATGGTGCTATATGCAAATGAAATAATCTCACATGCTTCTGCAAGAGACTGAAAAATGGTTTTGGTTTGTTAGCCATCCTTTAGTGGTTTTGTGTGCAAGTTAATCATTGTCAGCTCAGCAATGCCACGTACTAATGGAGCCCTTTTTCTTTTCGTAGATTCATTAGACTACTTGTGAAGTACTAATCGAGTTGAGTAAGAGGATTGGCTTGAAAAAAATTTGTGACTTTTTAACATGGGGAATAATGTTCTCGTTCAGTATTTATATTCA